>CAJNDS010002210.1:237500-380000 GCA_905221605.1 Symbiodinium natans | reverse complement strand
GGCTTAGGGTCGCATCTGTTGTGGGCATCTGGGCTGCTGGCGAACTCTCCAAGACCTCATGCTCGGAATTACAGGAAATAAGGTTTGGGTTGCAAGGTTTAGGATTTAGGGTGTAGGGTTTAGGGTTTAGGGTTTAGGGTTTAGGGTTTAGGGTTTAGGGTTTAGGGTTTAGGGTTTAGGGTTTGGGGTTTGTGTTGGCGGGCCCCTTCCGAGTTATTGTAGACCCCAACACCCTAAGCCATTTTTGCTGCAGGCTGGCGGAGGCTCTCGCCTGGATGATGTTGTCTGAACCCTAAACCCTCAGCCCCAAGCCCTCAACCCTAAACCCTAAACCCTAAACCCTGGGCCGGGGTGTTTTTTGCCACCCTGCCTAGCAGCCTCGCACCACGTTAGTTCAAGGCCCGTGGGGAAGCACAGCAAGGGCTGCCTCCCGACCGCTTCGATGCAAAGACAGGCAACCCCAACCGCCCCCCCTCCCCAAAAAAAGAACAAAAAGCAAATAGAATATATATATATATATAGGTAGAGAGAGAATAAAAACAAAAATATATGGAAGAACGCGAAAACAAGATACTTTCTTGCTACCCTCAGGCCCTAAACCCCTAAACCCTCAAGACATTAAAGGAGAGGCAGGTGTAGAGGGCAGGAGAGAGGCAGAAAGGCAGAAAAAGAGGGGGAGAACCATAAATACTTGAGGACGCACAGTAGGAGCAAGGAGGCACGAAGCAGAAGTATTCAAGGGACTAAAGGAGGGACCCTGAGAAAGGGTCCTTGGGGGTTAGTTCGGGGGGTTGCTTCGGGGCTACTTGGGCATTTTGGGACTATATAAGGTATATATAAGGTATATAAAAGGTATATATAAGGTATATATAAGGTATATATAAGATATATATAAGGTATATATAAGGTATATATAAGGTATATATAAGGTATATATAAGGTATATATAAGGTATATATAAGGGTTCTACGGGGAAATAAGACGAAGGGTCCCTTCTAGGGGCCCTTCAAGTGTGTTCCCAAACCCTCATCACCCTAAGCCCCTGCGGTCCCATCTACAACGAAGGCGACTTCCTTAGACTTCCTATACCTGGAAAAGACAAGGTGAAACCCAGGGGGCGTTGATTCTAGGGGGATAGGATTGGGGGACCCTTGATTAGACCCTCTGAATAAGGTCCCTCTTTCAGAGAGCCAGAAGAGAAGAAGGATTCCCTTTTCAGGGGTTCCCCTTATCCTACCTAGGATACTTTGGACTTGGAGGGGTTTTCGTTGTTGCCTCCCGCCTGGCTGAGATCATGGGTGCCCCTACTGCCCCCCCTATTGAGGGTTATTGAAGGGGGAATTTAAGGGGGGTAGAATAGAGGGGGTAGTAGGGAAACCTATGATGAAAGTTTTGCACATGTAGGGCTCAGGCTTCGGAGGCTGCTGCACTTCTGGGGGCGGGCGGCACGGAGTCAGCAACGTTCCACACACACACACATGTACCACAAGGTCCTTGAAACATGTGCGGGTTCCGAACATAGGGGTACCGTTTTGGGGGTCCCTCGAAGGGGATTCTATTCTATTTGGGGCATAAAAGGGGTACCCCCATTCTGGGGGGGTATAAGGGACATCTCGAAACAGCATGCCTGGTCTTGCCCAGCTGCCCCCCCCCCCCCCTAGCGCAAGGACTGCAGCTTCTGGAATCCTCTACTAAACCATGGTTGGGATAGTATGAAAAAAGTCTGAATTTCCTCTCCTTATTGAGTTTATTAAACATGTAAACTGTTTAGCCACTCTGGCAAAGTTTCGAACCCAGTCTGGAAGCTTGCTGGAAAGTCCTGGGACAGACCTGACAAGCATACAGCCTGCGCCTCAGGCACCACTGGGCAGGAAATGTCCAGTGTTCCAAGTAATCCTGGTGGTTGGGGACCTACCGCCCCGCCCCCGCCCCCAAGTCCTCTAAACCTTCGAGCCCTAAACCCTAAACCCCCAACCCCAAACCCGAAACCCTAAACCCTAATGTGAGCCCTGATCTAAAAACCTTTCAGGGCTTTTGGGGCTCAGTTTCCAGGACTGTTCTCCTGAGCCTCCAGCTGTCCTGACTGGTGGTTGATCACCAGCAGGTCATCTGGGATGTACCTCGGTCGCTGTTTTTACAGTTAGTGGGGTTTAGGGGTTTAGGGTTTAGGGTTTAGGTTTAGGGTTTAGGGTTTAGGGTTTAGGGTTTAGGGTTTAGGGTTTAGGGTTTAGGGTTTAGGGTTTAGGGTTTAGGGTTTAGGGTTTAGGGTTTAGGGTGTGCCAAGCCTGACGCGCGGCTGCTTGTTGCCCGCCCGACCCTCCCGGTGTTTGTTGTGTAATAATTTTGTCATTTTCCTTTTTCTTACCCCCTCCTCTGAATTACAATCACGTCGCGCGGAAGTTGAGCTGTAGCCGAAGGATGCAACTTAACTTGCGCAGATGTTTAAGAAAAATGTTTTTGGAGAAACCTGAGGGAAGTTTTCCGCCGAACGGCCGCCGCCAGAATAACAGCACGAGGTTTTTGATAAGGTTACACGGTCCAGATTTTGCGAGACAACGATCGGAGCAGAGACACTACAGGGCTGCCGCCAGATAGCAGAACAGCGGTTGGAGCAACCCGAGCAGGACCTGGGGTCCAGGTTTCACGTGAAACCACGTGGCTGCCGCCAAAACAAAGATTGTGGGTCCAGATTGTTTCTCTCGGAGCAGGGTCCGGGTTTTACGTGAGACTACCTGGCTGCCGCCAGCAAAACAAGGCCGCCGCTTCCTCTCAGAAGAGACCAACACGCACGCTCTTGATCCGTGGGCAAAACAAAGCCGCCGCTTCCTCTCAGAAGAGAGACAACACGCACGCTCTTGATCCGTGGGCTCTGCACAGGGCTTTTTGAAGGCAAGCTTTTCCTTTCAAGGGTGGGTCGGAGTTTGACCCGGGGGAGGTCTCCGAATATGATTTTGCCTTGAAAATTGAAAGATGCGCCCCCTTTGAGCAAAATTAGGGCGTCAAAAGGTCGCAGGGGCCCTGGCAGGAACTCTAGGAGGGTTGAAAGGCGCTGGAGCTTCTGGGAGTTGAAAAACGCTTGTAACACGGCTTTGAAAACCCCAAAATCAGGAAAATTAGGGGTTATTTCTGAATTATTTCTGCCCTCAAATTCGACCAGATTTGACCAAATCCTCCTTGCGGACTCCGAACAGAGCTTTTTGAAGGGTCGCGGGCTCTGGGGGCTTCAAAAAGCACTGGGAAGCTTCGGGGAGGCTTGTAAGCTCGAACTTAGGATTTAAGATTTCCTTTCGGGAATGGGGTTGAAGTTTACAGGTTTCATCTTTATTAGTCCAATTAGGGGGGCCTTGCCTAGGAGGAGAGGTTGCAGAGGCTTCACCCTCTGCAGTGGTGTGTCTTGACGGCTCCTGATCGTCGCGAGGCCGCTTCGCGACTAGGTCGCGCTCGCGGCCAAGACTTTAGGGTTTAGGGTTTAGGGTTTAGGGTTTAGGGTTTGGGGTTTGGGGTTTAGGGTTTAGGGTCCATTTTCTAACCACACACTCCCCCCTAGGCCACCTGAAGACCCAACCATAACAACCTATACCTCGAAAGACCCATAGGAAGACCTCAACCCAAGACCCACATGACAAAACCCATACTATGGAACCACCCACACCCCCATAAAGATAAACAAAAAAACACTCAACACCATACGCCAATACCCCCATGGAAAAACCATATTCCCCAACCCGAAACCCCGAACGCTTGAGAATGGAAATGGTATTCTCCATTAAAATATCTATAGTAGGAATAAGGTTTAGGAATAAGGTAGTCCCCATGTATATTTTACACACATAACATTATAATATTAATAATGTTCTGTTTGTGCAATCCATTTAGTCAAAGCTAGGTTGGTTCATTAGGCTAGTAACCATTTGTTAAGGTCCCTAGCGATTGTATCTGGACCATAACCACACCCGACTATCTTACTACGAATATCAATATTTTTATAGTCATCGAATCATTGTACACCCATCTGAGCATTTCATATCTTCTTTTTGCCAACTTATTGAACAGATTATCTTTCACCAAGTCGTAACTGGGAAAGCTATGTTTAACTGGCAAAAATAAGTCTGTCTGCATCATATTGATGCATTATATTATGTCTGATAATTCTCTCTAACCTTTCTTCTTCCGCTTGGCGCTTCTCGCATCTATAGCACCGATAAGTGAAGCCATAAATGTTATCAATAATACTTTCTGGTAGTAGCAATTCGTATAAACTGCAATAACGTTCTCACAATCCTGGCACTTGCAATTATCTCGTTTTTTTCATACTTTTTCTGATGTAGTCACCAACCTTGATAGAATCCACAGAACCATTCATTAGTTCATCCTGCTAAGCTTGATTGAACATTTCACTGTTAATGTCTATACATATATTTATATGTATATATATGTAGGCTGTATTTCTTTAAGTGTTTTTCTTTAGAAATTCACGCATCAACTGGAATTTCAATCATTATCTTATCCTTCTGTTTGCCGAATAGCATAAAGCAGTCTTCTAAAAACTCATCATTCGTTAGCAACTGATGGACGTGATTGAATACTTTATCAATATCGGGTTTAGGTTTCTCGGGTTCAGTTTGCGGTTCTGGTGTTTCCTCGTCATCAACAAATGTAATAGGAAAATGTTCGTTTAACCGTTTGCGTGTTTCCCTTTTTCTGCTTTTCGTGGATGTTACATTTGCGCGTTTAAGTTCCTTCCAAAAATATGTTAACGGTCTTCCTTTGTCATCGTTGAAAGCGGTTTTCATGGCATTGTCTTTTTCTTACTTAAGTTTATAAAACATTACATCTATAGAGTAAGTGCTAGAAGTACTTCGTTTTCTGTTTTCCTTCTTCGCTTCCTGCATTCGTTGCCCGAGTGGTTCTTTATCGTGATGTTTGTCATGAATTTTGTCGTATGCGTTGTTTGCCTTTGTCTGTTGTTTGTCGGTTTTTGCGGTTTTCAACAGCCTGATTAAATTATCTGTGGTGGTGAATTGCGCTCTTTTACGGTCTTCGTAGAAGTTGATTAGATTTTGTGTTTTTGTTCTGGTGCCTTGGTTTAAGCGAGTTTTGTAGTTGTCGTAGGCTGTTTGTAGTGCTCTCGTGTTACGCATAATGTTTTTGCTGATATACAATATAATTACAATATAAATTATATTTTTTAAAATACTTTTTCTAAAGATTTTTGGCTATATCTAGAAAAGGATATCTAAAGAGAAAATATTACACATATAGTATAGTAATATGACACATTTCGAAAGTCCCCAGGACATGACAAGGGATGAGATTAAGCAACAGCTGGTATTGTATCAGCGCTTATACTATGCCAAGCGCAAGGAAGGCGAGCAGTTTATTCACAGGAAGCACGAAGCAAGTTCAAGGCACGTCCAGAAGAATAAACTCAAGGAATACGAGAACAATATCAGTGAAGAAGACTTGACGCCGACCCTAAACCCTAAACCCTAAACCCTAAACCCCTAAACCCTAAACCCTAAAACTTCCCGAAATCATGACTGATGAACAACCTGGCGGAAAGAAGCGCCGGGGCGCAAAAGGTTTAGGGTTTAGGGTTTAGGGTTTAGGGTTTTGAATACAAAGTGATTATGCCGAATTAGTGAAAATGATGATTTAATTGATTGAATTAATTATGTTACTTATTTATAGGAGCGAGAAGCAGAAAATCATTCATGATGTCTATTTTGATAAAGCCGGTTTCGGGAGCAAATCTAGAACATAAGCGGAAGCATGGGAGAAGGACAAAACCCTAAACCCTAAACCCTAAAACCCTAAAACCCTAAAACAATGGGCGATATTAACGAGTGTTTTTGAAAGAGCGTTGATCAAAAAAGAAAGCCGTAGGTCAAAACAGCTTTATCGCCCCTCATTCCGCTTATGAATATCAGATGGATTTGTTTTTATTAAGCGATTTGAAAGAGCAAAAGTTTAAGGTAGGAGCTTTGATGATTGATGTATTTGCGCATGCACGTAGTGGCGATAAAAACAAGCAAGAAGGAGATATAGCGAGTGGAATGATTGAGTGTTTAAACCAGATGGGTAAGAAACCCGAAATAATATATACAGATGATGAAGGCGCGCTGAACAAGGAAGCAATACAAAAGTATTTGAACGATGAAAACATAGAACTTCACCGCACGAGGGCGCGCCCAAATTTTAGCGAAAGAGCCATCAGAATTTTAAAGATATGATTTTGGGAGAGTTGAAGCGGACGAAAAAAAAAAAACAGAACATATGGCCAGATTACACATTAGAAATATCATTAACAGATAATATTCAAATGAAGCACTCGGCAACGGGATTTACGCATCTTTTGGGTAATTAATTCAAAGTGAAACTAAATTTAACGATGAAGGGAAAGAAGCACCGTGTTTATCCCGATTTAGATGTAGGGGACGAGGTTAAGGCATCTTTTATTTAGGAAGCGAAAACCAAATGAAAAAGAAAGAGTGAGCAACTGGTCACAGCATATTTATACAATAGAAAGCATTGAAAATGTATAAGCTAGGTCAAAAACATTGTAGAGTTGAAGGAAATGATAGGCAATAATTACGATTTGGATTGCTGCAGGCTTGAGGGTGCTTGGACTGCTATCCCGACGTTGCTACTCACGTGGTTTCAAGATTGCCGTTCCAACTTCTGGTTCTGGGTCAAAGGGGCTGGCCATGCAGGTGAGTAGTTCAAAAGGCTAAGGCCACCTTGGCACTCAGTAACGCTTTTTCTGCATCATCAGCGGTTGTCCACATCACACTGCCCATATTCATTGCATCCAAGACAGACGAGCCGACCATCTGCCCGCACTGCACAAGTGTGACGGAGGCCAGCTGCGACTGCCCAAAGGTCTCTAGAACCTACCGGCCAGTGACACTGCCCATGTCCGGTGCCCTTCCTCGTGACACAATTGCGACAATGGTTGCAGGAAGCTTGAAACTTCCCGTAGTGAGGTGGGGATGTGGCGGTCTGAGTCCATCTACGCATGTTTCTGAACAAGCATCCAGCACGTCGAAGCTGAGGCAGAGCGAATTGCGACTGACACCGCACGGGAACGTGCCTGTAGCCAGCGCGGACTGGCAGAACAAACTGCCTTGCCGTCATGGATGTCCGAGAGAATGTGGTAAGTACCAGGACAGCTTTCATAACGATGGAGAGATGCATGCCGGAAGAAATGGGGCGCACTTCATGCGGAAAGACGACCATGCGAACAGGTAGTTGATGCTACTCTTATTACTATTATAAATTATGACTAATACTTTGAGTACTATTACTATTTTTCTTGTTCTTATTGCTATTGTTCTTCTTCTTCTGCTTCTTCTTCTTCTTCTTAATGTTCTTCTTCTTCTTGTTCTTCTTCTGCTTCTGCTTCTTGTTTAATTTCAATTATAGTTATAATTGTAATAAGAATAATAGTAATAATAATAATGATTAGTAGCAGTCGCAGTAGTAGTAGTAGTAGTAGTAGTAGTAGTAGTAGTAGTAGTAGTAGTAGTAGTAGTAGTAGTAGTAGTAGAAGTAGAAGTAGAAGTAGAAGTAGAAGTAGAAGTAGAAGTAGAAGTAGAAGTAGAAGTAGAAGTAGTAGTAGTAGTAGTAGTAGTAGTAGTAGTAGTGGTAGTGGTAGTTGTAGGAGGAGTAGTCTTGTATAATTTTCCAGATTCTCACTACTATTCATACCGTTGTGGCTATTTGCTGTGAGAGAGGGCAAGGCAATTCAAAGACCCTTGGAGACTGAACAAAAGTCACAACCGACACCAAGAAACATGCTGAAGCCGAAAACCACTAGTAAATTACCGCAACAAAACTTGTACCAGTACTACTTTAATTATAATAATAATAATAATAACAAATAATAATAATATTCACAACTAGTGCCATGCGTAGGTATTACTCTTTGGCTTCATTGCCGTTGCCACCTTATTCCTAAACCATATTCCTATTCTAGATATCTTATTAGAGAATACCATTTCCATTTTCAAGGGTTTGGGATGTTGGGTAGATACTATCGGGTTTTCTAGGGGGGCATTGCTGTATGGAGTTTAGGTTGGGTTTTTTCCAGGGGGTTTGGGTGGTTCCATAGTATGGGTTTTGTCATGTGGGTCTTGTTTTGAGGTCTTCCTATGGCTCTTTCGGTGGGTTTAGGTCGTTCTGGTTTGGGTCTTCAGGTGGCCTAGGGTTAAAGTGCATGGTTAGAAAATGGAAATGGTATTCACTAACTTATACCAGGGTTCCCCTTTCGAATACCGTGTATGGTAGAGCTCTGCTTGAAAAACCTTGGGCCACCCTCGACCCCCAACCCCAAAACCCTGCACCGTTATACATCAGGGTTCAGGGTTCAGGGTTCCGGGTTCAGAGGGTTTTGTTAGGGGGGTTTGGGTTTAGGGTATAGGGTCTAGGGTCTAGGGTCTAGGGTTTAGGGTTTAGGGTTTAGGGTTTAAGGTTTAGGATTTAGGGTTTAGGCTTACCCTAAACCCTAAACGGCGAATTCTCCTGAGACCGCGCGCATGACCAGGTCGCGCTGTCTCGGATCCCGCTTCTGGTGGAGTTTCACCTCGAGGCTTCTCTGTGTCTGTGGAGCATGGCATATCCCGCTCTATTACATACGTCCACATACATCTGCATACATATACATACATACACCCTTTAAGGGAAATTCTTGGGGTATCTGGTCCCTCATTCCCCACGACGAACCAGCAATATCTTGGGGCCCTGCTACAACACGGAGACTTATGGTGTTTAGAGTTTCTTGTGGTCCGGCGAGAGTAACCCTAAACCCTAAACCCTAAACCCTAAGCCCTAAACCCTAAACCCTGCTTTTTGAGGGCTTTAGCTGGCCTGACATGGGGCCTTAGGCTCACAAGCACAACGCAGAGGGAAGAAGCTGGAAGCTCCGGCTTGAGAGCCCTGGGGTGGAGGGTGTAGGCTTTAGGGTTTAGGGTTTAGGGTTTGTGGTTTAGGGTTTGGGGTTTGGGTTTAGGGTTTGGGGTTTAGGGGTGTGTGGGGGTTTGCCGGTTTGCTGGCGTATGGACGTTGAGGGAAAGGGGGGGCGATCTGAATTCCGGACACTTTCTGTTCGCTCCCTCAACTAGAAGACATGTACGAACACGGAAGCCCAAAAGGCCCCAGAACTTTCGTCAACCTTTGGGGTTTAGGGTTTAGGGTTTAGGGTTTAGGGTTTAGGGTTTAGGGTGTAGCCTGCACCATGGTGGAATCCCTGCAAAACCCTCTGCTTCGGGAGACACTGCACTGCACGGCAAAGTTTGCAGTTGGCTTGCCTGTTCAAACTGGAATGCCAGGTCGTAGCCGAAGGACCCATAGAGACCTGCAGCAGGCAGTCTCAGCGAAGAGCAAGCAGGGCCCAAAGGAAGTCATGGCTGCAGATGCACGGTTGCAACAGCATGTTGACAGCTTACATGGCACAATACCCTGGGCGACCTGGCATCCCTCACATAACATGCCCTGTACCGCCCCGAGCGGGCGTCGAGCCACCGAAAGGACTAGAAAGTACCAAGAACCCGAAACCTGAAGCCTGCACCCAACACCCCCAAACATTGTCCAGCAAACATTGTCCAGCAACGACTTCTTTCTAGGATACTCGCGGCTAAACACCTCAGCCCCTATGTTCTGCATCATCAAAGACAGTGGCCGCAGCTGCACGAAAAACTCACCCTGAAGAACTACCGAAAAAATAGCTTGGTATAGCAAAGCCCCAACCGCTCAGCTCCATCCGACGCCTGAGTTTGGTTAGGGTTTGAGTTTAAAGCTTACAGCACACGCTGACAGTCGGAACAGCTCCACGACACAACTGGTGTACAGAACAGCTCCAAAGCAACCAAACCCTAAACCCTAAACCCTAAACCCCTTAGCTAAATGCGTACGCTGCGTACTGAACGCCAGATCCTCTGTTCTGTGTAACCATGCGCCCTTTATCCGAGGGACCTCCGGCCTACCTTGCTCCCTGAAACCGAATATCGCGTGCCTAAATGCGCATCCTCATCTGAAGAGAAGAGGTTCACCACCTGGCCGCACGCGCGCCAAGAGACTGGGGGTGAAAGGTTTTGGCTCGGGCTTTCGTCACAAGGCTCGGCCTTCTGGTATGGCCCACATGCTGCCACAGAACGAGAACCAAAGGTTTTGGAGTACGCACGACCGCAATCCAAGGAGGCGACCGCGCGAATCACGGAGAAGATCGAAGGCCTTGGCAGGCCCGCAAGATATGTGAGGGTTTTTTTACCAGCAGTATGCCCTCACAACATACTGACATGTACTAACGAGTTTAAGGTTTAGGGCCAAGGCTTCGGGATCTAAAATCCAGATCCAGCCCCATGCCCCGAAAACTTGCAGGCGCCATCACGGCAAGCCTTTTTGCCCCAAACCCGGAGACGCCGCCCAAACCCTGACACCCTGCAAGCCTCGAATTCGCCCCGAACTACCAGGAGCCTGGCTGCTTGGACCTGTCCTCCTGCGGCAACCGGTTGGGGATGTGGGCTCAAGGGCTTCAGGGTTTAGGGTTTAGGGTTTAGGGTTTAGGGTTTAGGGTTTAGGGTTTAGGGTTCGGGGTTTAGCGTTTGGAGTTTGGGATTGGAGTTTAAGCCTTCAGCAGAAGCCCCGGTAGGCCCAGGACACTTGAGCCTGACGCAACCAGCGCGCATTTTTTCGAAATTAAGAAAAAAGTTTGGGGCTTGGGGTTTAGGGTTAAAGGTTTTTGCCACCCGCCTAGCTGATGATAACATCGCACTGCAGGGGAATTTACTGCAACATATCAACGACATCCTGAAACAAAAAACTTCACCTCGTTTCCAGCTGGTTTCACTGGCTTCCCGTCCACCAAGTTACAAAACTCCCACGGATATAAGGCTTGGGCTTAAGGGTTTAAGAAATATTGGTCACTGCATAAATATACAAGGTTAAACCCTGGGAGGCACAACCAGGCAGGCTATAAATTTGGGTCTAGGCGAAGATCCGAAGAATCGCGACTTTCCTCCAACATGTTGTCCACCTGCTACTACGGCCCCGCTGACCCCTTGAGTCGAACCCCCCCCCCGCCGGACCAGCCTACGACCAACAAAGGGTGTCAACCAGGCCTCTGCATATCCCAACTTAAGACTTGGGATCCTAAACCCTAAACCCTAAACCCTAAACCCTAAACCCTAAACCCTAAACCCTAAGCATATAAGCTGGGCGGCCCTTCCGGTTTAAGGTTTAGGGTTCAGGGGTTCAGGATTCTGGTTTAGGGCTGAAGCGCTTTTCTCTCGGAACCGGGATTCGGGTTGCAAATCGGCTTGAAGTTTCATTGAACTCTAAGTAGGTGCAAGTACCCTCCTTCTGGGGGGTTGCTACCTCTCAAGCAGACGAATGGGCCTCTAAAGCAGGTAAATGGGGGGCGCTCAGGACTTAGGGCCATGGGGATTCGGGCGCGCGCACAGGGGGATCCTCCGCAAAGAAGCCTTCCGCTTCTTTCACCGTGCCCTCGATCCTGTCAGAACCTGGGGCGCCGTGGTGGCACGTTCAACTCGAAACCTTGTCCCAGACCCTAACCCTAAACCCTAGACCCTTTCAAACCCTAAACCCTAAACCCTAAACCCTAAACCCTGAACCTTATGAGCTCTTCGAGGCCTGCCCTGACAGCACTCCACACTAAGACCATCCACCCCAGGTCACGCACCTTCGTTCAAACCCTGATGGAAGGCTTTGTGTGCAGAGGCGTCGAGCTGCTGTGTCCTCCGTGTGTTTCACTGAGTTCGCTGGCGCGCCTGCATGTTTTTGTTTGGGGACGTCGCTCAGAATTGACAGTTCACTCTCCCTCAAAAGCCCTGCGCTGGTGCTGCGGTCGACCCCAAACCCTAAACCCTAAACCCTAAACCCTGGGATTTGGGAGGTAAGACCCCTTGCAGGCCCCTGGATGCTCCGTGGCAGCTACAGACCTGGAGGTGCCATAGACACCCCCCTAAAGAAGAGGATGCATCTGCGGCAGACCGGCCAAACCCCAAGCAGGTATTAAACCCTAAACCCTAAACCCTAAACCCTAAACCCTAAACCCTAAACCCTAAACCCTAAACCCTAAACCCTGAACCCTGAACCCTAAACCCCATTCCCAGCATAGGCTCCGGCCCACCATCTTCAACTCTGAAAGCGCGGAGTTGCCCTGAATGGCCTCTGCAGCTGGGTTAAGGGCTTCGGGTTTCGGGTTTCGGGTTTAGGGTTTAGGGTTTCGGGTTTAGGGCTTAGGGCTTAGGGTTTCGGGTTCAGGGTCTGGGATTTAGGGTTTGGGGTTTGGAGCCGCATGGCCGTAACCCCCCGCAACCTCGTCACACAGCAAGGTGGGGTATGGGGGTTGGTGATCAAGGCTCGAGGCTTCGAGAACCTGAGCCTCAACCCCCAAACCCCTACTCTAGGGGCCTTAATGGTTGGAACAGGGCTTTGGGGGGGGTTATTGTAATCGAAGTTACAAAGGGACCCTGAGGGGAGACTCTTAGTAACTACTAGTACGAATTCCGACCCCTGCATTAAACACTCCGTGCCGCAGAACATGGAAAGTAGGGCAGATGCTCTGGGACGTAAAAGCGATGAGCTGAGAGGTTCTGGGTAAGTGGGGATCGGTTTTTGTGGCCACCCGCCCTAACCTCTCGGACACTCTGCAGGGAAATCTGGGGTTTAGGGTATAGGGTTTCGGGCTTCGGGCTTCGGGCTTCGGGTTTCGGGTTTGTGGCTTTAAACCCTAAACCCTAAACCCTAAACCCCAAACCCTAAACCCTAAACCCTAAACCCTAAACCCTAAGGGCTTTCAGATCGCACAAAACAAGGCGCCTCACGGATGGCCAATAGGAATGGCCTGAAAGCTGGGGGGGGCACTGCGAGGGTTGAAGCCCTCAATTCAGGGACCAAACTTGGCTGCACTTAGGAGGGTAGCAAAAAAACTAAACTTTTAGCTGCCTTATTCGGAAACCCAATAAACCCAAAAAGGCTAAGGATCTAAAGTTACAGTAAAGCACCACAAGGCAAAGGAGGGACCCTTATAAGGGACCTTTGGGGTATTTAGGGGGTACTTAGGTATAGGTATATAGGGGCCATAAGGAGGGACCCTTATAAGGGACCTTTGGGGTATTTAGGGGCTACTTAGGTATAGGTATATTATATAGGGGCCATATAAGGTCTGTATAGCGGTTGTATATCGGAAAAAAAAAAAAAAAGGTCCGTGCTTAACTCAACCCGGATGCACAAGCAAGGGCTAAATGGGGGCTAAATGGGGCTAAATGGGGCTAAATGGGGCTAAATGGGGGGTTTAGGGGGTTTAGGGAGTTTAGGGGGTTTAGGGGGTCTAGGGGGTTTAGGGGCTTTAGGGGGTTTAGGGGGTTTAGGGTTTTTGTGGAGGGTTTAAGGGCGGGAGGGGGGATTCCGAAAACAGAGGGGCATGTCCCTGTATTGGGAATTATCCAAATCCCAGACCCTATTGAACCAGCCCCTGTTGAAGCCTAGCAAAACCGAAGCCTGTTTTGCAAGCGGCTTCGAAATTTTAGGTGGGGCGCTTGTGTTTAGGGCTTTTGGCGTGCGGCCTCTTTCAGCACCTGGGTTGCCTGTGTAAGCGTTTTTGTGCTGAGAGGTTGAGGTTTAGGGTTTAGGGCTTCGGCTCTTGCACCCTCACGCAAGGAGGGCTTAGGGCTTAGGGCTTGGGGTTTAAGGGTGTCGGGGGGGATTTGGGCTGTGCAGGGACCTGGCTGTCAGGCTCTAGGGCATCTGCACGTCCTAGCGACTCTTTGATCAACCCTCACCCTGAAGCCACTAATAGCCAGCTCATAGCAGCAAAAGCTGGAACACAAGCCAAAACTCCCTAAAAACTAAACCCTGGGATTACACTAGGGCGTTTAGCAGACACTAAGTAGACTTACTCAGCCAAACGGGTCCAGGCAAGTGCCCCCAAAGAGCAGCATCACACAAGTTCTCAAGCTGTGCCCCCGCACACCCCGCGGCAGTTGAGGGCATTGACCTGTCAAAGTACGCATCCCCTTCACCCCAAGACTCGAACCCAATAGGGTTTAGGGTTGAGGGTTTAGGGTGTAGGGTTTAGGGTTTATGGTTTATGGTTTAGAGGAACCCTGTCACGACTACACGGTTTAGAATTTAAGCGCCCCCTCGTTGACCCCCCCAACCCCTACTCAGAGGGTCCAAGGTTGCGGCTGACTCTTTGGGGTCGGGTACAGGAGCACATGGCTCCAGCAGCGGAAGTAGAAGTCAGGGTCGGCAGTAACCGCTATAGGGCATAAAGGAGCGGAAACCATCACGTTCGTCGAAATTGAAAAGTCCCCAGGTCTGGACTGATTGACTCACGCCTTCTTTCTCGTTCTCTCTTTCTCCCCCTCTCTCCCTCTCTCTCGCTCTCTCTCTCTCTCTCTCTCCCCCTCTCTCCCTCTCCCTCTCTCCCTCTCCCCTCTCTCCCTCTCCCTCTGCCTGGCCCTCTCTCCCTCTCTCTCGCTCTCTCTCTCTCTCTCTCTCTCTCTCCCCCCCTCCCTCTCTCCCTCTCTCTCGCTCTCTTGCTCTCGCACTCTCTCACTCTCTCACTCTCTCACTCTCTCTCACTCTCTCTCACTCTCTCTCTCTCTCTCACACCCGCCTCCACATCTGGAAGAAAACCGCCCCCGTCAACCCTTCAAGCAGAACCCTGCGTTTGGCCTGGAACTTCCGGCCCCAGGCCTCCAAGCCTCGGCATGGGTCTTGGGTTTAGGGCTTATTTAGGGTTTAGGGTTTAGGGTTTAGGGCTTACGGCTTAGGGTTTAGGGTTTCTTTCCGGTTTAGGGCTTAGGGTTTATATGGGATGATAGGATGTCGGGGGGGGGGGTTGCCGCGGAGGACCAAGCCTGTCCTTCCCGAGGAAATACAGATGCTCAAGTTTTCATCCGAAACCCTAAACCCTAAGCCCTAAACCCTGCTTTCCGAACGCAGAAGACTTCGTAACAGGGGGAAAGGAGTCCTGCAAACTCGACGCGACCCAGAGGGGCACCAAGCAGACGCACGCAACACGCATGCCTGCGCACCCTGAAAAGGCTCTGCCTTGGGATGTTCCCCCTCAACCCTAAACCGTAGACCCTAGACCCTAGACCCTAAACTAAGTGAGGGGTCGCTTCCGTCGAGCGACAGACCCCGAACGCTCGGCCGAGGGCCTTACAGCCCGAGCGCCCAAGCGAAAAGAGAAACGGAAAGGTGAGGGTTAAGCCTCACCGTCTGTCCTGGACAGGCCAATGGACATCGGCCTTTTTTACGACAACGTCAGTACTCGGCTAAGGGATGGCCGGCACCCAGACCACCTTTAGCGTAGCTAAAGTATAACCCCAAATCGTAACCCTTTTCCTCTGGACGTGCTTCAGGGTTTTACCCCCCCCCGGGCCCCCTGGCCCCTTGTGGCTGGATTCCTGGACCAGGAGGCTGGCGAGGGGGTGCAGGCAGGCTGGTTGTCAAAACAGGGCTTTCCCCGACCCAAGACTCCCAGGGCCAAGGGCCTTCCGGGCGGGCTACCCTGCCAAGGGCCCCCCGGGTCAAGGGCAGCCAAGGGCCCCCGCAGGCCACTCTTTGGGGCGCCGGGTTTCGGGTCCCAAACCCAAGAACCCCCCGCACCAAGGCCTCTCGGGCCAAGGGCTCCCCGGACCAAGGGCCCCCCGAGCCAAGAACAAGGGCCCCCAACTAAGGGCCAAGAGTTTTTTTGGCAAGAGGCGCTGCGGGACCTGGAAGGTTCAGGGCTAGAGGAAGGCCCCCCGCGCCAAAGGGCCCCCGGGCGAAGAGGGCCGTACATCAATGAAAAATGTTTTTTCACTGGATTTTACACCAGAAGCGCCAGGAAAGCCCAGGAAGCCCCCAAGAGGCGCCAAGAGCCACCACAAGGCTTCAAAAGCTTCAAAAGGCCCCCTAAAAGAAGGGGGACCACAAGATTTGTCCGTGCCCACAATGACAGATTCGATTTTTGAATATTGAAAACGATGGTTTTAGGCACCCCTGCCCGCAATGAAAAATGTTGTGTTTTAGTACTGAAATCGATGGCTTTGGGCACCCCTCCATTTCACCCCAAAAGACCAGGAAAGCCCCAGGAAGCCCCCAAATCAGCAAGGGCCTCTACGGGCCCTGACGTGCCGAAGGCCCGAAAAGGGCCGAGGCTACCCCGAACCCCAGCTTAAACCCTAACACCGCAAAACCCTTCAAGCAAATAAGGGCCTCTACGGGCCCTAACGTGCCGAAGGCCCGAAAAGGGCCGAGGCTACCCCGAACCCCAGCATTGGCGAAAAAAGTTAATAGGTTCCTTGACCTTCAAATGAATCAAGCCTCTACGGCCCCTGACACGCCGAAGGTCCGAACAAGGCCCCGACAGACCCCAAGAGCCACCAAAAGGCTTCAAAAGGCTTCAAAAGGCCCCTGAAAGAAGGGGGACCCAGGATGCCCGTACCCGCAATGAAAAATGCGATTTTTTGGTACTGAAATCGATGGTTTTTTCCTTCATTTTACCCCGGCAGGGCCAGGAAAGCCCCCAGGAAGCCCCCAAAAGGGCCCAAGAGCCACCAAAAGGCTTAATTGAGGCCCTTAAAGAAGGGGACTAGGCCCGACCATTTCTGCGCTTTTTTGAGCTCTTCCCGGACCATTTCTGAGCCTTTTCGGCTGAGCTTTTTTGAGCTCTTCCCGGACCATTTCTGAGCCTTTTTGAGCTTAAACCTCTGGGTCTTGTAAGCCCCGTATAAGCATCATAATTTGCGAAACACCGGGCAAAAAAAACCCTAGGTCCCAGGGGCCGAGGTTCCAGGGGGCCACGAGGAAATCCTTTCAGGAAGCCTCCTTCGGCCAGGCCTCCCAAACCCTCCCCAATCGTCTCCCAAGACCAAAAATCAAAGGGAGCCCAACATGTAAACCTATGGATCTTGTAAGCAGGGTTTCAGGAGGTCCCAGGACAGTCCTTCCAAAAGGTCTCCTAAAAGGTTTCCTTCGGCCAATCCCAGACCCTCCCCAATTGTAGAGAGGGCGCATGACCAAAAACCAAAGGGAGCCCAAGGCATAAACCTATAGGTCTTGTAAGCCCGGTATAAGCATCATAATTTGGAAACACCGGGCAAAAAAAAACCCTAAACCCGCCAAAAAAACCTATGGATCTTTGGGGGACAGAGAGGCCTTCGCGGGGGGTACCCCAGGATTTGGTCAAAGGCGACCCGTAGCGCCCCTCCCACTACTGTACTTACACACGATATTATAAAACCCTAAACCCGCCCAAGGTTGAGATGTGGGTGGGTGGGTTGGGAGAGCGCGTTGAACCTGGGCGCACACCACAACACACGTCCCGCGTGGTGGTGTGCGCGGAACCTTAGCAAACCCTAAACCCTAAACCCTAAACCCTAAACCCTAAACCCTAAACCCTAAACCCTAAACCCTAAACCCTAAACCCTAAACCCTAAACCCTAAACCCTAAACCCTAAACCCTAAACCCTAAACCCTACCCTTTTTGGAGACCCTCTGGGTGGCCCTGCAGACCGGCGGGTCCGCGAAGCCGATGGTCCACTGCGCATAGCGACCAGGGTACTCGTAGGAGGAGGAGAGAAGGCCTCATTTAGGGTTTAGGGTTTAGGGTTTAGGGTTTAGGGTTTAGGGTTTAGGGTTTAGGGTTTAGGGTTTAGGGTTTAGGGTTTAGGGTTTAGGGTTTAGGGTTTTTAGGGTTTAGGGTTTAGGGGGTTTAGGGTTTAGGGTTTAGGGTTTAGGGTTTAGGGTTTAGGGTTTAGGGTTTAGGGTTTAGGGTTTAGGGTTTAGGGTTTAGGGTTTAGGGTTTAGGGTTTAGGGTTTAGGGTTTAGGGTTTAGGGTTTAGGGGTTGGGGTTTAGGGCTTAGGGTGGTTTTGGGTTTCGGGCTTAAGGAGTTCAGGATTTAGGGTTTCGTCGCTCACTCTCGCACAAGGGGTTTAGGGTTTAGAGATCTCCAGAACTTACCCATCCCGTAATGACATGTTTCCCTGACTTTGAGACACACTTGGGCTTCGGAGTTTTTGGGGTTCGGGTTTCTGGGTTTAGGGCTTAGGGCTTAGGGCTTAGGGTTTAGGGTTGAGGGGTTAGGGTTTAGGGTTGAGGGTTGAGGGTTTAGGGTTTAGGGTTTAGGGTTTAGGGTTTAGGGTTTAGGGTTTAGGGTTTAGGGTTTAGGGTTTAGGGTTTAGGGTTTGGAGCTTAGGGTTTAGGAGCCCAACAACTCTTGGGCTGAGCAAGGCACCGTGGCCACTACATGGGTGGCTCTCTGAATTCGGGCCCCTTTGTTGGGGATCCCTGTTTTTACCAGGGGCGTGCGCGCCTTCTCATGGGTACCTAAACACGGAACTACCCACAGAACGTCACAATTCCCCCCCCCCCTGCCCTGCCCCCTGCAGCTCTTTTTCTCTGAGCTGAACACTCCTAAAATCTGGCGGCCTTTAGCACACCTGAGAATTGGCCTGCAAACGTGGAACCCCCAAGCTGCCGCAGCCGCAGAACCAGCTCCCAAACCCCAAAATCCTAAACCCCTAACCCCTAATCCCCTAAACTCTAAACCCTAAACCCTAACCCTAAACCCTAAACCCTAAAGGGCCCACATGGCTCCAGCAGCGATGGAAAGGTTCGCACTCAGCGAGCTCCCTTGGAGAGTCGCCGAGACTTCAAGGGCACTACCAGGCAAGGAACGTTCCCTACACAGACATACATACTTTATGTACAGATACGTATTCATATATACATACATACATACATACATGCATACATACATACATACATACATACATACATACATACATACATACATACATACATACTTTATATACAGATATGTATTCATATTTTTTCATATATATATATATATATATATATATATTCATCTATATATATACATATATATATATATATACGTATACATTACATATAATGATACTAGTATTAGCAAATAGATGCATATCTGTATATGTATATAGTACATATATGTATGCACACATGTACATACATGAAGACGCACATACATACATGCATGCATACATACATACATACGTACATACATGCATACGTACGTACATACATACATGACCATCAAGTGCGGAACGTCCCCCGTTGACAACTACAGTCTAGACTATCAATTCTTCGACAGGCTCGCTGCATGCGATGCTGTCCTGCCTTTTGGTTCAGGATAATATCTCATGTAGGGGATATGCTGACAAACCCTGAGGGATTAAAGACAAGAAATGATATTATAAGATATTCAATTGTACTCTATCCTAACTGATTGTAGAATTTCGATGACATTGAATCATCATTCATTTATACAAAGCGAAATTCAATGGAATATTAATATATCCGGGTCATCCATTATCGTAGATTGAGATAAATGACGATGATATAAGATATATATATATATATGCTACCCCCCCCCCCCAGCGACCTACCCTTTTTAGGCCTTTTTAGGCCTTTTTAACAAAAAACAACAAACAAGGCCCAAAAGTCGCGTAGTTAATCACCGGGTAATGAAGGACAGTTACTGGGACACCCACCTCACAGACCCCGATAAGCCAGCATTGGAAGAATCCACAATTTGAATCTGAAGCGGACAAAGCTGTTTTTAGATGTTTAGATCAGTGTTTTTCTATGCAAATTGTGCGTTTTAAAGGAGCAACTAATTTATTTATACAATTGTGTTTGTACGAGGCAAAGTATTAATCAAATAGTGAAACATTTTTCTTGGTTCTATGCGAATTTAGCTACTAGAGTAATTATTAAGCAAAGAGCCCAATTTGACTCGAGTGAATACCATTTAAGGGAGCATACTCTACCAAGATACGAAATAGACACCATTCTCAACCAAAATGTGGCAAAGTGTGGGTTTAAAGTGCAAATACTTTATTTATACAATTGTGCTTGTACTAGGCAAAGTATGCTCTCTGAAAAGTCCACTGAAATACCTTATGTTTACATATTCATGAATCGATTTTATTTTTGAAATAATCATTTTATGCGAATTTAGCTACTAGAGTAATTATTAAGCAAATAGCCCAATTTGACTCAAGTGAATACCATTTAAAGGACCATACTCAACCAAAATACGAAAGAAGCACCATATTCAACCAACATATGGCAAAGTGTGGTTTAAAGGGCAAATAGTGCTTTGTTGAGCAACTAATGCATTGAAACAGTTGTGTTTATACCAGGCAAAGCATTATTGAAATACTACCTGCAAAGTCAAATGAAACACCTTATGTTTACATATTCATGAAACAATTTTTTTTGAAGTATCCATTCTATGCGAATTTAACTACTAGAGGAATTCTTAAGCAAATAGCCCAATTTGACTCAAGTGAATACTATCTAAAGGACCATACTCAACCAAATACGAAATAAACACTTGCGGAAATGGAAACGGTTCTACCTACATAACAATGAGACAAAGATTGCTGAAGTATTCACTAAAGACCACTTGTATACTATGTCTGAAAAGCACAATTTGCATAAGCAAGCTTAAAAATGCACAATAATGGAAATCGGTTCTACTTACATAACGATGAAACAAAGATGTCTGAAGTATTCAATAAAGGCCACATATATACTATGCTTGAAAAACGCAACTTGCACAATCAGGCTTAAAAAATGCACAAGAATCTGCAGCTTGTATAGTCAGATGCACACCCGTGACCTCTAGGCTCATCAGGGGGCCCCCTTTTGTGGAGTTAATCCGAAGAGCTTGAGCCACGGAACCGAGCCCGGCGCTCGTTGACAAACAGTGCAGTGCGCACTCAGCTGAAGGACGTGCAAGCAGATCCAAGCTACCATCTGTGAGCCCAAACGCACCATTGCGGCTACTCCAGCTGCATTGGTAGCGCAGCACGACGCTCCAGGACCAGCAACTGCAGGACTGTGCCTCCTAAGGAGGCTGCTGAACTGTGGTGGATCAGTGCATGCGAGCAATCAGCGCTTGTGATAAGAGAGTTGGCCACCCGTCGACTACGTGGAAGTACCCGCCTTCTCTCTGCCCGCTGCTTTTGGCAGTGGTTTTCTCCTTTTCCGTATTTCTTCGAGATTTTTCCGTGTGCTCTTTCGCCGAGATGGCTGACAGCAGAGAACACTCAAGTGTGCCCTCCTGGGATGGACAAGCCAGGACGTGGAGACGGTACACAAGGGAGGTGGCATGGTTCGTGCAGTCGACGCCGACGCACAAGCGTCGGTATTGTGCTTCGAAGTTGCTGGCCAAGCTGTCAGGTCCTGCCAGGCTTTTGGCCATGTCTTGGCGCGTGAGCTTCGATGATGCCGACGGCACGAGGGCCTTCTTGCAGCGCTTGGCTGGCAGTCCGCTTGTCCGGAAGACTCTCCCCAACGCGGCCGCCATATGTGCTCAATACTTTGCCTTTCGTCGCAACCCTGGAGAAGGCATCGGGAACTTCTTGGTGAGGGAGACCTTGGTTCATGAAGAGTTCGTGGAGGCCTTGATCCGTCTTCATGAAGAGAAGCTTGGTCTCAGCCAAGAACAACGTGACTTCGGGTTGCCAGCATCAGAACCAGAAAGCTGGCCCTGGTGGAACGAGTATGAAGATGAGGAGTGGCAGCCTGACGAGGCCACAAGATCCACAGAAGATGGTGAGGCAGCCCCAACGGAAGACCGTGATGGTGATGCTCGGCCTGATCGCGGTGTTGGACCTACGACCATGCCGGCAACAACGGGATCTTCTCCAAGTCACAGGGCTGCTGATGGTGGCTCTCGAGATGAAAGAGCTGGAAGCCAAATTGGTGATCCCCGTCCGCCTACGTCAGCGGTGGATGAACTTTCGCTGGCTGACTCGTTCATCATGGGCGTCCTTCGTGGTTGGAGATTGCTTCAGGCGGCTGGGCTGACAGCTGAGGAGAAGCGGGACATCCTGTCGACTACGAAGAACTCGCTGGAGTACGAGGTGGTGGCGGCCTCGTTACAGAATCTGTGGGATGAGCAACTCTTGGGGCATCGTGGCGGTGGACATACCATGAGCTACAACGCGCATTATGTGGAGCAGCCGGAAGACGAGCAGCTCTTTTACCAGGACGCTGGTGATGATTGGTGGGACTCTTCCTGGTGGCATGATGACTACTACGCGGACGAGACCTACGATTGGCGTGCTTGGGATGAGGAATACCCTTCGCACGCGGCCCACGTGAGCGAGGTCAACGACGATCCTGAAGGTGATGCGAAGTTGAAAGAAGCTCAACAAGCTGAGCAGATGGCAGAGGCCCTAGCTCTAGAGGCTCAACGATCTTGGTCTGAGGCCCAACGGGCCACACAAGCCCTTCGTAAGGACAGGGGCTTTGGAGCCATTGCGGGCACCGGAGCGGCGAAGTGCTTCAACTGTGGAGCTCCTGGACACCTGTCCCGAGATTGCCCTGATCGACGGCATCCTGGCGGCAAGGGTCGCTCCAAGGGCAAGTACAAGAGCGGCTACTACCAGGACACAATGGATGAGTACATGTACTTCGTCGGCAAGGGCAAGGGGAAGCCAAAGGGGAAAAGGAGTCACTGGCTTGAAGCACAAGGCGCTTGGATCAAGGGCAAGGGCAAGAACAAAGGAAAGGGCAAGGACCCTTACCGGACCGTCAATGCGTATGCCTCGGAATACTTCCTGGGTGGCCTGGAGGTTACCCACGTCATGGAAGCCGCGACCACTACAAGTCCTGATGGGGCGAAGCCGCAGTTTGGAATGGTAGACTGTGGGGCCACGGCCTCGGCTGCGCCTGAGGGAGTGGTCAAAGGCCTTATCCAGGCGGTCCTAGAGGTCGACAAGAGCGCACACGTGGAGTTTGATGAATACATGCGTCCCTTCTTTCGGTTTGGTGATGGTAGATGGGGTAAGGCTCTATGCAAAGTCCGCATTACTAGCAACGCATCGGGCACCACCAAGCACTTTGAACTCTATACCCTTCCCAATCCGACAGCGTACTATCAAAGCAAGCTTGACAAGTCGACCCTTGTACCGTTGCTTGTGGGAATGGATTTCTTGGGCAAGGCTGGCATTGGATTGGTGCTTGATTTTGCTACTGGCTATGCGTTGAACTCCACCGAAGCAAACCCCCAGATCTACCGCCTTCAAGTCAGTCGCAAGGGACACTACATGTTCGATGTGGTTCAATATCTCACTAACGGATGTTCACAGGATGGCAAGCCAAGGGTTGTTGTTCGAACGTCATCTACCCAATCCCCATCAGGTCAAGTCCAATTGCTTGAGCTAGGCACAGCATGGTTCGACATGACGGCATGTGATTTGGAGCTTGATGAGCAAGAGGATGTGGCTGCTAGATCTAGAGTGTGGCAATTGTACGAGCATGCCCGCGAGAGCACGATCAACAATGCCTCAGCACTTCGTGCTCAGATGGGTGCTTCATTGGAAGCCACAATCCCGACAATTTCTTCTCCAAGCCCCGCTGGAAATGTCGCGCCCCGTGCAGCTGACTCCGGCGACCACGAACATCGAGGACGATATCAAGCAAGCCACGCCTGCCAAGGCGAAGGCCCGACCATTCGATCCAGAACGTCGCATGCCAGTGGACACACGAGACCCACGAGCCAGCAAGGGCCAGTGGCCGTGCTTCGGGACGCACTTGGCGTCCAAGGCGAAGATGAATCCTCATGGGCAATGGATCCACTGTGCGGTGTGCAACCTGAGGTTGGAGTACGTCCCCAGGAAGGGATCAGCGGCATCTTCAACAAAGACGGAGAACCCAGCAATGGTGACAAGGATGCTGGCCGAATTGGAACCACTGATGCAAGGAGCGCGACCCACCTCGGAGATCTGCTTGGCCATGCAGCGGAAGATCGACGCCGAGGAGTCTTTGAGGCACCTGATTGGACAGCAGATCACCAAGGGGAATGCCGCCAAGCCGAAGGTCGTGATGACCGACAGTCCCTCAACCAGCAGTTGGTCGATGGCCACCGAGACCCTGGACGGCGACCTGGCAGTGGCCTACGAGCAGGAGGGGCTTCATCACTGAAGATCTCCTCGACGCGATCCACGACGAAGACAACCACAAGGCCTACTACAAGCCAACCATTACCAATCTTCATGGGTAAGAAAATCATGCAGATGAGCGTGATGATGACGACCATGCTCTCGGGAATGCTCATGGGACTACATTGCCATGATCGAGACGGTCTTTGGGAAGTGGCGTGTGCTCCTCATTCCTGGTTGTCAGAAGCTGCGACCCAATATGGCCTGGCGCCCCGAAGGATCAACCTCGCCGAGGGCTACGACCTCTATGACAAGGAGACCTGGAAGCGGCTGCGACTCCTGTACAAGGAGCGGAAGCCGCGAAGGATATGGTTTTCATTGCCTTGCACGAAATGGTGTGCCTGGACGTCGGTGAACTACAACACGGCTGAACGGAAGGCACAGCTGGAAACCTACCGTCGAAAAGAACGTCGCATGCTATGGGAGTGCAACAACTTCATCAAAGAGGTGATGAACACAGGCGATGAGGTTGATGTGTACTTTGAATGGCCATGGCCATGCTATGGATGGAAACAGCAGCCGCTGATCGACCTCGACAACTACTTCGGCAACCGGATGGAATCGTGGCTGTCCTGTAGAGTGGATGGATGCTGCTATGGACTCAAGGACCACGCTGGTGAGCTCTTCCTTCGAAAAAAATGGCTGATCAAGACTACTGATGAGCGTTTCCATCACATGTTCCGGTCAAAACTATGCCCTGGAAACCATCAGCATGGAATCATCGAGGGAGATGAGACGGTCAAGAGCTCATACTATCCCTGGCGCATGGTGGAGTCCATCGTACGCTTCTGGAGACAGGACACGGTACCAACCCGACATCTTCAACTTGTGCAAGCACGAGAACTGCCAGTTGACGGAGTGGTGCAACGCGACGACACCGAAGATGAGTTTGACGAGGCGATGGCAGAGGAGCTGGATGCTGAAGCTATGGCAACCATCCCCAAAGAGTCATCAATCTTCTCAGCCAACAAGGTGAATGACATGGCGAAAGCTGCGATTCAGAGACAATCGTTTACGACGACCACGCTTGAGCAAGTGCTCCTGGAGGCGAGAAATATGGGAGGTGCAGTTGGTCGTGTTTGTGCTCTACGAGGAACGCAAGATGGAGTCACTAGCTTCCTTCTTGGTGGTTACTCCTATGGAGCTTTCGGTGGTGTCACGGCTCGGACTCTTCGATACACCGAACTGACTAGATACATCACGGGCTTTGTGCGCAAGGCTCTGCCCAAGGCCACCTTCACGAGCATCATGATCAACTACAACCACGCGGCCAAGGTTCATCGCGACGTCAACAACATGCCACAGACGAGAAATTACTTCATGGCTCTGGGAGAATTCGAAGCCGGCGGACTGTGGGTCGAAGGTGAGCCTCCAGATGGACAGCCTGTGGTGAAACGACGAAATCCTCAAGGGGTGTTGGTTCGGGGACACATTGTCAATGCCAAAGGCAAGTTCGTGAGCCTCGACCCAAAGTGCTGGCATGCTTCACAGAAATGGCGTGGTTACAGGATTGGTATCGCTGTCTTCACAACACGGATGTTCCCCAAGATGAAAGCATCCGATGTGCAGATGTTGGAAAAACTGGGATTCAATCTACCACGTGGGGCTTCAGGAGACGCGAAGATGGAGGCCTTTCCCTTAGAAGGTTTATCTCCTGTCAACGATCCCAACGTATCTCCTGGCAACGATCCCCACGTATCTCCTGGCAACGATCCCCACGTATCTCCTGGCAACGATCCCCACGTATCTCCTGGCAACGATTCCAACGTATCTCCTGGCGACGATCCCAACGTATCTCCTGGCAACGATCCCAACGTATCTCCTGGCAACGATCCCAACGTATCTCCTGGCAATGATCCCAATGGGTCCAACAGCAGTGCTCGTCGTCGTGATCTTGGCGATGACCAGCATGTGTCTACTGAAGCAAGTCCTATGCAAGTGCCTGACAAAGTCCGCCAAGCATGGGAAGCCCAGGTAGCAAGGTTCCACAAGGCAGCAGGTCATCCCTCGAACCGCAACTTGGCACAGATCGTCAAGGAAGCTGGACACGAACCTTGGAAAGTGGAAGTGGCCAGGGGCTACCGATGCCCGGCATGTCAAAGCCTCAAGTCGGGTGGAACAAGCTCGGGTCAAGTTCCTCCAGCGGCCACGCACCAACAGTATGCAGCTTGGCAAGCGGTTGCAATAGATGCTGGCGAATGGGTTCCACCTGGGCAACGAATCAAGGTGAAGTTCATTGGCTTCATGGACGTGGCCACAAAACTGAGAGTGGTAGCTCCTCTCTTCACATACGATTTCCTGCAGATGAGGGCGGAGTCTGGACAGGATCTCATCCGGACCTTCTCCGAGCGCTGGTTGGGCACGTTCCCAAAACCAAAGGTGGTTCTCATGGACTCAGCAAAGACTTTCGTGTCAGAGCAAGTGCATGAGTTCATGAGCAATGTGAATGTTCTTGTGCATCACTCGGCCGAGAAGGAGAGCTGGGCACATGGAACAATCGAAGCCTTCATGCAGGACATCAAGCACACGGCCTCTGCGATCTTCATGGATGACAAGGAACTAGATCCCCAAGTTGTCCTACAATTGGCCGTGGCAGCGCTGAACGCGACAGAGTACACTGCTGGCTACTCGGCAAATCAATGGGCCTTCGGAAGCCAGTACAGCTTGAGTGATGAAGACATTCGAACGTTCGCTGAACTTCCGGAAAATGTGAACATGGAGTATGTGAAATTGGTGTCAGCGAGGCAACGTGCACAGGAGATCGCCACGAACGCCAGGGCGAAGAGGGTGCTCACACGACTGGCAAACAGCTCGGTCCGTCAGCCAATTCGCACCTTTCAGACCTTGGATCTCGTGAAGGTCTGGCGGAAAGTGTGGCCACAAGAACAGTACAAAGGACCAAGAGGAGGAGCAAAAAAGTCTGGAAGACCGCACTGGATTGGTCCTGGAAGAGTGGTGTTCCATGAGATGCTTCCTCATCAGCAACCAGGAGACCATCGACAACACATCGTGTGGGTGCTGGTTGGCAGCCAACTCCTCAGGTGCTCCGTACATTCCGTTCGTCCCGTGACGGAAACCGAACGGTTCCAATACGAAACTGGAAGCAATGAGGACATGACCAAGTGGAAATCACTTGCCGACGTCCTGCCCCGCAAGGAGTATCATGACTTGGTGAACCAGGAGCCGGATGAGGATGAGCGTGAGCTTCCACAACTACCTGAACAACCAGATAACACCACGGCACTGGTGCCTCGTCGCAGAGCAGTCCAGAAAGTGACCTTTGCACCCGGTGACTATGTGACCAAGCCTGTGCGGGAGCGACTACAAGTGTCTGGTGCTGGTGATGATGTTGCGGAAGAAGGACCTATGTTCGGTTCAGACAGTGCTTCTTCAACTACGGCGGCAGCCACGCGGGCACCACCACCTGTCAATGACTACGACATGCCTGAGAGCAAGAAGGCCAAGGTCGATTCTCAGAAGCGACTAAAGGAGACGACGTGGGTGGACATGCTCTACCAGGAGGCGGAACAAGAACTACAAGAGTTCGACGTCTTTCAGGCCATGGACGAGACTGAAGAATTCCTACGCATTGAAATG
The DNA here is from genome assembly GCA_905221605.1 of Symbiodinium natans. Lineage (NCBI taxonomy): Eukaryota > Dinophyceae > Suessiales > Symbiodiniaceae > Symbiodinium > Symbiodinium natans. The sequence continues at coordinate 352,388 of CAJNDS010002210.1, read as the reverse complement.
GACCTGGAGCCATTGTCCCATCGCCAACAAAAGATGCTGGAAAGGAATCCAGTTGCCTACTTGGTCAAGAAGATGAAAGACAGTGAGGTACAACTGTCACGTCTCAGCGACAAGGAGAGGGAACTGTTCGTACGGGCCAAGGCAAAAGAAGTGGACTCCTTCTTGAAGAACGAGGCTGTGAGGAAGTGCCTGGATGATGAGGAGGTCAAGAAGGCATACGAGTCAAACCGGATCGTTCGAGCTCGGTGGGTGCTGACGTGGAAGCTGATACCTCCAGAAGATCGAGCTGAAGCATTGGCAGACCAGAGGACCAACAAGCAGACGCTGCACAACAAGGATGGCACCAAGAAAGCAAAGGCGAGGATTGTGCTGCTTGGGTTTCAACACCCGAACCTGCTGGATCCCTCGTTCAAGACAGCGAGCCCTGTGCAGTCAACACTGGGAAGGAATCTGCTGTACACAATGGCGGCGCATCATCAGTGGACCATGGAAGGACTGGACCTGGCGACGGCGTTTCTTCAAACGCAACCCACCGCTGCGGATCAGGAGCTGTGGACCACTGGCGTGGCAGAGTTGAGGCAAGCCCTGGGAATAGAAGGTGAAGGAATCATGCGGATTCTCCGGAATATCTACGGCAGCACGACGGCACCTCGTGGATTGTGGCTAGACCTACACAAGACGTTGACTCGTCTTGGCGGACAACCAGTGTTGGGCGAGCGTTGCTTGTGGATATGGCTGTCGAAACACCAGATGGACGGAAACCATCCGAAAGTGATTGGCGCAATGGGTGGCCATGTTGATGACTTCCACCGCATTGGAGAAGATGCTAGCGAAGAGTGGTTGGAAGTAAAGCGCCAGATTGACTCGGCGTACAAATGGGGTATGGCAAAAACTGGCAGCTACAGACATGCTGGAACCGACATTTGCACCGAGCGGGACGACAATGGATTCCAGAAGATCACGGTGGACCAGAGCTACTACGTCGAGACGCTGGCCGATGTGGACATCGATGTTGATCGCATCAGGACCGATGAGCCGCTCAACAAGAAGGATGTCGAGGCCTGCAGAACGGCATTGGGAGCATTGCAGTGGCTTGCGATACAGTCCCAACCGCAGTTGTGCTCAAGGTGCAACTTGTTGCTGACCGAAGTAGTCACGTCTGGCACTATGAGCACGGCAAGGGAGATTCAGGCGATGATTGGAGAAGTCCGGCAAGAAAACTTCAGGCTGGAGTTCCGAAAGTTCCCACAGGCGAAACACTGGAGTGAGCTGGTGTTCATCTCAATGGGTGATCAGGCTCATAGCAATCGGCCGAAGGGAGAATCAACTGGTGGCCTCGTGACGATGGTTGCAGGACCTGAGTGTCTTCAAGGCGCCATATGCCCTATGTCCTTGTTGGCGTGGCGCACATGGAAATTGAAGAGACGTGCAATTGGATCGAATGATGCTGAAGTGCAGTCGATCTTGGAGGCTGAAGACCAGAACTTCCGGACGAGACTTCTCTGGACAGAGCTTCATGGAGCAGGTGGCAGCGCGGACGCAAGACCACTACGAGACGATTTGGTGGAAAGCACCGAACGACAAGTGCTCATGGTTCGAGGAGTACTTTGCACAGACTCTCGTGGTGGATATGATGCCGTGGAGCTGAACGAGTCACCACTATTGGGCCTGAGCAACATGCGAGCTGCTCTGCAAGCGTTCCAGTTGAGGGACAATCTAAAGCGAGCTGGATGTGAACTTCGTTGGTTGAAGTCCGACTACGACCTTGCCGACGCCTTGACGAAGAAACGTGAAGATAGCCGGTATGGAATGTTGAAGTTCCTGAGGACTTGGCATTGGTGCATTCGCTTCGATCCGAGTTTCACATCGGCAAAGAAGTCCAAACAACAGGGACGTAGCGCCATAGGCGACATCGACAAATATCTCCGAAAAGGGCCCTCCTAAGGTACAGAACGGATGTACATCTGAAGCCTTTTTATGGGTGGTGCAGCTTGTATAGTCAGATGCACACCCGTGACCTCTAGGCTCATCAGGGGGCCCCCTTTTGTGGAGTTAATCCGAAGAGCTTGAGCCACGGAACCGAGCCCGGCGCTCGTTGACAAACAGTGCAGTGCGCACTCAGCTGAAGGACGTGCAAGCAGATCCAAGCTACCATCTGTGAGCCCAAACGCACCATTGCGGCTACTCCAGCTGCAGAATCCTAGAAAAGTACTTCTAAAGTGAAGGCCATACCACAAGCAAATTCACAAATACGTAAAAACATCCAAAAGCGCAAGCTTTTCAGGAGAATCTCTGGTGAAGTTTGGACTATAGGGTTTTGGGGTATCCCTGGACGAGTAGGAGTCACTTTTTAAGCAAACAACTCTAAGCAATAAATGCTTTTTCTCAAGACAAGTATTGCAAATGCTGCTTCTAGATAGTTAATCGCATTTACCAGGCAAATATTATCCATGCGAATTTAGCTACCAGAGCACCAAGTAATGGCTGAATAAGGTCTACTACACTTGAGTACAACCAAAAGATGCACTAAACACTAGCGGCTCTACTTACATAATAACGAAACAAATAGTTCTGAAGCACTAGAAAGACCACTTGTATACTATTTTTGAAAAGCACAATTAGCATAAGCACACTTAAAAATGCGTAGTTGTTGCCTCGTGACCGTGAAGGCGAACCAAAAAGCCAAAATACCAAAACCAAAAAACCAAAAATACCAAAACCAAAAAAACCAAAAAACCAAAACCAAAAAAACCAAAAATACCAAAAAAACCAATTTTCTGGGACTCTTGGAGAAGCCTCATAGGGATTTCCTGAGAGTCCCGGAAAATTGGTTTTTTTGGTATTTTTGGTTTTTTTGGTTTTGGTTTTTTTGGTTTTTTTGGTTTTGTGTTTTTTGGTTTTTTTGGTTTTGGTTTTTTGGTTTTTTTGGTTTTGGTGTTTTTGGTTTTTCTACTGTCCCGTGTATGCGATTTTAGTTGTATTTTAGTCTACGCCCTAGGAAATACGCTATATTGCACACCGAGTTTGCTTGCAGTGCAGCTATGACTTGAGACAAGGCGAAAAAGGGTAGGTCACTGGGGGGGGGGGGGGTACCATATATATATATATATACACGTATATACAGAATGACTTCTGTTTTTCTTAAGATAATGAACAATAAATGAATATTGGAAAGAATTATATTCTGAAGTATTTGGGAGGGAATTTCAAGGTTTTTAAGAAATCTGTTCATACGAATGGATTGATTATTTCTGGATTTATTCTATATTTTCTTTTTTTCAGTTAGATGTTTTCTAAAACTAAGTATTTCAATCGTAAATTATTTTTAATTACGCACGAAAAAATTGATAGGATTCGGGCCGATGATTTTGGAATCGATTGGAAGAATTCATGAGGCAAACGACATTATCGTGGATTAATTATTTTAAATGAGGGACACGAGATTCGATTTTCGTGTGGGAGTTCGAAGTGGCAGGATCTATTTTTCTTGCTATTTGTACTGGATGAATATGGGATGAGAATTTGATGAGTAGAAATTGATGTGCTTGGGATTGGTTTCGTATGTGGATGATATCGAGTGCGATTATTCTTCTCTTTTTTTGTCTTTCGGCTGCGCCGTGTTTTCTGGCGAATTCGGGACGGTGAATGGTGGATTCTGTTCGTTTCGTTATTGGAAGGTATTATGATTGATATTTTTCTTGTGTTTGAGGATTCAATGAAAAATATGTCTAAAGGTACAGGTATCATTCTAATGATTACGAATTATTTGGATTAATTGTATTTGATTTGATCGAATTGAGGAAATGGATATAAGATTCAATCTCAGATTATCTATACTAGAGAAGAATAAATCTTCTTTCGTCTCAAATCACGATATCATCACGCGACTCCAAGCCCCTGGACAATACATTAAAAGCCCGCCGCCACCCTTAATTACGCCCAAGGGCACAGAAGACGACCCAATGAGACCAAGAAATACAAAGATCGTGAAACCCAAGAAATGAATCGAATTCCTTCAATACCGACATTCTTTGATACCATGAGAACTATCGCTCATCTCAATACCTCGCGAGCGTCCGATAATCAGGCCTGCGCCGAGAACAACCCTGGTAAGTGCAAGTCCTCTTCACGTAAGCGCGAAATTCTCTGCAAATTTCTCGGGTTCCCGGTAATCAAAAGTGCGATGGCGTTCAAAGCAAATACGCACGTGGCGTTGCAAAATGAAAGCAAAAGGGCTATAAAATATTCTACAGGTTTTCATTGAATTTCTTTCACATCGTGCCCTCGTTTGCGCTTTCATTAAATTGTATCGCGAGGGAAGCATATGAAAGAAAGAGAGCGACAAAAGCCGTGGGCAAAAGAGATCTCATTCGCCACTTTTAATATTACTAAATGCATGATGGGAGAGCGTGAGGATAATAGTATTAAAGGATGCAATAAAAGCAGATAAACAGGGCTCTGAGGCTTGGGTGGCGAGTCCACAAAAACACGGTTCAGGGTTTCGACTTGGTACGCTTCTCGATTTGTGCGTTTTAGGGTTTAGGGTTTAGGGTTTAGGGTTTAGGGTTTAGGGTTTCGGGTTTCGGGTTTAGGGTTTAGGGTTTGGGTTTAGGGTTTAGGGTTTAGGGTTTAGGTTTTCGGCTCTCACACTTGCACAAGGTTTCTTACGGCTTAGGGTTTAGAGTTTAGGGTTTAGGGTTTGGGGTTTGGGGTTTGAGGTTTGGGGGTTGGGGTTTGAGGTTTGGGGGTTGGGGTTTTTGGATTAGGGTTTGGGGTTTAGGGTTTGTGGTTTCGGGTTTAGTGGCGTTTGGGTTGAGGGTTTCTGGGTTGAGTTGAATGTTTTTTTCTGCCTCCATGCTTCATGCAAAGGCCAGCATGACGCTGATGGCCTTTTCTGGCCATCCCCTGAGCAGAACCGAACAGCCGTTGCAGGGTAACACTTCCGGATGCAGGCGGAAATTCGTGGTTTTGGGAAACCCGACATCCCTAAACCCTAGACCGAAGCCCTTTCGCCTCCTGGCCACTGTGGGACTAAAAAAGTGCAAACCCCCTATAACCTAAAAATGGTTTTGGAGACTTTGGTAGTTCTCAAAATTAAGGTCCCTTTTTTGGGTCCTTGTTCTAAGGGTGCCGTAGTATATCTAGGACCATATAGGACCTAAAAGGGACCCGAATGTAGAAAACCACCCACATGGCTGGGGATGAAGGATCTCGGGATGCGGGATCTCGGCCCTGGCCCCGGGCGCTTCATTCCAACAAACGACAGGGTTTAGGGTTTAGGGTTTAGGGTTTAGGGTTTAGGGTTTAGGGTTTAGGGTTTAGGGTTTAGGGTTTAGGGTTTAGGGTCTCGGGTTTAGGGTTTAGGGTTTGCTCGGCGCTATCTCGGAGTCTGAGGTTTAGGGTCTAGGGTTTCGGGATTTCAGGGTTTGAGGGTTGTGTGCCTGTTATCGTTTCAGGGTTTAGGGTCCAGGGCTCCGACTCTCACACTGGCGGAGGCGGGCGAGGATCTGTCGGGCTCAGGGTTCAGGGCTTATGGTTTTGCGCCTGTATGCATTTAGGGTTTAGGGTTTAGGGTTTAGGGTTCAGGGTTTAGGGTTAGGCTTTAGGCTTTAGGCTTTGGGGTTTGGGGTTAGGGTTTCGGGATGCGGGCTTCATAGCCCATGACAAACTTCCTGCCAACTGTTCATGGAGCGCCAAGTCCAGGGCAGAGTGAACTCGGCTTGGGGCGCAGAGCCCGCTGAACGACCTACTGACCGGCATTTAGGGACTTGAAGGAGGGACCCGTACTGTAGAAGGGCCCTTAATCGTATTCCCCTACATAGCCCCTGTATGGACCTTATATAGCCCCCTATATACCCTAAGTACCCCCCCTAAGAACCCCTAAGGTCCCTTAGAAGGGGGCCCTCCTTTGGTCCCTTGAGGCATGCTGTCGGCTTTCACGAAACTTCTGGCGGCTTGAATTTCTAGAGGGGTTTGAGGATTTAGGGTTTAGGGCTTAGGGTTTGAGGATTTAGGGTTCGGATCTTCCCCCTTCTACTCACGGTCCTTCATAGGGATTCTCGCACACCCCATTAGAGTCCCTGTTAAGGACTGTTAGTATAAGGAGGGAACATCCCAAATTTAGGGTTCTAGGGTTTTGGGGTTGCTGCAGAGAATCTGCGGGTCGGTTGTATTGCTGGGAGGGGGGAAGGGGGGGGGGGGAGTGGGGGCAGCGGAACTCAATGCATGGGGTGGCAGGGATCCTAAACTCTAAACCCGGAACACATACCAGGGAAAGACTCAAACACTGTGGGGGTGGGAAGAACCTACCACTAACAATCATAACAACAATGATCATAGTAGTAATGGTCGCAATAATCATAATGCCAAGACGACTGCTTGTACCATTAATCAGAAAAATCATGGAAAATCATCATGAGAATGGAAAGTAACAAAAATAATAACAATAATATCAAGAATACTACCAATCATGGCAACCATGATCATAATGCAATTAATAAGCATATATGTGATGTATAAGCTTCATAAGAATTAATCGGACCAAGAATAACAATAAGAAGAAGAAGAAGAAGAATAACCATAGTGGTCATCTCAATAACATTGTCATGATATCAACAATAAGAATAACAACCGCCGTCATCATAATCATGATAAGGTGCCTTCTAAGAACACCCCACTCCTTACCCCTTTTATAGCCCCCTTATACCCCCTTATGCCCCCTGGCATACCCCCCTTCCTCAGTACAACCCCCTTATCCCCCTAAACCCTAAACCCTAAACCCAGTTGAGGGCCACCCGTCTACTGGACGCGAGACAGGCGAGAACTCGTGGGTTAGGGCTGCAGGCTGCCAGGCGGGGTGCCGTCTCCGAAGCCGCCGAAGCATTTCGGGGGGGTTTAGTGCTTCGGGTTTAGGGTTTAGGGTTTAGGGTTTAGGATTTAGGGTTTAGGGTTTAGGGTTCAGGGTTTAGGGCTTAGCTCCAAAGCAAGCTCAGCCCCAACATCATGTCGGAGCACCAATCACATCTTCACCGCGGAGACGTCGCTGTCACTCCGGCAGGACTGGAGTGACCTATACTGAATTAAGAATTCCGGTACCCAAAAATCTAAAAATTAGTTGCTGTACTGTATCTTGGGAATTATAGTGCCCAAACACTAAAACATATTCCAAGTGCCCCGAGGTGGCTGGCATGACGGATCCGCATCTTTGGGGCCAGTTGGGTCCGGCACCTCCTGAGAGCTGGACATGTCACTCGGTTTAGGGTGTTTTTCCCACCCTTTTCGCAAGCGTTTACGGGGACAAGGTCAGCCATTACTAGAGCCAAAGTTCAGACAACAGTTTTAGGGTTTAGGGTTTAGGGTTTAGGGTTTAGGGTTTGCGGCTTAGGAGGGGTCTGGCCCAAAAGCCTTGAGTGCTGCTTAAGCACTACAGAAAGCTCCTACCTACCAACTTCGGACCGTTCAACATGAGGGCCCGGGCTCTCAGCTCCAGACCTCTAGGGGCTTGCAGGTTCAGATGGGGTTAAGCGTGCATCCACACGGACATCCTTCAAACCCACAACTGGCTACTGAAGGACCGAACGACCGACCGATTGCTTTTGGACTCCCAGCTTGGGCGTTGGGCCTATGATTCAATGTTGGAAACAGATATCAGTCAAAGCAAGCTGATCTAAAAGGACGTGAACCCCTAACCCCTAAACCCTTCAGGAACCCATGCTGACCCCCAAACCCGAAACCCTAAAACCCCAGGCCCAGCCCCCTCCCCTTGAAAAAAAAACATGGAGGAGTGTGGAAGGAGCCCCAGCTGAGATTTAAGGGCAAAACCCCTGAAGCCAGGACAGGGGGTTTAGGGTTTTCGGTTTTCGGAATGGGGCCTCTTGCTCGAAGCCTCCGCTGGTGGCTGTGAGCCCGCAAGGCGCCCCCACCCAAAAAAAAAACACACCAAAACTTGGCTGCACTCAGAAGGGTAGCTAAAAATTAGATTTTTAGCTGCCATATGAAGAAACCCAATAAACCCAAAAAGGCTAAGGATCTAAAGTCACAGTAAAGCACAAAGAAAAGAGCCCACAGAGGGCTCCAGAGGGCTCCCCAAGCCTCGGTGGTCTCACCCCCCAGGTTCTCGGTGCTCTGCATCCGCGAGCCTCCTTCGCCTGGGGAGAATGTGCTAATGGTCGTCTTGTCTTGGGTGGGGGGGGGATGTTCCCACTCCTACCTAACGGCCTTTAAAAGGGATTTGCAGTAACCCCCGATTATGGTCCCCATTAAGGAATCACTGTTAGGATTTGGGGGGAACATCCCAATATTGGTGTTTTGTTACATGGTCTTTTCTGCATGTTGTTGTCTTAAGATGCTGACACAGTATTGCGGAGGAATCCGGAAAAACTCGGCATGCTTCCTTTCGCGTGCCGGTTTCTGAATGCTGCTTGCCTGGCTTTGCCGGCCGCTGTGTCTTGTGAACAAGAAGCACTAGACTGAGGATTCTCGGCTAGAGACCATTCATAACAAAATGCGCATCTGTTTCCAGTAAATCTAGTGGGCCAACCTTCTGAAAAAGCCCTAAACCCTAAACCCGAAACCCTAAACCCTAAACCCTCCCTAAACCCTAAGACCCTGAGACCATGCAACCCTGGACTCATGAACCCCCTAAACCCAAGAACGCAAACCCCTTTGAGCCTTGAACATGCCCCGTTTAGGCTTTAGGGTTAGGGTTACCCTAAACCCGAAACCTGTGACAGGACCCCTCAAATACGGCGCAGAAAAATTTCAATTCACAAACAAAATGTTTAAAAAGCAGCCCCAACGACCCCAGGCCCAGAACAACCCTGAGCCGGGATTTCAGGAACTTTTTCAGCCATCCAGGAGGAAGGTAATGACCCTAAACGGCCTAGAGAGCCCAGGGTGTAGGGTTTGGGTAGGGTTTAGGGACTAGAGTTTTTTTTGGGGTCTAGGGTTTAGGGCTGAGGGTTTAGGGTTTCGGGTTTTGGGCTTAGGGTTGAGGGCTTGGGTTTAGGGCTCCCTCTGCCGGAACCCGATGGGAGCCTGAACCCGCAACCATCTCTGACGGTGCCGGGCGCTAGGGTTTAGGGATAGGATCTCGACTTAGGGTTTAGGGTTTAGGGTTTAGGGTTTAGGGTTTAGGGTTCAGGGTTTAGGGTTTAGGGTTTATTGTTTAAGGGTTTTTAGATTCAGGCTGGGGCACTGCCGAAGCCAAGGAGAATGCTATAAAGGTTTGGCGCACCCGGGCTCCAGGCTCCGAAACGCCCCAAAAGCCCGAAAGCCCTCCACAACCCTAACTTGGCTGCACTCAGGAGGGTAGCCAAAAATATAAACTTTAATAGCTGCCTGATTCAGAAACCCCAACTAAACCCCCAAAAAAAGGTAAAAGGAACTAAAGTTACGGTAAAAGTACCACAAAGCTAAACTCTGAGCCCTGAACCCTGGACCTTGGGATGTTCCCCCTCATACTCACAGTCCTTAATCGGGATTATCAAAAAGGGGGGGGGGGGGTACTGCAATCCCTATGAAGGACTGTTGGTATAAGGGGGGAACATCCCAAACGAAACCCGAACCCGCTAACCCGCTTTTTGACACAGACTCCTGAAGTCAGCTGGGAAAGGCCTTCGACAAACTGTCTGTCTAGGCAAACTTAGTACTGCACATGCAACTTGTGACAAACCCTAAACCCTAAACCCTAGACCCTAAACCCTAAAGACCCTAAACATCCAAACTTTCTGAGTCCAAGTGTCTGAACAGGTTCGAGAACTTTGCGACTGGGGACCACGGCGTTTTGGTGAGGTGAGCGATGCCCGATGCCTGGCAGCACCCAAGGAAACTTACAAGTGGGACCCAAAGGAAAGGTACAAGTGGGTATTCCCCCCCCCTTTTATACCCCAAATAGAATAGAATCCTTTAAAGTTCAGCCTCGGGTTGGGGGCGTACGAGCGCACAAGCGCACAAGCGCACGAGAGCACGAGCGCACGAGCGCACCAGCACACAAGCACAAGCACGCACAAGCCCTAAACCCAGTTCAGACCAGGTGGCGACATTCGTGATGTTGCTGGCACCGACAGTCCCAGCGCTCGTCAACGTCTTCGCAAAGGTCAGGAGCATGTCCTTCGACGGCAAGGTCCCTCTTTGGGCGTGTTCAGGGTCGCTTTTCAACATTCTGAAACACCTGCACTACACCTGAAACAACTCATAACAACCCCTAGCCTAGACCCTAAACCCTTAACCCTCGCAGTAAACTCCAGAAAGTTGGAATATGGTTTAAGGATGATTAGAGCTAGGATTCCCTTTAGAAAACCTTTTGGGGCATTGGGATAAGGATGTTCCCCCAAACGCTCAACCCTAAACCGCGTGAACAAGGGTACTTGGAGGTTCGTGGCATTTATTAACCAATGATAACTGTGCTTGTAACTGTACTTTTGACCATATTAGGACACTTAAGGGGCGTATCAGTGGTTTATAAGTAGAGTTATAATTGGTGAATAAGTACCCCCTAAACCCTAAACCCTAAACCCCAAACCCTAAACCCTAAACCCTAAAACCCAAACCCTAAACCCTAAACCCTAAACCCTAAAACCCAAACCCTAAACCCTAAACCCTAAACCCTAAACCCTAAACCCTAAACCCTAAACCCTAAACCGGAACAACAGGGGCTTCTCAGACTCTACTGGGCGTGGCTTCGGCTCCCCAAACCTTAATTCCTAAAGACCCCAATACTCCTGAATTAAGGGGTGTTCCTTAAACCATAGTAGGGATTAGGGTTGAGGGTTTAGGGTTTAGGGTTTTTGGTTTAGGGTTGAGGGTTGAGGGTTGAGGGTATTGAGGAGGCCTAGTGTGCTTTAAGGAATAATCCTAAATTAAGGGGTATTGGAGTCCGTACCCAACAACACCCCAAAACCGAAACCCTAAACCCTCAACCCTGAACCCTAAAAACCCTAAAAACCCTAAAAACCCTAAAAACCCTAAAAACCCTAAAAACCCTAAAAACCCTAAAAACCCTAAAAACCCTAAAAACCCTAAAAACCCTAAAAACCCTAAAAACCCTAAACCCTAAACCCTAAACCTGCCTCGTGTGGATGGCCCACCGTCGCGTGGTGCACTCGCTGATAGGAGTCAGTCACAATGGCGATGAAGAGGTTTACCAGCACCTGATCTCCGCACCGTAAGAGCCCTGGACCAATACATATTGAATACGGAGCCCCTTGCGCAGCTTGAGCTGAATTCCAATTTTTTGCGTGATCTTGATCGCGGAAAAAGCCCCGAAATGGTCTGAGCGGCCAACCACTTGATCGAAGTGTGGATTGGATGCTTGCATAGCAGGCACGCTGCCGAATGACTGCAGGTGAAATTCACTCATCGCACATACCCATGAAGCGTACCAGCACAACATTCCCACAAGTGCTCGGAAATCACACGCATTAACCGAGTGGGCATAAACGAAGAGCCCTTGGTTCAGAGGCACAAAGGCGACCATCACGATGAACATCATGAACCACGAGACGGAGCTCACCTAGGCAATGATATGGTTTATGCACTGCATAGAACTGCAACTATGCTACTGTACGCTCCCCAGATGGGAGGGGTGCTTCTGGCGGAATGTCGCTGTTCGCCTAAAGCTTACTTCCGCAAGCCCAGAAAAGCCTCGTAGGAAGCCCTAAGCGAGGAGAGCCTGATTCGCAGTACAGGCTGAGAGTAGTGTTGCGAACTTCTGTTTAGCGTTTAGGGTGCAGGGTCTCGGGTTGAAAGGTCTTGGGTTTAGGGCGGGAAGAGTGTGTGGAGGGGGGCGGGGGGGTAAGCAGGAGTTCGGGGGTCTCGGGCTTTGGGTTTGCGGATTTCAAGGATGCCCAGTGGCCGGTGCAATGTCGTACATCGCCATAAAGTCGAAGTCTCCCATGAGAACCCTTTCAAGGATTAGGGTTTGGGGTTTGGGGTTTAGGGTGTAGGGTTTAGGATTTAGTGTTTTAGGTTTAGGGTTTACGGCAGAGGCTTTGGGATTTGCAAATTGTCCTTTCGGCTTTCAAAGCACGGTGCATAAGAGGGTCTACTACGCACGTCGATTCCGCAGCAAGTTGTTAACCGCCTATCAATTCACAAACCCGCGCCTGCGTTGCTAAGCTTCAGCACTTCGTCCGAAACATGCAGACTGAATGCAAGAACCACTCGGTTTAGGGCTTATGGTTTCGGGCTCGCGGAACAACACAGAGTGCAAAGTCCCGGTGCCTCAAGGAGGAAGCGAAAGGCAAAAAGGTTGTCGACCAAGAGTAAAGTATATGACCGAAGAGGAAGTGGGCGCCCATGGCGAAGTTGGCAAACCTGCGCACTTGGGGTTTAGGGTTTATAGTTTAAGGCTTAGGGTTTAGGGCTTAGGGTTTGGGGTTTAGGGTTTTAGGGTTTAGGGCTTAGGGCTTAGAGTTTAGGGCTTAGGGTTTAGGGTGTAGGGTTTAGGGTCTCGGGCCTAGCGACTGTGCTCCGCAGAGGCAAACTGAATGACAAGCAGATGCTGAAGAATTTCGTGCCTTCAAAGGTCAGCAGAGGGTTTAAGGTTTAGGGTTTAAGGTTGAGGGTGTCGGGTTTAAGGCCAAGGGTGGCCACGGTAAAAGCACTGAAATACTACTAGTACGATTACTAGTACTACTAGTACTAGTACTAGTTCGAGTACTAGTACTAGTACTCGTGCTACTACTGAGGAGGACGCGCGTTTGTAGGTGGTCGTATACAGTTACTGCATTCGCCATTTTGCTCGGTCCAGAAGAACTCCTCCGTGTTTCGCGCGTGTGCTATTTTCAGAATGTGCGAAAATGGGGCGTTTAGCACTACAAGGTTCTAAAAAACTGCTGGCAGAGCCAGCAAAACGCGGCTGCTAAGGGTAAGGGTAATTAGATGAGAAAAAACAGAACCAAGCCTTCCCCTTCTACCCCCCCTCCCCTCGATCCAAAACATAGGCAAAAAATATGTCAAAACACCCACGTCCTCCCGCAAACGTCATGGTACGACGACGACGACGACGACGACGACGACGACGACGACGACGACGACGACGACGACCACGACCACGACCACGACCACGACCACGACCACGACCACGACCACGACCACGACGACGACGACGACGACGACGACGACGACGACGACGACGACGACGACGACGACCACGACGACCACGACGACCACGACGACGACGACGACGACGACCACGACGACCACGACGACCACGACGACCACGACGACCACGACGACGACGACGACCACGACGACCACGACGACCACGACGACCACGACGACCACGACGACCACGACGACGACGACCACGACGACCACGACGACCACGACGACCACGACGACCACGACGACCACGACGACCACGACGACCACGACGACCACGACGACCACGACGACCGCGACGACCACGACGACCGCGACGACCGCTAGGGTCTAGGGTTTAGGGTTTAGGGTTTAGGGTTTAGAATTAGGGTTTAGGGTTTAGGGTTTAGGCTTTAGGGTTTAGGGTTTAGGGTTTAGGGTTTAGGCTTTAGGGTTTAGGGTTTAGGGTTTAGGGTTTAGGGTTTAGGGTTTAGGGTTTAGGGTTTAGGGTTTAGGGTTTAGGGGTTAGGGTTTAGGGTTTAGGGTTTAGGGTTTAGGGTTTAGGGTTTAGGGTTTAGGGATGCGATCCAAGCTCAACTATCTGAAGAGAAAGCCAGGTACGAACCATCCCCCCCTTTTTCGTGTTTAGGCAGCGCTGGCTCCCCCCACTTAGAGGGGATCAAGATGGTTAAGGCGAGTGGCACCACGAAGAATACTATGAAGAAGTAGAAGATGCTTCCCATCTCGGCCGCGGGGCTTGATGTCACTGCATACCCCAGGCTTCCTGAAGGCCCTCAACCCTTTGGCCCCCCTAAACCCTAAACCCTAAACCCGAAACCCTAAACCCTAAACCCTTCTTGCGAAGTGCCTCAACCCGTAAAGCCCCTCTGACAAAGCCGCCGCGTCGTAGAGGGTGTTGACGAAGATCATCAACCGAGGTGAAACTGGGAGACCTGCAACTATTGCTTCGTCGGCTTCTGTAAAAGAAGGGCCTTAATGATTAGAATAGGGTTTTGGGGGTATTGCTTCGTCGGTTTCTGTTAAAAAAAAGGGCCTTAATGATTGGAACAGGTTTTTTGGGGGGTCAGTATGGTATAGTTACCCCCAGGCCGCCAGGTTTGCTGTCAGACACGGCTGCTACTCATGGGGCGGGGGGGGGCGTGTGGTTGCATCCGGGCCCGTGAATTTCTTTGAATGAAGTACCAAAAACTCGAAACCCGCAAAACATATGTTCCACAAGCTCTCACCCTGAATTCACACATTCCCTACAGATTCCACAAGCTCTTACCCGTAATGAAGTCCCAAAGTCCCTAAACCCGCAAAAACACAAATTCCACAAGCTATCACCCTGAACTCACAAACTCCCTAAATCCGAACAACAATGCGGGTGGACGACAGTCCTCATACCTTGCGACAGAAGTGATTCTTGATTTTTCATAGGCATCTGCTTTAGCGTTTTTTGCCCTCCGGTCGGATGATCGAGCGCAACCCGCGCCTCTCGTTTACATCGGTATTTACAGTGTTTCGTGTGTGTCGCATGCCGAAAAAACCGGCGGGAGCAGTGTTTTCGGCACCTGCTTTTTTCAGACGCTTCTAGCATGGTTTTCCATCGGCATTTACAGTGTTCCGTGTGGGTCGCATGCAGAAAACACTGCAGAATGGCCAGAGCATCCATGTCCGCACGATGAGAACGTCCGTGGTACCAGTCCGTGCGAATGGCCAGAGCATGCATGTCCGCACGATGAGAACGTCCGCGTTACCAGTCTGTGCGAATGCGAATGGCCAGAGCATCCGTGTCCGCACGATGAGAACGTCCGTGTTACCTGCCTCCTATTGGACCACGACTGTTGCGCAAATGAAAGCCTCTCAGCTCTGCTACATGATAGGATGTCTTGGGCTCAAAGCAGGAAAACACCGTAAATAACAGTGTTTTTTGTATGCGCGTACACATAAGCTGCTGAGCTGAGAATGTACTCATATGCCAGACGGCAAACGTGGCGCCCAGCGGCAACAAAAAGTGTTCCAAATCAAGCAAAAACCCACAGCGGCAACGCCCAAATTTCCTGGCCCAAAATTCGCCATCTGCGCATGCCTCCCGTGCCACCAAAAACCATATTCAAACAGTGCGCGACGGCAAAGGTAGCGGCCTGTGCGTATAGTTATATAGGGACCATAAGAGAATACCATTAGTAATTATTCCGACCCCTCTCTTTCCTTTTTCAGCCTTCCGCTGCGTAAGAGCGCGAAGCTTTCCAGATCAATGTGCTTCAAGGCGACGATAGACTAGTACAACATGGCGAACTGCAGCATTTAGGGTTTAGGGTTTAGGGCTTAGGGTTTAGGGTTTGGGGTTCTGGAAAAACATCCCCCCGCCCCCTGCTTCAACAGTGGGCATCCGGGTGGTTGGCATGTCGATGCGAAGGTTCTAAACCCTAAACCCTGAACCCTAAACCCTAAACCCTAAACCCTAAACCCTAAACACTAAACAGATCTTGAACAAACTTCGCTAACGGGCTTCGTTAATGGGCTCCATTGCCTGGGGGGCTTACTATGGAACCCGAAGCCATCGGTGTTGGCCAGCTTGCCTGTGGTTATTACTATGGTTGTATTGTCATGACTTACTATTGCTATGTATGATTACTACATATTACACTCTCATATAATTATGCGCGCTTGCTGCCTGGCGCCCCCCGAAAGCCTTGTTTTTACCCTGGGGATGCTTTCCCATGTCCTCCTTTTTTGGGTAGTTGGGGCGCTCTCATCTTGGGAAGTTCCAGAATCCCAAAACCCTAAACCCTAAACCCTAAACCCTTTTTGCATCCGGGCTTGGGGCAGTTGGCCGGGGACCCTAAACCCTAAACCCTACAACCTAAACCCTAAACCCTAAACCCTAAACCCTAAACCCTAAACCCTAAACCCTGAAGTGAAGGGTGAAGCCCATTCGCGTGCAACGTTGTGTCTGCACACCGCAACCATGAGGCCAAGAACTTCTGGGGCGTGAACTCCCACAGCCTCCCCCTGAAGGCCCCCCTTTTTGATGTCCAGAACCCTTTAAACCCCCTGAACCCTCTAAACCCAAAGCACCTTAAACCCTTTGCTGACGGTAAGACCAGGGTTGAGGGGATTTGGAGGGTTTTGGAGCTCCTGGGTTGCCGGGCTGAGGGCCAAACATTGGGATGTTCCCTCATACTAACAGTCCTTAATAGGGATTATAGTACCTCAAATAAGAATACTGATTAAGGACCGTTCGCATAAGGGGGCCGTACGGTAGCCCAAACGCGTGGGAGTTGAAGCTTGCGGTTTTCGACCCCCTAACCCTCGACCATAGACCTTCTGGCACCTGCACCGCAAGAAGCGCGGAACCCTAAACCCTAATAACCCTAAACCCCAAACCCTAAACCCTAAACCCGAGCAATTTGAAGCCCGACCCTTAAAAATCACAGGTCCGGGCCTTCCCCGAATTTGATGAGGAGCACGAGCATGTACCAAAAGCAAATCCACTGCGCTCCCCGATATCTGGGCAGGGGCTTGGTGAGGTGGGCTTTGGTGTTTCAGGCTTTGTAGGTTCGGGGCAGTCTGACCTTTGGTGCTGCACCTACAATGCACGCATCCACATCTGGTGTAGATGGCCAAAAACGCAACAGAGACAGCGTCTGCCCTCTGGACCCGAACCATACATGGGGGAGGGGGCTGCTACGTCTGGCCGCTCGAGCCGGCTGCAATCGGATACCTAGAGCACCAGCAAAGTTCCGGAAACTGTGCCAAGGCTGCCATTTCAGACTTCACATCACTGCGGGATCTCAAGCCCAAGCAGTTCTGATAAGAATCAGGCATCATGTGAGGGTTTCCCAAAAGTTGGGGCACCTGTTTCGTTCTTTGGGGGGGTAACAAAGGGGTTGTCGGATATTTCCCCTACATAGAGTCATTCTTGAACAGACACGCTTCCCAAAAGCTTCCCGGCACGGGCAGCTTTAAACAAGTGGCAAGACGGAGGCTTCAAACGCAAGGTCGTGAATCTCGTCGAGCAAGCTGTACCGCGCCTACAACTCGAAAGCTCAAGTGGGGTGTCAGTAGTTCTTTAACCCTAAACCTTAAAACCTAAACCCTAAACCCTGAAAATAAAGACCCGTGACTGATGTTGGCAAGAAAGGACTACCGCTAGCAGACCATGAGCCTCTTCGGAGCCCCAAAACGCCGCCGAAGCCCCAGAAACAGCCCTGCGCCAGATCCCAATCCCCAACCTCGGGGGCACAAGACCCCTCTCACCTGCCTGGGATGTTCCCCCTTATACTACCAGTCCTTAATAGGAATTAGAAATAGGGGGAACTATCATCCCTATTAAGGACTTTTAGTATCAGGGAGGACACCCCAACTCTAAGCCATACGGGCTCTGGCGGGGCCCATCCTGCATGGTTGCGTTCAGCAAGGGGGGGGGGGGGGGAACCTTAGGGGGCTTGAGGTTTTTCTTACCTGCCCAGGAGAAAGGCCTTTAGTAGGGTTTCGGGATAAGGTTTAGTTCGGCTTAGCCACGCACTGCGGGGCAAAACTGTTGGAGGCGAAAGCGAGCTTTGAATTGAAAGAGCGGGGGAAGCCTTTGCGCCAACCCTCGAGTCCGCAACCCCACACTCTAAACGCTCGCCCTAGACCCTACAGCCCCTTAAACCCTGCACCCTGAACCATATGCCCTCAACCCTAAACCCTAAACCCTAAACCCTGAACCATATGCCCTCAACCCTAAACCCTAAACCCGAAACCCCCCAAAGCCACAGCCCTAAATCCCTGGAAGCCATGGCTCCCCGGTGAGTTGACCGGGAACGCGAGCCATGAAGCCCTGGTCCTGCGCACGCGCTACTGGGTTGCTGGTCAGGGGCTTAGGGTTTAGGGTTTAGGGTTTAGGGTTTAGGGTTTAGGGTTTAGGGTTTAGGGTTTAGGGTTTAGGGTTTAGGGTTTAGGGTTAGGGTTTAGGGTTTAGGGTTTAGGGTTTAGGGTTAGGGTGTCTGCAAGCACTGCAAGAGCAGGCTCCATGCTGGTGCTGTTGGGCCAACAGTTTAGGGCTTGGGGAGTGGGGCTTAAGCGAGTTTAGGGTTTGGGACCCTAAACCCTAAACCCTAAACCCTGAACCCTAAACCCCAAACCCTAAACCCTAAACCCGGTTTAGGGCTTGGGAATCTGGGTTCAGTTGCTAGTGCCTGGAGCTCTGGAGCTTTCGCTGCGTAGAGCTTCTTGGGGTATAGGGTCGTTAGGGTTTAGGGTTCAGAAGCCAACGTACGCCACTGCGCAGGGACTATAGACGTTTAGGGTGTAGGGTTTAGGATTTAGGGTTGAGGGTTTAGGGTTTTAGGATTCAAAGTTTAGGATTTAGGGTTTAGGGTTTAGGGCACCCGGTCTCCCGAAACCCTCGAACCAAGATCAGGTCATCAGAGGGGCCAGGGTTGCCACCAGGGGAGCGACATTTTTCAATCTGGGCTCGCTCTTTTTCGAGCTTAGGGCTTTAGGGCTTTAGGGCTTCAGGGTTTAGGGGAGGGTTTAAGGTTTAGGGGAGGGTTTAAGAGTTAGGGTTCAGGGTTCAGGGTTTTAGAAAGAGGGTTCAGGGTTTAGGGTTTAAAGGGCTTTGTTGAAAAAAGGCTTTTTGGGGAAGGTTCTGAAAGATCACCAGCCAAGGCCTGCAAGTCAAAACCCTAAACCCTAAACCCTAAACCCTAAACCCTAAACCCTAAACCCTAAACCCTTGGCCGAGGCCTGCAAGTCACTAAGCTCGGAAAGCTTCAAGGCGATCTGGTCCACGGAGCCGCCTTTGTCTAGCTTAGGGGTTTAGAGGGCTTCTTGAAACTTTGGGGTTTAGTGTTTGGGGTTTAGGGTTTGAGGTGTAGGGTTTAGGGTTTAGGGTTTAGGGTTTAGGGTTTAGGGTTTAGGGTTTAGGGTTTAGGGTTTAGGGTTTAGGGTTTAGGGTTTAGGGTTTAGGGTTTATGGGTTTAGGGTTTAGGGTTTAGGGTTTAGGGTTTAGGGTTTAGGGTTTAGGGTTTAGGGTTTAGGGTTTAGGGTTTAGGGTTTAGGGTTTACGGTTTGCTTAGGGCTTCGGAGGGCTTCTTCAACCTTTCTAGCGCTTTTGTCAGCATTGGGTTGGAGCCTCATTGGCTCATAGTTAGAAGTCCCCGTGGTATCTTGGGTTCGAGTTTAGAAGTACAGTTCTAGTTGAGGCAGTATGTGCCCGTGAACCTCCAAGTAGCACTCAAGGATGGGAAGCCAAACCGCATGCCAATTCTACAGCTCGCACCCTAAACCCTAAATTCGAAACCCTAAACCCTAATGCGGTGAGTCCGCTACTACGTTCGGCAAGTGTTCCGAGTGTTTGAAGCTTCTCGTAGACAGAGTGCACTCCTGCTGAAGTGGTTTGGACTTGCTTGAAGCCCCAAAAGGTACTCAGAAGCTTTTGCATCGTACTTTTGCGAGTTCGCCTTTGTTTAGCACCCTAAACCCTAGACCGTAAACCCTAAACCCCTAAACCCTAAACCTAAACCCTAAACCCTAAACCCTACTTAATCAGAAGAGACAGATTTTGCTGTGAACTGAGGATGCGAAATCCGAACCCGCTGCAAATGCGGGCCCGGGCTGCTGAGGTAGGCATAGTAGCAAAGGTAGACGATGCCGCCCACGAAGCCTAGGCTTTAGGTTTAGAGGTTAGGGTTTAGGGCTAAGGGTTTAGGGTTTAGGGTTTAGGGTTTAGGGCTTAGGGTTTAGGGTTTAGGGTTTAGGGTTTAGAGTTCAGGGATTGGTGTAGGATTTAGGGGTATGAGGGTTTTGGGATTTCCTAGCAAAGCGGTTCTAAGTCGGGAAGATGACATCTTGGGGTGTATGCATTGGGCCCCGGCGCCTATGCTGAACTTGGAACCCTAGCAAAAATGTTGGCTGTTTCGTTCAGGGTTTAGGGTCTAGGGTTTAGGGTTTAGGGTTTAGGGTTTAGGGTTTAGGGTTTAGGGTTTAGGGTTTAGGGTTTAGGGTTTAGGGTTTAGGGTTTAGGGTTTAGGTTTCCCCAAGTATCCCTAAGTACTTGGGAGAGGTCCACCTGACAAGTCTGGGCACCGAAGGTTTGTGACGCCACTCACCCGCCGCCGCCCCCCCCCCCCCCCCCCCAACGAGCCCACAGTTTTTTCACGGGCTTGGGACGCTGCAAACTCGACACGGCTAAGGCCCAACTCCTCTGGTGGCGGTGGGTCGCAGCTGTCCAGGAAGGAGGTTCAAACCCTAAACCCCAAACCCTAAACCCTAAACCCCAAACCCTAAACCCTAAACCCAACGCCACCCTTCTGTCCCAGAGAGTTCTTGACCCACGAAGATGGAGCCGCAAGAGGCTTCCAGGATCCTTCAGTGCCTCGACGCTCTCCAACCCCGAAGAAACATCGTACTAGAAGATGCCCCTCCGATTAGGAATGAGGAAGCCGAAGCCCTCAACCCTAAACCCTTTTTTGAACGAGGTCTCTAAACCCTAAACCCTAAACCCTAAACCCTAAACCCTAAACCCTAAACCCTAAACCCTAAACCCTAAACCCTAAACCCTAAACCCTAACTGGAACTTGGTCTTGGAATGAATAGGGAATTCAGTTGCTCGGTGCTTTTCAACCCTTCTCAGGCGAGCAGCTCAAGAGGTTGGCAAGGCGGTAGATGTTGAAAATGAAGGCCTTGAGCTCCAAATTCTTGACCTGAGCAGTTTAGTGTTTAGGGTTTAGGGTATAGGGTTCCGGTTCTGCAAGAAGGTGTGCGCCCTAAACTCCCAATCCCAAGTCCACCCTGCGCCCCAAGCGACCTTACAAGCCTCAAAGTTGCGGTTTAGGGTTGAGGGTTGAGGGTTTAGGGTTTAGGGTTCAGGGTTTAGGGTTCAGGGTTCAGGGTTTAGGGTTTAGGGTTCAGGGCTTAGGGTTTTTGCCAGCCGCCTAGCTTTTCTGGGTTTAGGGCTTCGCCTCTCACACGCGCACAAGGCAGGCAAGGATGCGGTTCGAAGGTCTGTCATCTTGGAAGGTTTAGGGTCCAGGGATTCGGGTTTAGGGTTTAGGGTTTAGGGTTTAGGGTTTAGGGTTTTGGGTTTTGGGTTTCGGGGTTAGGATTTGGGGTTCAGGGTTTATTGAGTCTCCGAACCCTTGACAAAAAAACTGAGCGACTGCTTGGCGCCACATCAGCACCTCGACGAAGAGGCACGCTGCCAGGCAAAAGCCCGCCAAGACCTGGAGACCGTGCCGCTTGGCCCTGTTTTTGGGGTTTGTGATGCTGGTTCTTTTTGCTGTGCCTTTTTGGCTTTTTCTGGGTTTTGTGGGGCTCGGGGGTTTGGGGGCGTTTTGGGCTGTGAGAGAATTTTGGGGTTTTAAGCACAAAGGTTGATTTAGGGCTGTTTAGGGTCTAGGGTTATGACGGCCATATGGTCTAAATTTTCGGGCTGAGGGTTGTTATTCCTGTCTAGCTGGGCAAACCGCGCTGCAAGGATAGAGAGTGGTTTAGGGCTTTAGGCTGTAGGGTTTTTTTTTCGCTCCCGCATCGCTGGCCGATCCGCAGGCTGGGTCTGGGTCCGTTCGTTCTTGGAGGAAAAAGATGTGGGCAGTCGGTTCTCGAACATGTCAAAACAGTGTGTAGGGTTTAGGGTTAGGGGTTTAGGCAAGGTTTCTCCTTCTGCGAAACTGGAAAGGGATCCGGTGGTGTACATCTCAGCAGGTGCCGTAAGATTGGAATCCTATTTAGGCCGTCTTCCGAAGCCGTGAGACCTCTAAACCCTGACATTGCAACATCTATAGCTCCTCTGCATGAGCTCAGGCACATCTGCGCCCACGTTCGAAAGAAAGAAGCGGCCCTTGGCGGAGTAGATGTCCCTGGCAAAGAATGCTGTGTCTTGAGGGTTTAGGGTTTAGGGTTTAGGGTTTAGGGTTTAGGGTTTAGGGTTTAGGGTTTAGGGTTTAGGGTGGCTCTCATTCCGGACTCAGATCATATCCATACCTACGAAAAAAGGGCTCCCCGAATCTACACCATCCTGCGACTTGAACGACGTGGCTTTCAGTGCTTGGTGCTGAAGTGCTGAGGAATTGAACATGGAACTTTCGAACACCCAGCAACTCTTGGACTGCTAGCCCAAAACTCGGCCCAAGGCACGAGGGAACCATCAGGACCTCGTTCTCACCATGCAGGTACCTTAGGAGACAGGATGAGGGGGACCCTTGCAGACATAGACCCTCTGAGTAAGGTCCCTGTTTACGAGAGCCAGAAGAGGGTTAAGAACCTACCTAGGAATTGCATTGTGCGTTTAGGGGCTGGGCCAGCAAGAGGGCTCGGTGTTTTTGCCACCTGCTCTAACGGCCTCTGCAACCGCACTGCAGGGATGGTTCAAAGTGTCCAGGCTGAGGGTTCAGGGTTGAGGGTTGAGGGTTTAGGGTTTAGGGTTTAGGGTTTAGGGTTTAGGGTTTAGGGTTTAGGGTTTAGGGTTTAGGGTTTAGGGTTTAGGGTTTAGGGTTTAGGGTTTAGGGTTTAGGGGGGCCTCTCAGCCCCAAGCCCTATCATTGGTGTCGACCTTGGGTTCCCTACTTACAAGCAACTCCACGACCCTTCTTTCTGTGCGGCTTAGGGCTGAGGGCTTTAAGCGACTCCATGACCCAAGCAGCATGTAAACTCTAAACCCTAGTTGAGGCCACACTTTTCCGGACCGGTGCTGCGACTACTGCCAGAAAATTCTGACACCATTGGCTCTCACTAAGCAACGCTCAAGTCGATCGAAAAAGAGGGTCTAGGGCTTTTTGTTGCCACCCGCCTAGCTCTGTCTGAACGGCGGACTGCCGGGACTGCACTTCTTACTCGAAAACTTGAAACATGGGACATGTTAAAGACTTTGTCTTAAATCGACCAATGAGTTCAACTGGTTCCCAGGAAGGCCTTCTTTGCAACAGAAGATGTACCCCCCCGCCCCCCCACACTCCAAACCCCCCCCCAGCAGCAGCCGGCTAACTACTCTGATGATACAATGCATGAGAGGGTTTAAGGTTTAGGGCTAAGGACTGCAGGCTTCAAGGCTTCGTGGCGCGTCGGACTTGATTGGCTTCTGGCCTTTGTTCACTAAACTTGTGCCAAGGAGTCAACGGAACTGCTTGCAGAGTCCTCAGATATCCAAAAATCCAGGGTGCCCAGTGTCCTCCAAGGAGAACTCAACCTGCGTCAGCACAAAGTTCTCGCTCTGCGCGTTGAAGTAGAAGGCTTGAATTGAAATTTCCTGAGAGCGATGTGCCGGATCACCTAATCTAGGGGTCGGAGTAACTACCAACAATATTCGTTGTTGTTCCTATATGTTTAGTGCTCAAACAAAGCTGAGAGCATCTGGCAAGCGCGCCAAGATTCTATGGTTTCCCGAGTGATCCAGCCGCTTGTCTCAAGGTGGAGCAAATGCTCCAGCATGGTATTCTGGTCCTCCATGATGTCCAACCAGTAGGTGTCCTGCCGTGGCTGCGGTCCTACACCCTAAGCCCTAAGCCCCAAAACCTAAACACTAAAGTAATCCGATTGTCGGTGCAGGGGCACAAGCCCGGCAAGCCCTTCGGCTTTTTCGAGCGTTGAGAAATCTGACACCACTTCCGGCGACTTACTACTACCTGGGGGTTTACGATAAATGTTAACTGCCAACCTCGTTTTTATCGACCCCCCCCCACCCCCCCCCGTCAATTAAGAAATCCCAAGCCCGGAACTCAATTCTAAACCCCCCCGCCTCTCAATTAAGAAACCCCCGGTCCAGAGCCTTTTTTCCTACAAAGAACTGCCCTTCTTAAGCCAGAGATTGGCCCCCCGACCCCCTCGGTAGGGGGTCGGGGGGGGGGGGGGGGGAAACAGAACGAATGAGAGAAGGGGGTCGGGGGGGGGGGGGGGGGGGGGGGGGGGGGGGGGGGGGGGGGGGGGGGGGGGGGGGGGGTTCTCAAAACGAGGTTGAGACTATTGGGGGTACCTGATTGGGGTCCTTGTTTTTAGCGGATCCTGCTAGTCGGGGGGTCTATATTGGGGGTACCCTATTTTCGTAAATCCCCATGTCGAGCGCACTCACCTCTGTGCTTTGGAAGTACGTCCATATCTAACGGCCTCGAACCGAAACCCTAAACCCTAAACCCTAAACCCTTTTGTTTGAAGAATGAAACCCGAGACCCTAAACCTCAAAAACCTAGACCACGGGCGCGCCTCCTCTATCGTGGTCTCACCACCCGCCGAGAAGCAGGACTGATTGTAGATGGCATCCACCCACCGCTTCTCTGACGACTCACCCTTAGGAAGGGTTTAGGGTTTAGGGTTTTTAGGGTGTAGGGTGTAGGGTTTAGGGTTTAGGGTTTAGGGTTTTGGGGTTTAGGGCTTAGAGTTTAGGGTTTAGGGTTTATGGTTTAGGGTTGGTGTCCTCGATTTTGGGATTAGTAAGCTGCTTGGACGGCGCAGAAGTCCTTCCCTAGTAATGGTTTCCAAGCAGGACCGCGAGCAACCTTTTCTAGAACAGCCGTTCTTAAAGCACTCGGCTCGATCCACCTCACAAGGTCAACCCCAAACCAGTTCTGGCCTCAAAGCGCACAGTCTGCAAGCACACCCAACGATGCTCATGGTAACTAGAGTGTTGATCGTAAGAGCAACAAGACCAGTAATAGTGCAGAATTAAAATGGGCAACAAGCAGAAGAACAGCAATACTAGCAACCATACAAAGAAGAATAAACATAGGAAGAAGAATAACCGAAAAAAAGTAAGACCAATGCCAGCACTAGGAATTAGTAAGTGTCTTCAGAACAGTCAAACCAGTGCGAATAGTAATCATAGTAGTCATAAGAACGAAACATACGAATAGTAACGATAAAGCCTCCAAAGCCCTAACCCTAAACCTTAAACCCTTAAACCCTAAACCCTAAACCCTGAACCATAAACCCTAAACCCTAAACCCTAAACCCTAAACCCTAAACCCCAACCCCAACCGAAACCCTACGTCGAACCCAATGGGTAAAGATGGCCTTACGAACCTCCAGCCCTTGTCGCAATTTCCTTGAGGCCTTCACGGCTGCTTCTAGTACTTCTTTTCGGGTCTGGGGGTTTAGGGTTTAGGGTTTAGGGTTTAGGGTTTAGGGTTTAGGGTTTAGGGTTTAGGGTTTAGGGTTTAGGGTTTAGGGTTTTAGGGTTTAGGGTTTAGGGTTTAGGGTTTAGGGTTTAGGGTGTACGGGTTTAAGGGTTTTTTCTTTGCCACCCGCCTAGCTGACACTCAGGGCACATTGCAGGGACCAATACCGGCAATACTACTTCTCTTCGGAAAGATAGGGCGCTTTTAAAGAGCGTAAAAGGGGGATCAATGCGGGGAAGTTGCAACATCTCAACGTTTATCCTAGTTTAAGGGTTTAGGGTTTAGGGTTAGGGCTTTGGAGGCTTTAGATTCGCGGCTCATTCGCTTTTGGGTGCTGCTTCGCCCGAGCTGCGCTGCATTTGACTGGCTGCGCCCTCTGCCGAGATAAACGGACCTCGCACGCGCACACAGGGTTTAGGGTTGAGGGTTTAGGGTTTAGGGTTGAGGGTTTCGGGTTTAGGGTTTAGGTTCTCCCCTCCCCTACCCCCACCCCTCCACGTGAAGCTTCTACATCTCCTATGCTTCACTACTGTGCCCTTCCTATCAGGGGGAGGGTTTCGAGCGTCGGTTCTAGAATTTCTGTGATGCTCGACACCAACTCTGGCCCGGAGATTTCAGGGCCTGGGTTTAGGGCCCAGGTCCGGTGCAAGGGAAATTCTAAACCCTAAACTGCAAGCCTTCCCTCTATGAAAGCTGACAAAGCCCGAGCGAAGTCCAAAAGAGGCCTGTGAACTATGAACCTTTACTGCACATCCATAGAAACCCTCAACTCCCAACTTCAGAGTTTTGGGTTTACGAAAATTGGGGCCCCTAACACGGACCCCAAATAGTCGGATTCGCTCATAATAAGGACCCCAGAAGGTACCCTAATTTCGGAAACCCCCAGGTGTTAAGCCCTCAACCCCAAAAAACCCTAAACCCTAAACCCTAAACCCTAAACCCTAAACCTGCTTCACTCCAAGCAGCGCCCCCCACTAGGCGCATCCGGCCGGCGAGGAGGCCCCGGCCATATGGGCCTGCTTCGTGGTTTAAGGTTTGGGGTTTAGGGTTTAGGGTTTAGGGTTGAGGGTTGAGGGTTGAGGGTTTAGGGTTTAGGGTTTAGGTTGTCTTGGGTTGCGCGGTGTTTTGGACTTAAGGGTCAGTAGTCAGTCTTGAGCTTCGGGGCTAAAGTTCTGATTCAGACAACAGTCTCTCGCTGTTGCGTGCCTGGCCTTCTTCCCAAAGCAGGGGTAAGTAGCCGTCGCGAAGCCACGTGTACATCTCTGAGTAGTCCTCACGAGATCTGCGAACATTCTCAGGTTCGGCCGGTACCCGTCTCAGGGTTTAGGGTTTAGGTTTATTTTTTTGGTTTAGGGTTTAGGTGTTAGGGTTCAGGGTTTAGGGTTTAGGTTTTAGAGAAGAATGTATGGTACAGAGGTCAGACATGTCTTGCTGAGGACGAGGGTTCATGAGAAATGCATCAGCTCCCAGATGAGCTTTGGGGGAGCCTGTGTGAGAGCTCCTGGCAACTGGCCAACTCTGAACACTAGAACCATCTGCAGTTTAGGGCTTAGGGTTTATGAGGAATCAGGGTTTCGGGTTTAAGGACTCTATCTGCCCATGACCCAACACCTTTTGGGCAGAGACCCTAAACCCTAGACCCGAAACAACCCGCGCAACCCAGAAACCCTGAAACCCGAAACAACTCTCAACCCTCCAAACCGTCTCGCAGGGCGATTGGGCAGAATTCCGGGATTAAACTTCGCTTCTTTGAGCTTCTTTACCCTCTAAACTTTTCCCAAACCGTCACCGTAATGGAAACTTGGAATCCTTGAAAACGATGTCGTCGGGTTCATCACCAACGTCTGCTTTCAACCTTACGTGCGTTGGGCTTGGAGGGCCGGGTGCTATTCCCTCCCGCATAGCTTTAGGGTTTAGGGTTTAGGGTTCAGGGTTTAGGGCTTCGGGTTTGGGGTTGAGGGTTTAGGGTGTTTTGGCTCAGGGTTTAGGGTTTAGGGTTCAGGGTTTAGGGTTTAGGACGAGCCACTCAGCAGGGACGAAGTCCGAGGGCGTAGGGCTTCGGGACTTCGGATGTTTTGGGCAAGTGGAGTTTCGAGCTTTGACGCCAAGAGGCTTGCTGGTTCTCCGGTCCATGATGTTCTCGAAGTTCCTGTTTTAGGTTGTTATTTCCCTTCTCGAACTTGCCTGTTTAGGGTTTAGCTTTTAGGGTTCAGGGTTTGAGGTTAGCGTCAAGAGCGAGGATCAGCGGGTATGCATTGTTCACATAAGCCTCTCGTATAGAGGCTTCTGCATGAGGTCCTTAGAATTGGGGCGGGGCTCTACCATCATTTGCAGGCCTCTACTATTACAGAAATGCTCTCCGGTAACGGGGCTGATAACAGAAACTGTAACGGAAAGGAGCGGAGCTGTAACGGATTTGTCGCGGAGCTGTAAAGGAGCCGGATCGGAAGGCTGCAACGGAACGCTACCGGCTGTAGCGATGCTGCAACGGAAGCTGGAACGGAGCCGTGGCAAAAGCAGCAACTTGATAACGGACTTGTAACGGACCTGTAACGGACATGCAAAGGAACTGTAACGGAGCTGTACAACTGAGCTGTAACGGGAGCTGTCACGGAGCCGTAACGGAACTGCAACGGAGCTGTAACGGAGCTGTATAACTGAGCTGTAACGGAACTGTAGCAGGTGCTGTAACGGAAGCTGTAAAGGAGCTGCAACGGAGGTGCAAGGGAGCTGTAACGGAGGTGCATCGGAGCAATAACGGAGCTGCAACGGAACTGTAACGGAGCTGCAACGGAACTGTAACGGAAGCTGTAACGGAGGTGTAGCGGAGGTGCAACGGAGCGGTAACGGAGCTCTAGCGGAAGCTGTGACGAAGCTGTAACGGAGGTGCAACGCAGCTGTAACGGAACTGTAGCAGGTGCTGTAACGGAGCTGTAACGGAGGGCTCACAGTGCGTAGCGCAAATTTTCAAAGTAAATAATGGTAGAGCCCAGCCCGAATCTTAGAAGAAAACTGCCCGCAGTGCAAGACTGCGAAGCCCTCAACCGGCTGGAAACATTCAGAGCGGGGCATGTGCGACGGGCAGTTCTTTGCATGTCTGCAAGAAGTAGAGGCCCATCTCCTAAGAGTGTCACCCTAAACCCTTTTCCAACCACCCTACACCCCAAAACCTAAACCCGAAACCCTCACTCAACGCCTAGGCCTGGGCCTAGTCTGTTTGATTGGCCTTGCAACGCCTCTTGGGGCTTCCCCACTTATGGAACGCCTCCCGCGATATCCTTGCAAATTGCAGGGCTTACTTGGAGGTTCATGGTACTTATTATCCAATTATAACTGTACGTATCACCCACTTATAGGCCCCTTAAGTGCCCGAATATGGAAGTACAGTATAAGTACTGTTATAATTGGTTAAAAAGTACCATGAACCTCCAAGTAGGGTTTAGGGTCACGGTCTCCCACCCAGCGTCTGCTTCTACAGTTCGGGATTGAGGGTTGGGGCACAGATGTTGGGCGTCACAACCAACACGGGTGCAGACATAAAAAAACGCAGCTCGGCAGATGTCACAGGGAAATCCCTCAGTTCCTTGGCTATGTCTGTCTCTCTCACTCTCTCTATCACTCTCTCACACTCTCACTCTCTCTCTCTCTCTCTCGTTCCCTGTTTCTCTTCGTGCTTTCATCTCTACCTCTTTCTTGCGCGCTCGCTCTCTCATGCCTGGGGGCATGCACATCCTGACCGCCAAATGACAGGCTGCCCCGCCAGTATGTAGAAGGTCTGCGCCATGCACCCCCCCGAACCCGAACCCGAACCAAACCCTAAACCCTAAGCCTAAACCCTAAACCCTAGACCCTAAACCCTAAACCCTAAACCCGAACCATAAACCTTGTTTGCCCAACACTTTCAACTCCGCGGACTATTCCACGTCCAGGGTGCTTGAAAGTGGCCCGGATCTCCCAAGACGCCGCTGTATTTTGATGAACAACCTGCGAATACCTCAGCGTCACGGTCGCCCCGTGGATAACCGCAAACTGGGCGAATCTCATGCACCAGTCGTATGACAAGCATATGAACCGGATGCGCGAAGGATCCTCTCCCAGCAAGCCGATTCTTGCACCAAGGAGATGGTCAGAGTTCACAAACACTTAACCCTAAACACCTTAGATACCTAACATGGGGATGTTCCCCCTTATCCTGACAGTCCTTCATGGGGATTATAATTGGGGGTGCCATCATCCCGATTCGGGACGGTTCATGTAAGGGGGGAACATCCCAACCCTAACATGTCCAAGGCGCACGAAGCAGAACCAGTACGTCAGCGTGACAAGCAAGCCTCGGAATGTCTGCAAGCAAAGCAATGAGCGAGCGCGGATGAGATCCCAACAGGTCTGTGGAAGATGAGTAGCACATGAACGATGAGGGCTGTGCACCAGTGAAACAAGTCCAACGTCTTTCAATATCCAAAGACCTTATAACCATCAAGATAGGAACGATGTCTGTGAAACAACAAAGTCGCACCACGCTTCCCAAGCAAAGATGGCGAGAATGTAATGCAGAATTGAATAGTATTGTGGTGTATTGTGAATACATTCATATACGTATGTTTTTGCTTGCCTATCAAAGCTGCCCTTCGTTGTGTGGTGCGGTATTTAGGACATGTACCTTCAGGAAGTGCTTCAAGCAAGCGGTTGCCTTAAATACATTTGACCGGAATCAAAAGATTGGACCTCAGTTCCATTTTGTTTCAGAGGTGATATTCTTGGACTTGTTTCAGATGGACTACTGCGAATATTTCACTCATCAAGAACGAAACAGAGGGGCTCCAAGACGATCAGATACCGTCCTAGTCTTAGCCATCAACTATGCCAACTAGAGATCGGAGGTTGTACCCATATACGGCAACTTCTACCATCCAAAAACTTCAAGGAAACCAAGAAAGTCACGAAGATGTCTCGGCTCGCAGCTCGAACAAAGCAATGGCCGAGGCATTGATCGCGCTGCTTGGTTGGCTAAGAAGGTTGGCACCTCCAGACAGTTTAGGGTTTAGGGTTGGGATGTTCCCCCTTATACTAACAGTCCTTAATAAGGATTTACGTAACATACGGGTGCCATGGTCTCGAGTAGGGACTGCTAGTACAAGGGGGGCACATCTCAAGTTTGGGGTGTCAGACGTCGTCCGTTTGGTTCGGAGATGTTGTTCCTCGCTTGGTAGTCTCCTTCCTCATTCCCTCATTCCCTACTAAGAACCAGCCAGTGTTTGTTGTTGCCGGGTCGTTCGCAGGATTCTGACTTGTGACTGTGCTTATTGAGAGCTTTGGCCCAGCTCCCTGGATCTGCTGCAAGGCGGTTTAGGGTTTAGGGTTTAGGGTTTTGGGTTTAGGGTTTAGGGTTTAGGGTTTAGGGTTTAGGGTTTAGGGTTTAGGGTTTAGGGTTTAGGGTTTAGGGTTTAGGGTTTAGGGTTTAGGGTTAGGGACCTTAAATCCGAAACCTTGAGCCCTACTCCCGAAGCCCTAAGAGCTAACAGGGACCTTTGTGGGTCGTATCTTTACAGCATCCATGCCAGGTGCAAGATGCCAAAACATGCAGTCAGGACAAGCCACCAGCAATCTGCACCATACCTCCGCCCGCGAAAAAACGTGGAAGTCTAAAGCATTCCAACGCCTGAACCCATACATCCCGAAGCCCCCTAAACCCTAAACCCTAAACCCTAAACCCTAAACCCTAAACCCTAAACCCTAAACCCGAAGCCCCCTAAACCCGACCTCGGATTTCCTCTTTGCTGGCGGAGGCCAGCCAGCAAGGTCCGTGGACCCAACGGGAGTAGGAGTACCACCACCAGTTCCTGCTGACTGACCTGGGCAGACCGCGCATAGCCAAAAAAAGAAAAGGAAGACTCAACAAGCTCTTCCGTCGGCATTTGTTAGACCCTAAACCCTAAACCCTAAACCCTAAACCCTAAATCCTAAACCCTAAACCCTAAACAAAAAACTTCCGCGCCATGACAGATTGCACATCTCTTGGGGTTTCCTTTGAGGGTCTGCAGCGGTACCGGCCTGCGTATGCTCCTGCGTCCGCACTGAAGAAACTCTCCCGCTTGGTCCTCGCAAGCTATGGGCGCAGGCGCAAGAGGCATCTCTGCGGTGTTTTGATGTGCTCTGGTTCAGGACGAAAAACCTTCATCCACCTCAAGCTAAAGGCGCAGGACGGATTCTCAACCACGCCAATCCAGTGAGGATATCCCCCGGGTGAAACATGCAATGTTGCCTGCACTGGCCGTCATCACTGCCATCATCAGCCACATTGAGCGTTGTTGCGACGGCCGCGGCCATGACGTTCCAATTCCGGTAGCAAAGGGTGCTATTCAGTGGGCCTAGTTTACAGGTGGAAAAGCAGTCCAGCTCCTGTGGGTGTGTTCTGACACAATGCTTATGCATGAACCTGTCTTGGACATGCAAGGGTACTGTTGCACACCTTGAGCACCCCATCGGAACACCAAGCATGCATACTGCCAGCGTTCCTAGCGACAGGTCTACGCAACTGCACTCCACGAGGATGAGCCTGCCCCTAAACCCTAAACCTCTAAACCTCTAAACCTCTAAACCTCTAAACCTCTAAACCTCTAAACCTCTAAACCTCTAAACCTCTACGCCTCTAAACCTCTAAACCTCTAAACCTCTAAACCTCTAAACCTCTAAACCTCTAAACCTCTAAACCTCTACTCTAAACCCTAAACCCTAAACACGTTTTGCGTCCGGACTCCCGTGGGTGCTGCCAGAAACTGCCCAAGCACAGGCTTCCAGTGCTACCCTACACCCTACACCCTACACCCAACACCCAACACCCTACACCCTAAACCCTAAACCCTAAACCCTAAACCCTAAACCCTAAACCCTGAACCCTAAACCCTAAACCCTAAACCCTAAACCCTAGCCAAACCCTAAAGCTCGCTTGGGATGCTGGGGCTCCACACACCCACGGCTTCGGTCGAGGCGCCCTGCTAACTCTTCCGCTTCTGCAGCAGGGTCCTGGGAATGGGAAGCACTCGAGGGTTTGGGGTTTAGGGTTTAGGGTTTAGGGTGTAGGGTTTAGGGTTTAGGGTTTAGGGTTTAGGGTTTAGGGTTTAGGGTTTAGGGTTTAGGGTTTAGGGTTTAGGGTTTTAGTGTTTAGGGTTTAGGGTTTAGGGTTTAGGGTTTAGGGTTTAGGGTTTAGGGTTTAGGGTTTAGGGTTTAGGGTTTAGGGTTTAGGGTTTAGGGTTTAGGGTTTAGGGTTTAGGGTTTAGGGTTTAGGGTTTAGGGTTTCCAATACCCTGAATTAAGGAATAGACCCTAATTTATGCTAAGGATCCTTGTTATGAATTAGGGTGAATTCCTTAGTTAAGGGGGTTTGGAAGATCTGGGGACCAGAAACTTGGGATGCTCCCCCTTATGCTACCAGCCCTGCATAGGGATTCTAGTACCACCTATTATCATCCCTAATAAGGACTGTCTTCCATCGCAACGACTGTCATGTTTAAGGAACCCTTGCAGCACTGAATCAACACCGCTCAAAATCAACAAGCTAACCCCAAGCCCTAAACCCTAAACCCTAAACCCTGTGTTCCAGGATCGGCCTCCACAGGCTCGCCAAGACAGCGCTCCAGGCTGAATCCCTACTAAGGACTCTCAGCATAAAGGGGAACATCCAGCCAGAAACGCGAAAGCTGAGCCCCACGAGAATCCCAAGCCCCTAAAACAACCACAAAAATGAACCTTTCTCACACAGCCCTACGCCATATCCTACGCCATATCCTCCGCAGCCACGCCCCAAGGGGCGAAGCCCACAACGACTGAGCCCCCCAAAGCACCAGAGCCCCTGAACCCAAAAACAAAACATCCAAGGGCACCCCCCCCCTTGTGATTAACGAACATTTCTCTGCTGATCCACATGCCACCCTTTTTCTTTCTTTTTTGAACCCCAGGCTCTACAGTATGCCACCCTAAACCCAAAACCCTGAATCCTAATCTTACAAATGGAAAAGGCGTTTAGCCTCCACATCCACCACCTCCGAGATGACCACCTCAGCGTGGGCGACGGACGGATTGAGCATTCTCGGCGGGGCCATTTAACCCTAAACCCTATAAACCCTAAACCCTAAACCCTAGCTGACACTCAGGCCACCTTGCAGGGACTCGTAGGGTTTGCGGCTTAGGGTTTAGGGTAAGCTTGTAGGGCTTGGGGTTTAGGATGAGGCCATGCCCCTGCACATACTTGTGGCCGTATGCTTGCGCAACGTCTTCTGCTCAAGTCTGCACAGCTTGCTGCTCCAAAAAACCCTAAACCCTGAAGCCTAAACCACTCACACATGCATGTGCGTGGAGACATCTGAAAATGCAGCAGGAAATGGTCGTAAAAGATGCCGGCAGTTGGGCCAGGCGAGTCCACGTAAACTTGTCGGCACTTTGTGGAAAAATTGCAGATGCTGGTGCATTGGCGCTAAATGAAGACGCCGCGGTTGAGCCTTTACCCACTCATCATACGCGCAAGACGGTGCCACAACGACCACTCATATATCGAAAATGATTGGGTTTCATCTTGAAATGGGAATAGCAAAGTTTAATCCTCTAGGTTCTTTGGCCTCGCTTGCGCGGAGCTGGAGATTTAGCCACCTCCCGGTCCCAGACCCAAAAGGAGCCAGTCGAAGCTACCAACCACACCGTCCTATCGCGGATTTTCTGCCTCGCGAGCGCGAGCACCCAGGGGAAGGCTCCCCTACACTCTACCAGCCAGGACACCCCAAAAACATGAGTTTAAGGCTCAAGGGGGTGCTGATGTTTGCACCCAGCCCGATGCCTCACAGGCGATCATAGTTCATGGCCGCATGTTGCCACATCCCTGCCAAGCCCGCCTCTTGCTCAGATTGGGCTCTCCGAAAATAGGGGGGTACCTTTTTGGTGGGGGATTCCGATAGTAAGGATCATTATGTTTGGGGGGTATATTACGGTTATTCAGGGTAAAGTACCCCTCAAAACCCCTCGTTTGGGAAAGCCCAGATGACATCGCAGGAACTGCACAAAAGAACACAAAAAAGCCCCGCGACATGCGTTTTGTTGCAGATCAAGGATTGTCCTGAGGCCAGCCACTGCTTTTCCGTCCGTCACGTAGGTCTGTGATGTTGGCCTGCCACAAGGGGCCTTGGCAATATGCGCGGTTTCTTCGACAAGGCTTGAATGTTGGCTGGGAATTTCGGGCTTTATGGTTTAGGGTTTAGGGTTTAGGGTTCAGGGTTTAGGGTTTAGGGTTTAAGGTTTAGGGTTTAGGGTTTAGGGTTTAGGGTTTAGGGTTTAGGGTTTAGCGTTAAGAGCCGTTGCGCTCGACACGCTGCCTCTGCACGAGACTCTGGCGCGGAGGTCGAGACTGAAGACCGAGCAACCCAGTGACTCCCAAAACGTCTTAATTCAGGAATCTGCCTTAAATCATATCCGAGCTCCTATTACAATTCAAGGGATACGGGTTTGAAGTCTCTGGGTCCCCTTTTTGGCAGCTGCGGGCTTAGGGCTTGGAGGTTTCAGGGGCTGTGCTCCAAAATTTCGGGGTTTAGGGGTCAGGGCTCAGGATTCAGGGTTCAGGGTTTAGGGATTGGGGTTTAGGGACTGGGGTTTAGGATTTAGCCGGGCCACTGCCACACCTAACCTCACTTCGTTGACAAGGAGAGACATGATCAAGCATTCAAGGTCAGGGCGGTCAAACATGCAACGCTTGGAACTACACGTGCCCCTTGAGGACTTCGGTTCTCAGACCTGTGGCAGCCGGAACTGCGGGCTGTGTAGGAACTTAGGCCCCAAAACCCCAGACTGCAGCTAAATCCAAGGCAGGGTGAGGGCAGTGCTCAATATTTTGGGAGCCGAAGCCCATGGACGTCCGTGTGGTTTGCAGGCAAGAAGGAGCTAGCGAATGCATCAACCTCCACCAGTGTCGCCAGTCCCCCTCAACGCTGACTAGGGCTTAGGGTTTAGTAGGGTTTAGGGTTTAGGGTTTAGGGTTTTTTTTGGCACCCGACTAGCCACAGCAAAGCGGGGTTTAGGGTTTAGGGTTTAGGGTTTAAGGTTTAGGGTTTAGGGTTTAGGGTTTAGGGTTTAGGGTGTAGGGTTTAGGGTTTAGGGTTTAGGGTTTAGGGTTTAGGGCTTAGGGTTTAGGGTTGAAGGTTCGCGTGGTCGCTTGTGATGTCAACTCCCAACTGAACAAAGGCGCTTTGCGCAGCCATGAAACCCTCCTGCAAACCATCTAAACCCTATACACACGAAAAACCATATGCACCCTATAAATGCTAAATCCCAAAATCCTATAAACCCTACAAACCCAAATCCTGTAAACAACCCTATACTCGTACAAACTCTATGACCCCTAAACCCTAAACACCTAAAACCCCTAAAACCCCTAAACCCCTAAACCCCTAAACCCCTAAACCCCTAAACCCCTAAACCCCTAACCCCTAAACCCCTAAACCCCTAAACCCATCAAGACACAATGGCCGGAACAACAGAAGCTTGGCAACGAGCTCCCAATGACGGCCCGGACTTGGCCTGAAGGTTTCGTGGTTTCGGGCTTTTTTTTGTTTAAGGTTTGGGGTTTCGTGGTTTTTGGGTTTAGGGTTTAGGGTTAACTCGGCGCTATTTCATGAACCAGCACATCATCGAAAGTGTAGGGTTTAGGGTTTCTGCTGCAGGGTTTAGGGTTTAGGGTTTGGGGTTTATAGAGATTGTAGCGGGTCCCAATAACGTTTTGACCGATTTTGGAACCTAGGTTCACACTTTAAAGAGGGAGAGAGGGGGGGAACAGGGGGGGAAGCCTTCCTGGGGCCTCGCGAATACAAAGTTTAGGACTGATCATTTGACCTGCCGGGACGTTTTCTATCAATTTACTTACACTTGGTTTTTGAAGCTGCTGTTGGTAGGCCACAACTTGGGAAATTCAGGATGATACCACATACCGGGGCTTCGTGCCGCGCACATACAACTTTGAGGGTTTAGGTTTAGGGTTTAAAGCTTAGGGGGGTAACGCAACGCAAGGCTTCGGATGATCTGCAGAGGAACACACGGTCAAGCTTGTAGAATCCATTTTTTGGGGGGGTTTGGGGCTTAGGGCTTGAGGGTCTACAAGTAGAACCAAGGGTAGAACCAAGGGGGGGCGCAGCTGCAACAGCGTATTTTGCTCGAGAAGGAAAGTTGAATGGGTTTAGGGTTTCGGGTCCGGGTTTCAGGTTTAGGCTATTTATGGCGGTTTACGCTGTAAGGGTTAGGGCTGAAGGTTTAGGATGGACTCCACACCGCGTCATACGCGTCATGGATGTAAGGCTTCATTGTGCAGGTCTGCACATGATTATTGAGCACCCCTGGAATTCGAGGCGGACTGGTGGAACCTTCTTGGCTTTGGAGCCCGTGGCGTTGCCATTCGTCTGCTCCGCACCTTCCTCAATGGTAGCACCCATGCGGATTCGCACAGAACAAGGCAGCTTAGCACGTGCTGCAATGCATACACCCGAACCGGCTGAGCTGGCGTCCCTTTTCATTGTGCTCTCACCTGCCACTGGACGAGCTGTACAGCAAGCTCAGGTGCGAGGTTTGTGGTTGCGGCGGTCACTCCACACGACTGTGTCCTGTCTACCCACGACGGCCTGCCTTCCCGCGACGATGCACTGGGGAAGTTGGGGAAGTTGCGCTGTGGAGCCACAAAACATACTAACCAATGGAATTATAGTGTGCTTACGAGTGTGGAGCTGCAAAGACACACACATTTTGCACCCGCTTGCGACGGCATCACAAATGCAAAACTCAAGATTTTGCAAGTTCGAAACACGACGGAACATTCTGTAGGTGGTGAACTCAGCCACAGCACGTGTGCAACAAGGTGGCATCAACCATAATCATTATGGGTTGCAAGGGGGAGACTAGCCCACATGGATTTCGTGACTGCGCATGGCATGCATCGTTGAATAGTATATCTTTCTCAGGCTCGCTCACGCTTCCATGCGCTGCATGCGTTTCAACTTTCGTCGGTCGGCGCCACTGTCCCCGTGACTTCCCACCAAAGCCGGGTTACAACATGTTACAACAGTGTTACAACTTTATTTTTCTCGCGCCTGTTTTCCACCCGCGCGTCAAAAGTCCAAGTCCCCGGCAAGAGCCTCAGCATCAGCCGCTTGGCCGCCCAGCATGTCTTGCGTCGTCTGCCTGACCGCATCGTCATGCGCACGTGCGCACTCGGCTATCGCGGCCGGGGGAACCGTGCGCAGCAGGTGCTGAGCGCAGGCACACTGCAGGTCCGGGAGCTCAGGCAATTGGAGCAGCAGGCAGCGCTCCTCTTCGAGGCGG
This sequence comes from Symbiodinium natans, assembly GCA_905221605.1. Taxonomy (NCBI): domain Eukaryota; class Dinophyceae; order Suessiales; family Symbiodiniaceae; genus Symbiodinium; species Symbiodinium natans. The sequence goes on along the minus strand of CAJNDS010002210.1, from coordinate 314,862 downwards.
CCACTGGCGCATGACCGAATGAATTCCGGGTGGCCGACGGGCACTCCCAAAGCAACGAACCCGTGTTGTGCGGGGGGCTTGTCGCCGCACCACATGTCCTCCCCGAGCTCGTGCATGCCTGGCGGCGCAGAGCTGCCACGGGCATGATACACACGCGTTTTGCCAAGGTTTGCAGCGACCCCGGCCTCGCGCTCGATGGTGGCGGTGGCAGTGACGACGTAAATGTAGTCCAGGAAAGCTGCCAAGAATTCCCCTGCTTCTAGCTGTCGTGCTGCCGCCGCCAGCGCGTCGTGCTGGCCAAGCAAAGCCGAAGCTGGACAAAATGTAGCGCTTGTTTGGCAGGCGTCCACGTGTTGTGGAACTTGCGAATCTTGCTTTGTGATGGATGGAGCAGACCATTCACACGATTTGAGTCGGGTTGCAAACCAACGCATTGGTCGAGCTAGGCGTACTGCCGTTGCGCATGAATGAGGGTTCAGCAAATCTTCTTGGCACGAACAGGTGTTCGGGCAGTAGGCGTTCGCACGCTTGTCGGGAAACCGTCAGATCACAGCAGCTCGGAATCCCACCATCCTAGCTGGGGTCGGTAAACAAACTTTGTTGTTGGCATTGTAGTAACTAAATCTCCGCAACAATGCGTGCTAAATCGAAGGACACATAGCATGCATAGAGGTGTAGTGACAAGCGGCGGCGATCCCGGTGTCAGCATCGCAATGCATCACACCATGACCTTGTCCTTGTCATTGTCGTGACATGTGTGCATGTTCAGCACGGCTTGCATCATCGGCGGAGTTGCAGCGGGCCTGGCCGGCTCCGCCTCGGGGTCGACCTCATCAACTACGGCTGCCCGAGACCGGAACCTGTGCATGGCGCCCCAGCCCATCCAGGTGAAGGCACGTGACGCGAAACGATGCGAATCATGCGACACGGGGTGAAAAACAAGTCACGGCTTCAGAACTTGAACAATTTTCCTCCAAAACTGTCGCACGCACGGGCTGACAGCGAGGCCGGCCGGCGCGGCCAGATGAGAGGCAGAGATGTTCCTGACTTCCCTCAGCCGCCTGGACAAGAGCGCAACAGCATGTTGCTGCCCCTTGAGGGAACAGCTCATGAAAGCAACTGCAGGCTGCACTGCCGATGGTGGCATACGGCTGGCGCAACAGTCGAGAGGCAACATTTGGCAAGGCCTCGGTTTCGTGGCAACTGGCCAGAAACATTCGTGTGCAGATGCGGATGCGGTTGCCCAAGGTTGGCGGCGAAAATGCAGACGACGCTACACGCGATGCGCTGCAATATGCAGCAGCCCACGTGAAGCTGGACAAACTGTACCGATTATTCTCGCCGTCCACGTTTTGTGGAATTTGTGAATCTTGCTTTGTGATGGATGTTCATGGAGCAGACAGTTCACACGATTTGAGTCGGTTTGAAAACCAACGCAACGCGTTCGCTTACGCCTTTGCAGCCGATACGACGCGTGTCGGGAATCCATCAGATCGCAGCGCTCGGAATCCCACCGACCTGCTGGGGACGATGAACAAACTCCGCTTTGACCGTAATTAAATCTCCACAACCACGAGCTTGAATGGAAGCTTGCAATACGACGATGTTGCACTCACGAAACCGAAAAGGAGCGGGCAGGCAATGCCCGGTTGCAGACATGCTGCCAGACTCTGATCTCGTTGGTTGTTTTCGCGTTCGGCAGGCCTGATCCTGGAGCAGAACGTTGATCCGCAATCGGCTGCCGCAAAAAAACGCGCGTCAACCGCTGCTGTGGCCCGACCTATCCCGCCATACCGCTTCGCGGCCGACGCCCACCCACGTGTGCTTTACGATCTTAGCCTGGTGAACGCGCTCGGCCACTGCAGGCCTCATGCCCTGCGCGACCTCTTGAGGGTGCGTTGGCGGGCCCCGGCTATGCGCAGCGCGGCGGTGGCAGCGTGGGCTCGTCGCAACGCGGCGATCTGTCACACGAGGAAGTGCATGGATCATGGCTCTATCGGTGGGGCGAGCCTGGCCAGCCGCGACAAAGGCGGCTCATCGGGACCGCGAACTGGATCTCGCTGATGCCGCGGGGACTGGCACGCGGCCACTTCGTTTGTCGCGGCGGCCGGCACGGTGTTTGTCGACTTCGGCTGTAGTGGCGGCTGGCACAGTCGCCGAGGACCCCGTGGCGACAGGCACAGAAACGTGAAACCAAAAAACTGTTGAAGCCCTCTCCCTGTCAAGGCTGACGGCCTTGCGTAAGCCGGGAGGGGGCGTGCGGGGAATAGCTACAGCAGACATCTTCCGCAGGTTGCTCGGGTGCTAGCACGTGCCTTCGCCCATGTTTTCGACGAGGCTACCCGGCCGAATCATGGCTTTGCCACAGCTCGCGCCGTATCGTTGCAGCGGCAGCCGTTTGCGCCACCAAGCTCGCCACCAACTTTGCCAGGATCCCGGCTCCTCTGAAGCCTCTTGTGCCACATGCCATCGGCAGTGCAGCCTGCAATTGCTTACATCATGAATCCCCATCACACAGCAAAATTTTACTAAAATTCTGAGTGTCAAAAAAACATGGACGGCGGCAAGGCACGCTACATATTGTCCAGCTTCGGCTTCGCCACCACAGCGCGTGGCGTTGCAGCGGCACCGCTTGGGGCATCGTGGCCAAACGCGTGTAGCGTCGTCTGCACTTTCGCCGCAACCACCTTGGCGGGGTCCCCGGCTCCGCTGAAGCCCGTTGCGTTCGGCCGCACGCGTCCTAGGTCGGCGCTTGTGACCATGGAGTCCCAGACATGTAACCTGCGATGGCAACCGCATCCGCATCTGCACACGAATGTGTAGGGCCAATTGCCACGAAACCGAGGCATTGCCAAATGTTGCCTCGATTGTGCTGGCTTTCATGAGCTGTTCCCTCAAAGGGCAGCAACATGCTGTTGGCGCGCTTGTCCAGGCGGCTGAGGGGAGTCAGGAACATCGGCCTCGCTGTCTTCGTGAGTGCGACAGCATCGATGATATCGATGTCTGGAGGTTTTTCAAGTTCTGGAGCCGTGATTTGTGCCCACGCCTCCCACCCCGCGCACTGTGTCGCATGGTTTTGCATCGCTTCGCCCCGCGTGCCCCGTGCAGCAAGATGAGGCAGGTGGGATTCCGAGTTGCGGCGATCTGACGGTTTCCCGACAGGCATCTTATCGTCTGTGGCGGTGTGAGCGAACAGCAGGCCCGAACAACTGTTCGTGCCTAAAAATTTTGCTTTCAGCCAGTAGAAAGCCTCACTTTCGGTGCCCGCATGCGCAACAGCCGTATGCCTAGCTCGAACAATGCGTTGGTTGTCAACCTGACTCAAATCGTGCGGCGGCCAAGCAAGCGCTGCATTTTGTCCAGCTTCGGCTTTGCCACCACAGCGTGCGCCGTGGCGTTGCAGCGACAGCGTTTGGAGCATCTTGGCCAAACGCGTGTAGCGTCGTCTGCACTTTCGCCGCCACCGCTGAGGCCCCTTGCGGTCAACCGCGTGCGGGTTAGATCAGCGCCGCTGAGCGGAGTCCCTGTCCCTTTATTTGCGATGGCAAACACATCCGCGTCTGCACACAAGCGTTTTTGGCCAGTTGCCAAAAAAAACCGAGGCCTTGCCAAATGTGGCCTCCGAGTTTGGCTTGTGCCAGCGAGCGTCCAGCGAGCTGTGCCCTGAGCGTGCTGCATGCGTTTTTCCAGGCGGCTGAGGAAGTCAGGAACATCTTTGCGACAGCATCGGTGCATGGATGCTTTTTCAAGTTCTGGAGCCGTGATTTGTTTACGCCTGCGCAACCCATCGTGCGCATCGTGTCGCATGCCTTCGCATCGTTTCGTATCGCTTCGCGTCGCGTTGCTCGAGAAGCTAGGTTTGGAGGCGGTGTATATTCTTGTTTCCTGCCCACATCACCGACGGCATGTGAATACTCTGAGTTCTCGGAGCATGGCATGGAGATGTCATGCCGACAGCAGGTGTTCGATGGTCCACGGCACGAACATGTCGGACGTTCGAAACCGTAGCAGCTGATGGCGTTTATGCCAGCGTGCGAGCTGCCAGCGAAAAGACCCGGAGCTTCCCGTTCGTTGGCGGTTTTGGCGCGGAGGTGGCCAACCCCTACCGGCTAGCACGGACCCAGTCATTGGCTTTGGGCTAACATGGCACCTCTGACACAAGTGCTGGTTTCACTATCACATCAAAAAAAACACGGAACTGATGATGGAGGCACATTGTGCACAACCAGAGACATGCAGTCACAAAGTCAACAGAGCCGGACCAAGAGCCGGAAACACACATTGCGTTGAGGATGGCTGGACCAAAACCTCGAAAAAAGCGAGGAGGCAACACGCAACTGGGTTTCTCCTGTACCTTTCAAGGTTGCGTTTCCTGCCGGGAGCTGTTGCGCACCGGAATGAAACGGCAATTATCAATGGCATGACACGCAACTACACGGCGCGCCCTTACTGCGCGAAGCTTCGCGGCCAGTCAGCAGCACATGGGGCATCTACAGGAACCGGTGCCGTGACCGGCCACAGCACCTCGGCATGAGCACCGACGACTTTAACAACGCTCGCCCGTTCGACAAGCTTCGCGCACAGTAATTTTGCAAGTGCGGGGCCGGAAGAAGCGCCCGCTCACGCAATGCACGCTGCCAAAACACCATGCGACAAACTGATTGGGGGACAAGTGCTTTGCGGTGGCCTGCGCGGCTGGCTTTAGCCGCCAAATTTCGCCCGGTTGCCCTCTAGTGCTTCTCTATTGGCAAGAGTCTGAAGAGGTGATCTTAAAGGTGTAAGCAACGCACACGGGTCACCATTCAGTGCCAACGCTCGACGTACACAACCACGCCCAAATTGCTTTTGTATGTTTTGTACTTCACAGGCTCGCATGATCTGCTGCCACATCTTACCAAAGCTGCTGAAGTTACCATCCGATGGATGCTCCGGTTTGCAGCAGGCTCTACGGCCGATATTCGTCGGGATGAACGTGTACGTGTTCAGAAGCTAGCGACGCAGCACCAACTGCCTCGGATTCGCTGTGTGCCGCGTTTGTCGCCACGTCCTGTTGCCTTCAGTGGTGTTTTTCCGTCGGTTGCCTCGTCGGCTGCTCGATGCGCGTGGTCAAAACGCCATTTTTTTTATATAGAATGTTGACACAACCGGCACATGTGACACACGCATTGCCACCGGATGAAGTTGGAATGTTCTCAACAAGTCTGCATTCCAGAAGCTCGGCGACCAGCGCAAAGTAGGCGTTGGATCGGAAACCCTGTCGCTCGCCAGCACGATGGCCACCAACAGTTTTGACCGATACAAGCCGGCCTATGAGCCGCAGAGACCTGCATGCTACGGTCAGAACCATGTTTCGGGAAGCTCACGCACGTCTGGAATGTCGTCTTGATGCCTCAACGAACACGAGATGTGGTTGGTTGAAACGCATGCGCCATCGGCAAGTTGACCGTGGACCGCTGTGGAATGATGATTTCCCGCGCTTGATCTTTGGCCTTTGAGGCGCTTTGCATAAAGAAACCTGCTGAGTCTCCCAAGACCCATTCCCCGGTTGAGGCTGTAAAGTTCACTGTAAAGGGTACATTGAAGGCCACGATTGGGCGGGGGAGGGAGGGGGCTTGCGGCAAGTGGCCTACTGAAGCAACTGCCACATCGTTGCTGCGTCCACGTCGCACCACCCAAACACCATGAATTCCGGCACAGCCACTATGGATTTTATGGAAGTTTTGCACTCACCACCGAGGGCCTTCAGCGAGTAGCAACGACCTGTCATCCTTCGGTGCTGCCCAAGTGCTTTCGCACGACAACACAACCGCCCTGACCGCACAAAAATTTAACTAATCAGGCGCTCATCTCATTACTGTCTTAAGTGCGCAGCACAGACCATTTCTGCACTGCGTCTGCGAGTATCCCAGTGCATGGACGTCCACCGGTTTTCGGCGGCGAAAGGGTGGGAGAGGCGGGAGAGCTTGAAACCAAACACGACACACACATCAACTCGCACCTATGCTGTCAGGTGCTCATCTCATTACTGTCTTAAGTGCGCAGCACAGACCATTTCTGCACTGCGTCTGCGAGTATCCCAGTGCATGGACGTCCACCGGTTTTCTCCAACCCCACATCTTTCCACCTCATATCATTCAAGCTCAGCCAGCCGAAAACTGACCAAACCAAGCAGAGGTCGGATATTGCATTGACTGCAAAACAAAAGCCTTCTCGAGGATGATGGCGAAGGAGCGGACCAAAGAGAAAACTCGAGCCTGTGCCGCAGGTCGAAGCAGATGCACGAACTGAACTGCCGTGATCTCCTGGACGTATATCTCCATCGTTCTGCTTAGCCACCGTCCGCGCCTTCTTAACAACTCTGCGTCCTCCGCGACATGGAACAACCATGTCGCGCCTCCTGCGCGCAACGAGCCCAAATCCAGACAACGTTTTCCTTGGAACTGCCAGACATTGGCACCCAGCCTCTGCACTAAGACATTAAAGCGGCTCCGCAACGTAGAAGCTGACATTGGCCAGAGCTTCTGGTCGAACTTCAGGTGTGCGAATGCAAGCTCAACGACTTGCAGCAGTTCGGGCTGGTCAACTTAGCACTTTGGTGCCTAGCAGCACGATAACGGGTCTTGGGTTCTTGAATGCTAGTGCAAAGGTTGTAGTGTGCGCAACGTCACTCGGCAGGACAATGTCGCGGCGGCAAGCTGACAGCGCCTCCCCAATCCTCAATTTGCCGCCCCAACAGAGAGCTAGGACGCCTGCGACCCGGGGCCAAAAGCAACTGCCAGGGAAGGGCAACGTGATGGGAATGGGGCTCTTCCCTGAGCCAGGCGAACGCCAAATCCCAAGCAAGCTGCAAGGCGCCGAAGAAGAGGCTCCTTGTTGGCGACAGCGTTTATGACTTCACTGTAATGGGAATAAAGCCAACCGGCCTCAAAAAGCTGTCGCCCATCCTGCACTAGGAGCCTGTTCAGCAGCCTAGTTGAAGGGGCCTCAAGTGAGAAGCTTGTCCAAACACTTGCCCTGCTGAAGAAGCCAGCCGGAAAAATTTTCAGTCGGCGGTCTTTGCGCTTCTGAGTGACGGGCTCCACCGGCCGTCCTACAGGCAATATCAGGGAAGATCTAGCCTGTGCACGCTGAGCGTCAGCAAGGTTTCGCGGCCGCAGGGCGCGCGTGCAGGCCGAAGGTCTTGAAAATCCTTTGGTCAATGATGTTGTCCTCTCTCTGGAATGGCAGCAAGGCAAAGCATGGGTTTGGAGAAGCCCTGCTCCCATCAACATCCTTGAGACTGCTGCCATTTTGCGCCTTCTCAAACATCTTGCTGCAAAAGGGCCCCGCAGGCTCGTGATTCTGGTTGACTCCGCCGTTGCATTCCACGCATCCTCCGCCCGTCACGGAGCCTGCGCCCAATCCTCTGCCGCATTGCAGCCACTTGCATCATAGCCGGCTTGTATCCAGCTTTCCATTTCGTGCCAACTCGCCTCAACTCTGCTGACTCGACTGGGGACTCCGCCATGCCGTTGCCAAGTACCAGCTCATTTTGGCAGGACCTTTCTCGGGATGAGCTGTTTGAAGCCCTTGCTATGCCCAGGTTAAGACGTTGGGCAGCCAACTGGGTCAGACTCTTCTTGCTTGTTAGTCGCACCTGGCGTTCCTTCCACAGGACCTCACGCCTCTTCAACTCCACTCGGGGTTTCCCTGGTAAAGGACTTTTGGGTTTGGGTGTGTTCTTCTCTTTCAAGGTCTTTTGGTTTTCGGGCAGCTGGGTTATAGCCATTGTTTGCATCGAAATAAAAATCTTGTTTGTCTGTAAGTTGATTTTCAATTTTATTAAACTCAAATGGGTCCAAAAGCAGCTCAATTCTGACCTTGCCCTTATGTTGAAGGCCGGCAAACTCTGGCCAACTTCCGACCCACGGTGCATGCGGAGAAGATGGAAAGCTCTGGCCGAGAGCGGTGCGGTGCGGCGCGGTGCGGTGCGGTGCGGTGCGCGGCATGCGGAGGAGATGGGGAGCTCTGGCCGAGAGCGCGGTGCGGTGCGGTGCGGGCACCGAAGGGGTGGCCTTGTATGTTCACACAGGAAATCCAAATCTAGGGCCCGTTTTCGGTGCCCAGACCAGAATTGAGCTGCTTTTGGAACCCATTTGAGTTCAATAATAATTGAAAATCAACTTACAGAAACAAGTTTTTTCTATTCGATACTGTTTGCATCAACTCAAGAAAACAAAAAACGCGGATACGCGTCTTATCTTGCTAAACTTGTCTTTAGCTGCCATTCAAGAGAACAGTCTTGCATTGTTCCCGTGCGATCTTTCTCGCACTGTTAGAGAAAGGTCCGGTTCCAAACAAGTTCACACTTTGCCGCCTTGCTGCCTGCTGTTCTAATTTTGGGGGAAGACTGACACAGGACTTAGACTGGAACCGACTGAGAGGCTGTTTGTTTTACTCGCAACGAGGAGCTGTGAAAGCCAGATCTGGCTTCCCGTGTGTGAAAAAAACGCCACAACTGGGCCCAAAAATGGCTCCTAAACTTGAGGCTCCAACCTGGGTGGCCTTGTATGTTCACAGGTCCAAAATCTAGGGCCCGTTGGAGCCTCAAATTGGAATCCAAGTTTGCAAGTTTAGGAGCCATTTTTGGGCCCAGTTGTGGCGTTTTTTCACACACGGAAAGCCAGATCTGGCTTTCACAGCTCCTCGTTGCGAGTAAAACAAACAAGCCTCTCAGTCGGTTCCAGTCTAAGTCCGGCGCAATGCCTTTTGCGACGCAGCGCTTGGTCGATCTCGTGGGCGGAGCTTTCGCAAGCAACGGTGTGTACCTTGCTGAGCCTTTTGCCGAAGTTCGAGAACTGTGCGTCATCCTGTGAGGGTGCGACACGGTGAGTTTTGCAGTTTTGTGTGCATAGCTTGGAGTCTGCTCAGCTTTTGAAGTTTTCCCAGTAGCCTGAGTACGATTGGTGCAGGAACGTTTTGCCTCGTAAAGAACCACTCTCGTCGAGTTTCGTTTGGGCTTCTCTTTTTCCTGGCCCCGGAATGTTTTTTTTCCGACCCCGCGACCCTTTTCAACCCCGGAAAGTCTTTTTTTCGCCTCGGTCTTTTTCCCGGCCTCGTTACGGGGCCCAAAAAAAAAATGTCTCTTTGACGACCCTGTTCGCAGCCGTCAAAGAAGGAACGACCGTCTTTTTCTCAACCCCGCAGCGTCTTGTGACCGACCCCGCTTCTTTTTCCGGACCCCGGAATGTTTTTTTTTCAACCTTTGCCGAACACACAGAGCTTCAAAAAGGAGGTGCAACATGCATTGCAAGCGAACAGGTGCAGTTCACAACTCCAAACTCCAAACCCAAAATCCCAAAACCCTAAACTCTGAATCCCTAAACCTCAAGCTTTAAAACCTTAACCCCCAAAAGCTCCAAACGCTAAAGTTAAAGTTCGACCTAAACCCGAAATTGAGAACTAGGGGCTGGTTCCCTGGACAGGTAGGGGGGGCCGGCTTGTATCTGCTACGACGACGGCTAAGACACCGCATGTTTGCAAATGCAAACACTGCTGCTTTTCTCAAGCAAGAGTCAAGAGTCTCTGCGCTCAGATGTCCGGCTGCTTTGAAATTGCGACGGCCGTGCGTACCCACGTGCCTCGATCCCGCCGCCAGCCAATCGAAAAAGAAGCCAGATCACCACGCACAATGGCTTCGGAGCTGTCTATGATTCCGCTAAGACCGAGTAGGGGCCCATCTTTGTCCAAACGAAACTCTATCAAGACCAAGAAAGCGGCCCCTTTGGAAACTGGGATGACTTTCTGCACCCGCCCTTCAGTGCGCTCATAGGGGCCGACGTCCTACAAGGAAAGGTTTCGAAGGCAAACAACAGCAAACACACGCGAGCACACTCGAGTCACTTGAGCAAACGACGAACCTCAATATTGCGAGGTTCTGGGTGTCCTGCCGGACAGAACAAACCCGCTCTTGCAGATATGAGAGCGGACGCACGAAGCCTTCCAGACGTGCAACAGCACGGCTGACATGAGCCAAGAGCGCTTCTTCGGTACACGGGGATGGTTCGAAGTCCTGAAGGCGCAGAAAAAGCAGAGAACAATGTCAATCTGTCAAGAAGCAGAGATGCAGCCGGAGAGCAGCTGTTACGACACCCGGCAGTGTCTGCGCAAGTTTTCCAAAAAACCATCCCTCGGGAAGAGCTCGGCAAAGAGACGCATCCAGGTGTGCTGCACGTACATCCTCCCACTTGGCCTTTAGCACGCAGGAGAGGAGGGAATCTCTTGAGGGCGCCGCACCAGCCCGTTACCATGACCGTGAAACGCACAGGTGTCACATACTATGTCACTATACTGCGGCACATCACATCTGAGAACGAAACTAAGTCCACTGCCTTGACCATCTGCAAGAGGTGCGTTTGCATCTCCACCGTCGCAGCATGCGTCTGAACTGTCCTGGATGATGCACACAGTGGAGATAGCACGAGAAGGAGAAGGTGCTAGACTCACAAGAATGCGCACATTTAGACATGAAAAGTTGCCTGCAAAAAGCTTGCAGACGAACATGCCACTCGTGCAGGAGCCCCAGCAAGGCCACCCGGAAGGTGGTATAGGCCGCTTCCGCTGCCGGAAGCCAGTTCTACCAAAAGCAATAGGTTCCTACGACTCAAGCAAACGTATATATAACTGACTAGCAGCAAGCGCCCGCCTTGACCTCGACCTTGCTTGCCGAGCTGCCTAATCCACTTCCAACAGGCACCAACGTCAGCAGGACATAAAGCCAAGGCCGCGACGTGAAGCTTCGGGCGGCACTCCTCCCATAACCCGACCGTTGCTTCGCACAAAGGCGGCAGGTTGCTGGGCACGTTGCCAGCCGCTTCGACCGCCACGCCTGGCCACTGTTCAAGCAGGCACATCCTAAGAACGAATGAGAACGCCAGCCTTGTCTTGGTGTGCTTGGAGACGCGTGTCCCAGCCATGAAGCTACGTAGCAACGAGCAAAGAAACCAGAAAGCACGCAACCGAAAGCTGCAGGCAACAACCCATGCTCATTGTGCACGGCGCGCAACTGGCTTCAATGCTGCTGCTAGGCACACACAGGCAGACCACGTGGCAATGGCACACAGCTTTTGTCATTTCGCATGGCATCTCACAGCTACACCAGGTGCCGGCAAGGACTCTGTCGTGTCCGACGGAGCGAGACATCCAGCGCCAATGTGCTGAGCGCGGTCACTTCAACTCAGGATACACTTTCCGTGGCTTCCGAACCTTTTTCGGAGCTGGTTTGGGCTGAGCTTTGCCCATGGCCTGCCTCGCGCGGGCGCCGGGAGGGCGGCCACGAGGCTTGCTGATACGCACATTCTCCAAGCTGAGATCGGCCTGACGGTGCGAGAACGTCAGCCCACGACAAAGCAGGATGTGCTCGCAGCCGCCCCACAGAGCATAAGGCAAACACGTGCAAGCTAGCCGCGCAGGCTCAACGGTCACGTAAGCGATATTGTCAAAGAGCTTCTTGCACGGACCATATTGAAACTCCCACTCCGACGCTGCCCCTGCACAGCGCAGGACACCAGCCTCTTGCAAAAAATGCTTCACCTGGTGAGGCGAGCAGACTAGAAGCTGCACACCAAGCTGCGCCATGTCCTCAGCGAGTACGGGAGCATAACAAGACATACGAACTGCGACAACGGACAGAGCATCCGTTTCAATGTCGTAAATATGGAAGGAAGGGCTGAGCTCAGAGTGGCTACGAAACAGCTCCGTCGCGGCAGAACGGTGAACGGCACTGAGAGTCTGCACACCGTGCAGATGTGTGGGATCAACATCCACGCTTTGCAAGTGCAGCGCAGTGTCGGAGGCCCAATCAAAGGAGTCTAACCAGTGGTCAGCATACAGGTTTTGCATGACTCCAAGGACTTCACCCAACGGTGCACGCCCACCCACGGACTCGAGTTTCGACTGCCATGCACTGTGAATGGCTTCTGCAGGGTTACTGCCGCAGCCAGTGCCCGAAACAATGCCCCGACATCCGACCCACCAACCTGCAAACCGATGATGTGGCAAGTATTCGTGCTCGTGGCGCAAGAGAGCCTGTGGCATTGCAGCGGTGTACGTGTTGTCCAAGTACGCAGCCACAGTGCATTCGCCCATGGATGTGAGGCGGGCTAGCAGTCCTCGCCAGCAGGCGTCAAAGATGGAGGCGCGAGGTAGAAGCCGCAGGGATCCTAAAACGGCTTGCAGCCACCCAAGATGAGCCTTCTGAAATCTGCCTGCTACCAACGCAGTGTGCGACAAACGACTGTCGAGCTCAAGGTGCTTCTGCCTAAAGTGATAATCGTCATCACACGGGCGACTGCAAGGGAAACAGGCTTTACGCGCAGACTCTAAGCCTGGCGCAAAATCTTTGTGGACTTGCACCACATGGTCCCGCAGTGGCACGCAATGCGTTGCATGCGTATCCCAGACAGTACACAGAAGGTTGAAGAAGGATGAGATGACTTCATGCGACTCGGAGCCCACAATGGCCTGCAGGAGAGGAAAGGGTCGTGACGCGCAGGCCTTGCCCTGTTTGCGACCTTGTCCCAACCGGGTGTTCCGCAGGCCTGTCTTGGTGAGCAAACTTGCAGTTGCAATGCCTCGACCACGCTCCAGAACTTTCATTTTGACATCCACAACCAAGCACACCTCGGAACCGCACCACCGCTTCATGACTTGCAACATGCCTTGGCAAGCAAACGGCACAAATATCTCCAGCGGGTCCAAGCGAATGTGATCTGCGAACGTATACAAGTCCGTCACGGCTTCAGGCACCCGGTTCCATTGTGAGAGCCTACAGCCAAGAGTTGCAGCGCGGTTTCGGTCGATGGGCTCTGGCTTCGCACTGTCTGCGTCCCGCTTCTGCTTTGCACGTTGCAACCAATTCGTCAGCTGACGTTTATCAGGCAGCCGACCTCCTCGGCACTCGTCCTGCAACTTGCGCAGCAGAAGCTTGGGACAGCCGCCACCGGCGCGCAAGAAAGTTTGAGCAACACTGTCTTGCTCGGGGGTGAAAATCTTTCCGCTTCGAGCGCACCCGTCGTGGGTACTGTGATCTCCCACGGCCGTCAGTAACAGGGTCCCCGCTTTGTACCCGGCAGGCTGGCGGAAGTACGTGGCATGAACTTTGTAAGGACAAGCAGCCCCTTCCAAGCAATGCACCTGGAAGGTGTACTTGGTATCATCAAAGTGTGAATAATGTACCCTGTGCCGAAAGCTTCTGCAGGCGGCGTGCCCAGAAAGATATCGTGCCACATCACCCTGGCGACGAACAGGCACAGTGATTTCGTGGGGAGGCAGTGAGGACAAGGCACCTGGCTTGCACTCAGTTGGAGGCCGCGCCTGGGCCAAGGCACCTGGGTCGCGCTTGGCGGGAGTCAGCTTGGACGAGGCATCTGGGTCACGCGCAGCGTCCGATTGAACAGAAGCTGGCGCTGTGGGGGCATCAGGCGCGGTCGGCGCAGTCGCGGACGTAGCACTCCCGCGGAAGTTCCACCGCGCGGCACGCGCTGCAACGGCAGCCTGTTGTGGGACTTCGCTCGGATCGACTGGGAACAAAGTCCAGTTCTCAAGTGGAATGCGATGGCGTACAAGCCACGTGCGTGCAGTGTCGTGGAGACACGACAAGTGGTGCTTTCGCAGAGAGCAAACGAGGGGATCGCTCCGAAGGTCACCGATCAAAATACCCAGGTTCAAATCAAAACAGAGCTGCCAAAACTGCTGTAGCAAGTCCAGCGCAGCAGGGGACCGCTGGCGAATCTCGCACTTCAACCACAAGTCGCAACGACAGCAAGCCTCCACTGTAACAGAGCGGGTGGAGCAACCACGCAAAATGCGGAGAAAGAGCGCCTGCTCGTCCGTCAACTGGTCAGCATCAGAGAAGAACCACGTCCTCTCTTCAACGTTGACAGCCAAAATTGATTGGCCCCGGAGGTAGCGCCTGTGCATAAAATGCACGCTTGCCACAAACGCATCATCGGAAATGTTGAGGTCGTACTGGGACGGCACCGTATTGTCTAGAACATGCGGCCACAACTGCTCCAAGACATGATTGGTCAGCAAGGACGTGCCTAGCCAGTACAAGCTCTTGGGCAAAGCACTTCGAAACGCATCTCGGCCGCGGCGGCGGGCAAACATGAAAACCATTTCGCTGAGAGAAGCCACGGTGGATTCTTGGGCATCGGAGATCCGGAACGCAATCTCCTCCGCAGCAGGGATTCGCGGGCCGAAACGGGTCAGCACAAGCTCAAACAAGCGCGAAATGATTGGAGCAGCAATCTGCTCAAAGAAGCCATGGTGATCTTGTTGGCTGGGGTTTTCGTACGCCCCAAAGGAAAACAAGAACCGCTGGGCAAGCCCGGTGGGACGGGTGGCTGCTGCCTGAGCAAAGAAATGGCTGAAATGATGCTCCTGCTGAAGGAACAGGAAGTGAACGTTGGTGTGTTTGATGTGCAACTCCAGCTCGGTCGGCACGGGCCCCTTCGGATCTCCTCTCCGTTTCTTGCCAAGATATTTTTGCCGCTCCAGCTTATTGGTGTGAGAGAATTCGCCACCGTGCGCAGCATCGAAGAAGTGAGTAAGGTCCACAAACTTGCTCACATCTGTCTCGCCTCCGGAAGCAAACTTGGGACACAAACAACGGCCTGCTTCGTCCGCATGGACTGTCAGGTACCCCTCACACTGACGAAGCTTGTCAATTGCAGCGGCAGTCGTACCACTTTGCTGATAATGAAACCGATCGACAGCCGTGCCCACGCACAAATGCGGATGGCGTTCCAGAACCGAATCCAAAAGGGAAACGATGGGTTTCACTGCAGGTGACTTGCCATCCCCTATGTTCCCGGTTCCTGAAAACCAATAACGGCTTCGGGACTCAGGAAACTTTCCCAAATTCACGCAGAGGCGATGATGGAATAAGGAGTTCACCAGGCCATGCACGGTATCAATGTAGAAGATAGCAGGCATGCCGGAGGCGATCGCCGTTGCCTCAAGCAGCACAGCCAAGGGATACAGCATGCTGTCGTGATAGCTGAACCGACACTCAAGAGCCGACGCGGCGTTGATGGCCTCGGATTGCAAGATTTCTATGGCAGCACGAAGGTGATGCGGCAAATCCTTGAGCTGCACACTATCGGGCACCAAAAACAACGGCAAGGACTGCAGGAACTGCACGCAGGCCACATTCTTCCGCTGAGCATACAGTGATAGCAAGGTGGCAGCGTCATCTGCAAGGGATCGCTGCGTGGAGGCTGAAGAAAGAGGCATGGTTGGCGAGGCGGGCCGGCGTGCAAACAACAGCACTGTGCTACACGCGTACACCGACTCGGGCCAAGCAGAAGACAGCGACACCCAGTCGTCATTGAAGGTGACAATCGAGTCATTGCGCCGAACATGCGCCATGAAATGCTGCCCATGGCGCGTCACAGCCCCTACCAAGTCCAGAGTCGTTCCGGATAGCACGATGCTATCGAAACGACTGAGAACCACCGCCGGCTCGCCGTCCTGGCGCTTGATGTCCAAGAGAAACCACTCCGGCAACGTCGCAAGCCGACGACGCACGGCACGTGTCAGAAGCTGAGTGCACACGCATTGCGGCGGCGAGTGGCCTTCTGGGAGAATGATTTCCTCTTGGTCGAAGTAGCTTCCCAGCAAGCCCTCCAAAGACACCTCCGAGCAACAGGACACGGAAACCGGCAACATAATTTCGGCGAGAAGGTTATGACGCTCTGCTGGCGGGGGACACCCAGCGGAACATGCGTACGCAACTTCTTCCATGATTTTGAAACGGAAAAAATGCCCGAAGTCAAGGTCAGGATGCGAGATGTGCGCAGACATGGCCACCAGCAAAGAACGCAGGATTTCACCTGCATCCTGATACTCTGCGAAGTCTCGCCCGATGGCACGGATCCACGCCCCCCACGATGAGAGAAGCACAGGCTGCGTGGCAGAACGTACGCTCAATGCAGTGGTACATAACAAACAAACAGGACAAGCATCGCTGCGGCACAAAGTTGTCATAGATGACAAGGTGTCTGTAACAGACGGCACTGCCAGTAGCATCTGCAACGCAGATCCCAGATAGCAAGTTGCCAGAGAAGGGTTAGCAAAGCCAACGTGTGCATTGGGGGAGGGAATCGGGCGGCCAGTGTTGCCGAACAGCGCATGCATGAGGCGGTTCCGGTCTTTCCGGGTCAGACCGCAGCACATGCGCACGGCTTTGAGAAGCACTTCACGAAATGAGCATGCGACCGTGTCAGACACAGCACAACAGTCATCCGGAGGCAGGGGAAGGCGCTCACAGGGCGGCGCTGCAGTCCGAGTGCTCCGGACACGTCGCGGTTGCGCGCAACGGACTTTGATTCTGCTATCAAGATCCAAGACCACGACGTGAGCTGCGATCTTAAGGTCATCTGCCATGGCCGCCCGAAAGGATTTAGCTTCCACCGCACCACCGCCATGCACAGGAAGCATGGTCCATGGGCCCACTTGTTTCACAAAGCTGGTTGCGAGAAAAACATCGCCACGGCGAACGCGAGAGCGAACACTCCACGACGTGGGGGAAGCCCACAGGACGGTGTCAACCTCCGCCACCACGAATCCCGGGGCCACACGCTGGTGGTCGGGACCCAAACGCAAGGGGCGGCCAAGGAGGGACATAGCACAGACCAATAGTTACGTTGAGGACAATCACAACTCGCAACTTGCACCAAAGGCTGCAAAAGCGACACAAACATGCTCCCGATGTTGCAGGTCACGCTCACTGTCCGACACCGCCTCAAAACGATGGCTCGGGCAGGTTTTTTGACTCCACGCAGCATTCCAAAAAAAACACAGCCCAAGGTCGGCTGGAGCACCTCGTCAGGTTGACTTCTGCGTTCGCTGCAAGCGTATGAAGATCCCTTGCAGCCCTCAACGAAACCCAGCCTCCTCAGCTTTGAGTTCTTGACCGTCTCGCGCCTGAGCCGAAGCGCGCACGCTGCTTAAACGAAACTGCAAGAGTCTGAAAACTAGACACGGCGATGCTGCATCACACTTGCTTGTAGAATTTATAGAGCAGCTGCGAGTCATGTGTCTTCCGAGCTGTCGAGCATGTCTTCCGAGCTGTCGAGCATGTCCTGGGTTCTGCAAAAGCATATACAGGATTGAGTCAAGAAGTGTGCAGAATATGGCAGAACACAAGTTGAGGCCCAGACTTAACACGTAGTCTGCCTGCCAGGCTCAGATCAGGCCAGCCCAGAATCGAAGCAGCTGGAAAGAAGCGCTGAAGGCAAGCAATCCGAAGCAGCTTTTCTTCTCAAACGCTGAAGCTGCAACAGCACGCTTGCTGAACGATTGCTCACTGAACGATTCTGGGAACAGCGGCAGCAACAATCACAAACATTCACAGGGCCGTACGGACCGCGCTTAGACTGTAAACTAGATGCACCCCAGTTCCCAGAAGAGAAAGCCCTCCAAGTTTTCGGAAGCACAGACACGTGCAGTTAGCCGGATCAATGCCAAAGTCAACGCATGAACGAAGTCGCGCTGTGCCAGGACCTGCGCACATGAAACTTCTTGGCGCCGTTGAACCCAAGACGAAGCTCAAGCGCGCGCCTCATGCTGCAGCCGCAGGAGGCCCTCGAGGGGCACCGGGCCCAACAGCGGCTCGCGAAGAGACAACTGCACGCACCGCGGACACGGATGGAGGGAAAGAACCCGCACAAGTGGCGAGGTCGGTGCGCCCATAGAGGGGAAGAGAAATTCGGCCTTGGTTGGTGCGCTAGAAAAACGCAGCTGCACAAATCAGAGCAAGGAACGTAAGGCAAATACAGGCATGAAGCAATGCGGCGAACCAGTTCGCCATGCTGCCCACCACGAAAAGAGGGCAGGACAACAAGGTGTCGAAGAGCGTGTACAGCCTCCTGGGAGCGCACCAGCGCGCCTCGCAAACGCAAGACCTGAATTTGCAAATCGCTCGCGAGATGGTGGGCATGTCGAAGAGCTCGCTGACCTGGCAGCACGGTCAAAAGGAAGAATGCTAGCGTGAGGCAGCATGTCTAGACTGTCTGGACACCACAACCTTCGAGATACGAGACGCGTCGTTGCGTGTGCGACATTTGCTCAACGTCCAGGACAGAGAGCAACATCCTGACCAAAGGGGCAGCATCAGCCCACAAAACAGAACACCAACCGAAATTGAACTCTTCAAGCACCGCAGACACTCCTCCGCCTGCGCCGATGATTCGACGATGACTTCCAAACCAGGAAACTCACTAGGTCACTATTCACTCTCAGATTCGGACCAGAAATACAAAAAACAGCAGCGGCATCCGTGCGGATTTTTTTGAGCGCCAGACAAGGTGCGATTGCGCAAACATGACCACGAGAACAATCATGGGCTTACGACAGTGCTCCGACTCCAACCTAGACCAAGGTATCCCCCCACCAGAATCGAAAACATCCGCTCTGCACAAATTCCGCTCTTGTCTCCACTACGTCAGCACTCGATCGCTCTCACTGCGGTATTTTCCAGGAAAACTTCAAAGGTTTCAGTGGGTCTTCAGTCTCTCTCGCTGAAACGCTCGAAGCATGAGGATGGGCCCCGAGGGGGGGGGGCAAAGGGTCAAAGCCCTTAAGCCCCCCCCTTAAGCCCCCACTTAAGCCCCCCTTAAAGCCCTCCCTTAACCTCCCTTACTCCCCCTTAAGCCCAGGCCCCCCCCCTTACGCCCCCCCGTTTGCCCCTCCCTTTTGCCTCCCTGAAGCCCCCCTTAAAAGCCCCCCTTCAAGCCCCCCCCTAAAGCCCTCCGCTTAAGCACCCCCCCCCCTAAAGCCCCCCTTAACGCCCCCCTTAAAGCCCCCCCTAAAGCCAAGCCCCCCCCCTTTCTGCCGTCCTTAAAGTCTCCTTAAAGCCCCCCCTTTACGCCCCCCAGAGGGCTTACGGCTTCAAGGAGGCTTCGAGGGAGGTTCAAGGGGGGCTTGAAGGGACATGAAGTACGGGTTTAAGGGGGGCTTGGGCCTTCTGCACAAAGGCAGCTGTCAATGAGGCCCAATGCCCACTCGACACTTGCTGGGTCTGTGGTGGAGGGTTTAGGCAGCAGTTTAAAAAGCCCAATACTTGCGGAGTCTTTTCTTGAGGATTTGGGCAGCGGTTTAAGAGGCATAACACTTGCTGGGCCCCCTGTGGGAGTTTAGGCAGCAGTTTAAAAGGCATGATACTTGCTGGGCCCTCTCTGGAGGGTCCGGGCAGCAGTTTAAGAGGCGTAATACCTGCCGGGCCTTTTGGGTCTTTTCTGGAGGGCTTGGGCAGCAGTGTAAGAGGCGTAATACTTCCTGGCCCTTCTGTGGAGGGTTGTTAGGCAGCATTTTAAGAGGCAAACAAAAGCATTTGAATCCACTCAAACCCATGACGCGAGCAACGTGTTTGCCCCAACCCCCGGGCTTTTTTTACCCAACACTCCCGCTTTTTAAGCCGGGCAAGTTTGCGTGGAAGCATATGCATCATCTCCAAAACAAAACAAAACAAAACATCTGCACAAAGGGTTTAAGCAGCTGTCAATGAGGCCCAATGCCCACCCCACTCGACACTTGCTGGGCCTGGTGGAGGGTTTAGGCAGCAGTTTAAAAAGCCCAATACTTGCGGAGTCTTTTCTGGAGGATTTGGGCAGCAGTTTAGGAGGCGTAACACTTGCTGGGCCCTCTGTGGCGGTTTAGGCAGCAGTTTAAAGGCCTAATCCTTGCTGGGCCCTCTCTGGAGGGTCTGGGCAGCAGTTTAAGAGGCGTAATACCTGCTGGGCCTTTTGGGTCTTTTCTGGAGGGTTTGGGCAGCAGTGTAAGAGGCGAAATACTTCCTGGCCCTTCTGTGGAGGGTTTTTAGGCAGCATTTTAAGAGGCAAACAAAAGCATTTGAATCCACTCAAACCCATGACGCGAGCAACGTGTTTGCCCCAACCCCCGGGCTTTTTTACCCAACCCTCCCGCTAAGCCGGGCAAGTTTGCGTGGAAGCATCTGAATCATCTCCAAAACAAAACAAAACATCTGCACAAAGGGTTTAGGCAGCTGTCAATGAGGCATTTTAAGAGGCAAACAAAAACATTTGAATCCACTTCTGACGCGAGCAACGTGTTTGCCCCAACCCCCGGGCTTTTTACCCAACCCTCCCGCTTCTTTAAGCCGAGCAAGTTTGCGTGGAAGCATATGAATCATCTCCAAAACAAAACAAAACCCTAAACCCTAAACCCTAAACCCTAAACCCTAAACCCCTAAACCCTAAACCCTAAACCCTAAACCCTAAACCCTAAACCCTAAACCCTAAACCCTGAACCCTAAACCCTAAACCCTAAACCCTAAAACATGGGTTCTCGGCTTAGCCCCGCGCCACGTCACTGCACAAAGGAGGCGTCGGGTAGGTGCAGGCCGCAGCCGCTTCCCCTAGCCTCACCTTGACAAAAGGCCCTCCTTGTTGTAAGCCGGGCAGGTTTGCTTCAAAGCATAAGAATGCTTGTTAAGCCCATAATGCAAGCATCGTGTTTGCAAATGGGGGGGGCTGCGCCCCCCCCAACCCCCCCGCATTTTTTAAGCCGGGCAAGATTGAAATGTATGTTTAGAGTCTCACTTCTCTGGTTTCGAATAGTGAAATCCAAAAACCAAATACAAAAACATCACAAGATTCGAGGGGGGTGGAATTTAGAATAAATTCCCTTCTCTCTCTTCTTAAAGGGAAGTTAATGTTTAGAGTCTCACTTCTCTGGTTTAGAAAAAAGAACTCCAAAAAACAAAACAAGATTCGAGGGGGGTGGAATTTAGAACAAATCCCTCTCTCTCATCTTCAAGATAAATTACTGTTTAGAGTCTCACTTCTCTGGCCTCGAATAATGAAACCAAAAAACAACAAGGTTTCAGGGGGGTGGAATTTAGAATAAATCCCTTCTCTCTTTTCTTAAAGAATATAATTAAACCAAAAGGGCGGCCCAACACCTTCAACACCCTTTAAGCTCCTCTCCTGAAGCCCCCCCCCCCAAGCCCCCCGCTTAAGGCCCCCTTTAAGCCCCCTTTTAAGCCCCCTTTAAGCCCTTAAGCCCCCCCTGAAGCCCCCCCTGAAGCCCCTTCAAGCCTCACCTTGACAAAAGGCCCTCCTTGTTGTAAGCCGGGCAGGTTTGCTTCAAAGCATAAGAATGCTTGTTAAGCCCATAATGCAAGCATCGTGTTTGCAAATGGGGGGGGCTGCGCCCCCCCCAACCCCCCCGCTTTTTTTAAGCCGGGCAAGATTGAAATGTATGTTTAGAGTCTCACTTCTCTGGTTTCGAATAGTGAAATCCAAAAACCAAATACAAAAACATCACAAGATTCGAGGGGGGTGGAATTTAGAATAAATTCCCTTCTCTCTCTTCTTAAAGGGAAGTTAATGTTTAGAGTCTCACTTCTCTGGTTTAGAAAAAAGAACTCCAAAAAACAAAACAAGATTCGAGGGGGGTGGAATTTAGAACAAATCCCTCTCTCTCATCTTCAAGATAAATTACTGTTTAGAGTCTCACTTCTCTGGCCTCGAATAATGAAACCAAAAAACAACAAGGTTTCAGGGGGGTGGAATTTAGAATAAATCCCTTCTCTCTTTTCTTAAAGAATATAATTAAACCAAAAGGGCGGCCCAACACCTTCAACACCCTTTAAGCTCCTCTCCTGAAGCCCCCCCCCCCAAGCCCCCCGCTTAAGGCCCCCTTTAAGCCCCCTTTTAAGCCCCCTTTAAGCCCTTAAGCCCCCCCTGAAGCCCCCCCTGAAGCCCCTTCAAGCCTCACCTTGACAAAAGGCCCTCCTTGTTGTAAGCCGGGCAGGTTTGCTTCAAAGCATAAGAATGCTTGTTAAGCCCATAATGCAAGCATCGTGTTTGCAAATGGGGGGGGCTGCGCCCCCCCCAACCCCCCCGCTTTTTTTAAGCCGGGCAAGATTGAAATGTATGTTTAGAGTCTCACTTCTCTGGTTTCGAATAGTGAAATCCAAAAACCAAATACAAAAACATCACAAGATTCGAGGGGGGTGGAATTTAGAATAAATTCCCTTCTCTCTCTTCTTAATGGGAAGTTAATGTTTAGAGTCTCACTTCTCTGGTTTCGAAAAAAGACGTCCAAAAAACAAAACAAGATTCGAGGGGGGTGGAATTTAGAATAAATCCCTCTCTCTCATCTTCAAGATAAATTACTGTTTAGAGTCTCACTTCTCTGGCCTCGAATAATGAAACCAAAAAACAACAAGGTTTCAGGGGGGTGGAATTTAGAATAAATCCCTTCTCTCTTTTCTTAAAGAATATAATTAAACCAAAAGGGCGGCCCAACACCTTCAACACCCTTTAAGCTCCTCTCCTGAAGCCCCCCCCCCAAGCCCCCCGCTTAAGGCCCCCTTTAAGCCCCCTTTTAAGCCCCCTTTAAGCCCTTAAGCCCCCCCTGAAGCCCCCCCTGAAGCCCCTTCAGGATAACAAGAAACTAAGGGGGTGGAATTTAAAATTCTCGACTCTTCTCTTCTTCCATTTGGCCCTCCTTCACGCTCCCTTTAAGCAATGACTTTTTTTCGGGAAGGCAAAAGGTTCAAACCCTTTAAGCCCCCCCCTCAGCTCCCCCTTAAGCCCTCTGAAGCCTCCCTTAAGCCCCTTAACTCCCGCTTAGAAGCGCCTTCAAAGGGTCTGGCTGAAAAAAATTCCCTTCTCTCACTTCTTGAAGAGAAGTTAATGTTTAGCGTCTCACTTCTCTGGTTTCGAAAAATGAAATCGAAAAAACAAAACAAGATTCGAGGGGGGTGAATTTAGAAGAAACCCCCTCTCTCATTTTTCAAGAAAAACCTGTTTAAAGTCTCACTTGAATGAAAAGGTTCAGAGGGGTGGATTTAGAATAAATCTCTTCTCTCTCGTCTTAACACCTCAGCACCCCCAAAGCCCTCCCCCCCTTAAGCCCTCCTTGAAGCCCTCAGGATCCCCCTTAAGCCCCCTTCAGCCTTCCTCAAGCCTCAAAAAGCTTCCTTAGTTGCGTCTTCAACCCAAAAGCCTTAATAAAGCCTGCAAAAATGGCAATGACAACACACCTGTGCACCAGGATACTTTTTCTTCGAGGTGCAGAAGCTAAAAAAATTTCCAGAGATGTGTCCACTGCGCGGACACAGGATCGCGAGAATTCTAAAAAATTTTATCAGACTTGATCTAACACAATGTGGCAGAGCTGCAAAAAACATAAAAAAACATCTCTTTCAAAAGTTTTCTAAACAGAAATTCTTAGACGACTGAGCGGCAAAATGCTTGCCGACGGCACAAGTGCTTGCTGAAGCGGCACAAGTGCTCGTCAAGAGCGGCACGATGCTTGCATGAAAACTTTCATTCGACCAGAGCTGCAAAAACAAAAAACAAAAAACATCTCTTTGGAAAGTTTTCAAAACAGAAATTCTTGGACGACTGAGCGGCAAAATGCTCGCCGACGGCATAAGTGCTCGCTGAAGCGGCACAAGTGCTCGTTAAAGAAAATTCCAAACAAAGTTGGCAAAGGATCACCCGGGATTGCATGGAAAAACGTCAAAAGGTTCTTGCCAAGAAAGACCTCTTAAGTCACCTGTCTGCAGATAAGTCCGAGCTGGTTTTTTTCTTGGCCCCAAAGTGTCTTTTTCAAAACCCTCCGTGTTTTTTTTTTTGTTTGGAAAAGGTATTGGGGTCAAGAAAAAACTTCTGTCTTTTTTTCAACCACAGTGCGGGGCCAAGAAAAAACCCTCTCTTCTTCTGTTTCTTCCTTTTGCGACGCACCTGCGCACTCGGTGCTACATGTGTGCTCCCGGCCTCTTACTGAGTGCCATTCCCCACTTGTAGAACAATCTGGCCCTCTTGGGACTCTGGAGGGTCGCCCTCGTCTGAGCTTGCCTGCGGCAGGGCAAGTGGCTCCCCGCCCGCGTGGATGTTACTTGAAGGCTCTGATCGAATCAAAGTAGCAATACTATGGAGATCCTTGCATTCGGCACCAATGTGATGTGAGCCCTTCCATCTCCTGACCGACGCACCTCGCGGGTTTGGGTTTGGAGGGACCTGATGCGTGCGGATGCGCAGGCCAGCGCCAAGGTTGCGTGGCCTTGTGAGATGTCTGGACTGGGAGGTTCCTCCTCGTTGTCATTATAAACCCTGTGGCGTTCAGGGTTTGGTAACTCGCTGTGTGGACTCTCCCCGTGGAATCGGTAGCTGCAGCTACTCTCGCCTCCCTCTAGTCGTGCGCGGCACCTCTCTGGGTGGGCACTTGAACGCCAGGTTGACTGGAGAACCCTGTGCTCGGAGCTACTCCACTGGCTGACCACCATGGAGTGCCCTAGGCCGGTCCTGCTTTGATTGTTCTTGCTGTCAAGTCCCCACTGGCTGACTTCCATGGGGCATGTGCCTGTGCTCTGGGTGGGCACTTGCACGCCAAGGTGAATGGAGCACCCAGAGCTCGGAGCTACTCCACTGGCTGACCACCATGGAGTGCCCTGGGCCGGTCTTGCCTTGATTGTTCTTGCTGTTAAGTCCCCACTGGCTGACCACCATGGGGTATGCACATCTTTCATCCCCCCCAGGGAGTCTGACTTGCAACATCCTTTCGCCATTGAGTGTCGGTTGTCTGTCCTTGACAACGAGTACGTGATCCGAATCTGATGACCCTCGATTTGAATAACCGCTGTCGCACCAGTGGCTACATGATGGTGGTTTTGAGAATCTGGCAATGTCGCAATTTGCGATTCCCCCACAAGCTCTGTGCTTCCTTGTGAACCGGGACTTCATTGACGACTTCGAGTACTGAGTCCGTGGGGTATCTAGTAGTTCAGCGCGATTGCTCGCTTTGTTTCTTTGGTGTTTGTTTGCTTGGTGGTTGCTTGGTGTGTTTGGCGGATTGTGTGCGCTGACTTTGTTTCACCCTTTACGTCGAGCCCAACAAGACCGGCCTACTGTGCTACTGATGTAGTAAAGAGGCGTCAGTCCAAAAAAAAAAATCATGCGACGTGAGTGCGCCCGCACACGGCGGTGTAGGAACCTGCATCTCTTCTCAAGGCAGTAGATCCATTTACCTTCTCTGTACAAGTTTGACGAGCAGTGACCCCCCACCGCAATTTCCGAGCAGGGGCTCGATGAAGCGGCTCAGGAGCTCCCGTTCGGGTTGCTCCCTTGCTCCCGAGTATTACCTGCGGAGAATCTTGTGAGGGTGCGGGAGTGATTTGATGTTGGGTACGTGAGTGCGCCCGCACTCACACGCCCTAGTCCCCCGCATGGATTGACAGTTTGTTCCTGTGGCTCATAGCCCTCTCAGCCGCGAACATAAAGGAGTGATGGTGTTACCCGCTAACTTGCCCCCTTGTTCTGTGCCGCCAGGGCTCACAGGAGCAGGCGCCCGCTTGCCCTCCCCGAACTAACTGCCCGGCATGGCTGCTTCGTTGGTCATTGGTGGCAGCCTTTACACTGCTGTCAATGGAGATGGCGACAGTGACTGGGAAAGATGCTACCCTTACGAACACCCGGAGATCTTTTCCAGCGAGCCCATCCTCGAAGGCCACGGCCACACTTGTAGTGCTGGCTGGATATCGCTCACCAAGCTCCTCGTACTGCAAGGAATCCGCGATGCCTCGGCAGCCCAAGGACGTCCTAATCAACGGACCCTCGCCATGGTTGCTGCGGCCGAACTCGCGCACTCTGTTGGAGGTCATCGTGCCTGGCTTGCACACCACCTTCGAGATCTTTCGCAGGATTTGAGGAACGAGCTTGCCCAGGAGTACGGGGCGTTACTGGCTATGTTCAGACGTCCGCCTGGACCACAGCAGAATGCCCTTTTAGCCTGGGCCAGGCCAATCATTGTGCATAGCCAGGAAGATTTTCCAATTTACCTCATAAAAGCGCATTTGGAGCAGCATCTTTTGCTTGCATGGCGTTTCACTGCCGATAAAGTCAATTTGCTTTTGCAAGCGATGTCCGATGCTGTCCCCAATGATAATGCCGTCATTCTGGAGTGGGTAGCGTGCTTCCTCGATGAACGTATTGCTACCGACATTCTCGAGCATTTAGATGACGAGACCATGCATCTGCTTGAGGACAATCGGCATTCGGATAGTGACATCTAACGCTGACCTTGTGCGAAGACGGAACAAACGGCGGCCTAGTACATCGGTCGTTATCCATGGTCATGCGGCATTCCTGTAATGTCATGCTGTTGTCTTGACCGATTTGGAAAGTTGTAACCATTGATCATGTTATACTGCTGATGTAGTCTCCAACTGAAGGGAGCTGAGTCAGGGGAAGTTGGGAGCAAGCTTGTTGTTGTGTGACATTCTTTGCGCTGGACGGCACGGCTCTCAGGCAAGACTGCCCAGTCTTCCTCTACCTTGCCCCATCAACTGGGTAGGCTGCCTCTTCTTCGCCATGGCATTGCAAGAGCCCCTTGGCCTGGAGAACCTGCAGCCTCCTCCATTGGTCGCCCCTCCGCTCGTAGCTGGGCGTGAAAACACCTGGATTACGGCGAGCCATGGCAGTTCAGCCCTCCCCTTTGTTGTATCCCGGCCGAGTGCGGATGCAGGGGAAGCCAACTCGATAGTGCTTCTCCTCCCTGGTTGTGGACATTTCTATGTGGAGAATATGCACCCACTGCCTTGGCAAGGGGCCATCGAGTATCTGTGGAGCAACCTGGCTTTCAAAAAGGCCGTCATTGCCTGCGCATGGCCTGTGGCGGGACAAGCAGGCTCACCGCCTGCCTGGATGCTGCCTGACGGTGCTGCCTGGACCAAGGCAGTGTATACAATGGAAATTCTACCGCTCCTACTGGCCGTCCAACGTGATGCGAGCCCTCGCATCTCCTTGCCCACATATCTCATGGGCCTTGGCTCTGGAGGAACCATCACCTACCAGATTGCAATTTCCGAGGCCCATGCGACCTTCCGGGCTTGTGTTTGCATGGGCCCCATTAGGCTGCCTTCTTTGCTGCCAGCCCCAACGGGCGGGGAGACACGAATTTTAGTCTATGGCGGACGAAAGGACGTAGAGACCTTTCAGCACCACCTTCGGATGTGCTACTCGGTGCGGGGCAATCATCGCGTGCCTCCTGTCACAGAAGCCCTTTCCGAAGACTCACACTTTACCGCCTTCAAGGGCTACGGACGCACGCAGTACCCCTGGGCCCCCGGCCTCACAATCCGCCAGGTGGTTATCGGCAAGGACCCGGAGCATGTGGTGTGGCCTGCATTGCTGAGCGATCCTGATTGGCTGCTGGCGGACCATATCGAGCTCCCGGAGTAGTCGTCGGGGCAGGGTAGAGAGTGCCTTCCTTTTTCCATTTTAATCGATTTATGCGCGCCGGCCCTTGTGTTGCCGCTACAAACAGACCAGCAACCGAGGTACGCCTGCATTCTGGTGCTACTACTGTGCACGGACAAAGTAAAGGATGCCATCGTCTCCAGGTCATTGCTTTGTACATGCAGCACATTGCAGCCACAAGTAACAGCCACCTGCGATGACATGCTGCATCCCTTTTCAGGTTGCGCGTTGGATGTGCCCTGGCTCAAGCTAAGGGTGGCTGGCTGACTGAACGAGGAACCCATTGTGTAGAGGGTTGTAACGCTCCTGACTGGTTTTTTCTCGCCTTTCTGCTTCTTCTCTCCTGTGTGTTGTGCTTTTTGTTTGGTCCTCTCTTTCCTTGAGTCCCTCCCTTGTTTTTGTAAGGGCTTTCCAGGGATCTTGGTGTCTGGAGGTTGCCTCGTGGTTCTCCGCTGCCTGTGGGGTAGTCACATGAGTTTGAAAAGATTTGTGGCCTCAATACCTCCTCCTGTGCGTACGGGTAAGGCTGCCTCCGAAACTGCGATTGATGTGGACTCTCCGGGAAACAGCCCTGTGCCCGCGGGTAGTAACAGTCCCGACGTGGTAGTTGCTACTGCAGTCGAGGTTCCTACGCCGCAGCAGTCGCCAGCCCAAGGCGAGGCTACCGCAAACGCGCGCCATGGCGAGCGGTGGGGTACACCATGGCTCCAGCCTCGGGCCGCGAGGGGCTCCATTGCGGCAGCTGTCAGCCCGCCTCCGCCAGCTAGACGGGACGTTTCCCGAACCCCTTGCGGCACCCCAACGCGGGAGAGAGGACCACTGACGAAGGAGCCTGCAACGAAAGAGCATGCGGTTGTGCCGGCCGCGAGTCCTATTGCTCTGGATGCTTGTGTGACGACTCCCTCTAGTGAAGTTGATCACAGGATCGGAGGGGGTAGCGCCGCCTCGTGTCCACCCCGTAGTGGCGGCAACATTGGGGACCCGCCGCCTGGCGTACGACGTCCACCCAGCCCCCGGACACGGCCCACGCACACAGCATCTCCGGATGGGATTAGGACGGTTGAAGCGTCACAGCCCCCTTGCGCTAAGTCTCCCACGGACTCACTTGGCCTGACGGAACCAAAATCGGATCTCCCTATGCCTCCCCATGGCCTGACGCCCATCCCCGCCAGGCCTGTGCCCGCTGTCCAAGCTCGCAAGGAAAGTCGGCCTCTCGCTTTGGACGAAGACGGCTCTCAGCAGCTGGAACCACCAAAAGCCAAGCCTCGAGGGCCTAGCGAGCCCAGCGGCACCCGCGATCCCAGCGCCCCAGCCTGCGCACCCATCATGCAGAGCAACACAGTCTCGGTCTGTGATCTCATGTGGCGCGCACTTGCAGCGGGACATCACTTTGGTAAGAATGTCAAACCTCGGCCCTACATGAACCTGCGTGACTCGCAACACCTCACAACACACTGCCAGCAGCTTCGGGCATATAGGGCCTATGAGGTGTTTTTGAACGGCATACCGAACCAGCTGCAAGACTCGGGTATGCTGATCGGAATCGCTGACACGCTACTGCATCTGCCTGAAACGTTTCCGGCAGCGTATTTGAAGGTTTATGACCCTATCATCACGCAGAAGCCCCCGGCTCAAGTGAATCTTTTTCTTGTTGTGTGTTGCTTGGGGGGCCACAGTGTCCTCGCTTCTTTCTCAGTAGCTCTGTAGCTGCTTGCCATGGTTGCAAAACTCCAAATGCATTTCTCTCGATTGTACACATGGAGAATGGCTGTGAGTTTATTTTTGCTCTATGTTACATTGGCTTATGCGGCTCCAGGGAAGACAGCAGTGGGGGACAACCCGGGTAGGCGGACACCGCACCCCGGAGGACAGAACAATGTGCCGAACATTTTCAGTACTCCCGTCCTAGAACAGCTTGCGGCACCCATCCCGCTGATCTGCCCGGGAGACACACCTACGGCACCAACATCACACACTTGCCGCGATGCTACGGTACCAGACACACAGACTTCCACCGAACATGCCCCGCCCACGCAGACTGCACCTATGGTCACTTTTCATGTTCAAGGGGCGCTACATGCCTTGACAGCAATATGCTGGATCCACTTTTCCGGTGAGGGGCGAGCACTGTCGGAGCAAGATTTCCATTCTGCACTTAGGAACACTGCACGGCAAATACCGGCGTACACTGTCCTGTCCACGATCCATGCGGTGCTGACACAACGGGGAGGGACGGATCGAGCAGAAGCCTTAGCCCAGTTCATGGAGCACATCGCCACAATACTGCAATCGGATCAACTGCCGGAGAACGCGACCAGGCGGGACGAGCTTACGGAATGCAGTAGCTGTTGGGCCGCTCTACATTTGTGCTTTTACCCACTGTGGCTGCAGGATCTCGCAAAATCCCTGAGCGCTGAGGAGAGCGATACTGGCCTATATGATGGAGTTGCACACATGGATGTCGCTGTACGGGAGACACATAGCATTGACATGGAGGGTCGCTTTTTCAGACAGCAAAAACCCAAGCCCTTGCTGCGTGCTTGCATGACAATCTCCCTCTTGTGGCATCGAGCTTTGTCTTCACCCCATGCACATCCGCCAGCCTTTCTCGAATCATGCGTCGTTTCTGAACCATACATGGGAGCGGGTCGATACTCGCCATGGAACAGGCCGGGGTCAGCGGACACCGCTACTCTGCTTGCAGTGTGTAATGAATCTCAGACTGAGTTCATGGATGCTCACAGCCGCAAGCGTTTCCTGCACCGGAGGCAGCCGAGAACTGCGACCGATACTAAGTGCCGAAAGAGCATGCTGATTGGTTATTCGCATTGGCATTTGCATGGAAGTCTCCTGTACCCAGATGTCGCAGGTACTGCACCGCCAAGGCTCACACCCGCGACGAACACCACTGCAGGACCGCTGAGAGCTGCCGACATACACGCCAGTATTTTGAGTCAGACTTGCGCTCTGCTTCTGTCTAAC
Source organism: Symbiodinium natans (assembly GCA_905221605.1). NCBI lineage: Eukaryota > Dinophyceae > Suessiales > Symbiodiniaceae > Symbiodinium > Symbiodinium natans. Next base: position 284,605 of record CAJNDS010002210.1, on the reverse strand, counting down.
CACCCATTTGCCCAGTCCGCACCCGCGTGCACAGCTACTCAATACAATCCGTTTCGAAGCTCTGGTTCAAAAGAGCGCTATTGTGTGTTGTGCCACCTCGGCCACTCTTGGCTACAGGGGAATCCCCCACCATGGCAGAGGAGGACGAAAGCAGCCCCGAGGGGGCGCATGAGCCAATCGATGAGGAGGACGATGACGCCGACGGCACCATGCGGGAGATCATGGAGACACCTACCTCGCGGAGATCTCGGACACGGACTAGGTCCCCTGTGGCGGAACGATCTTCCTCGGCAAAGGCCAGCGGCAGTGCTGCCAAGGCAAGCGGAGTGGGAGGCACTACCAACGACTCCAGCGTGGGAGCAAAGGCCAAAACCTCGGCGACTGGCGCGGAGACGACAACGAGTGCGCCGGCAGTGCTGCCAAAGACAATGGGGGCTGCACCGTGCATGCCGGCCGGGCCTCCGCCTCCTACACCACACAACCCACCTGGGATGGGCGGAGGAGGCCGACCGCCGCTGGGAGCAGGCGGACCGCCGCCACCTACCCCGGCCAAGGGAGCCTGTGGGGTGCTGCAACAGGGGATCTACACCGTGGTCTGGGACCCCAACACCAACGTCACCTGGATGTCCCTCGATGCCTTCCCAAAAGGCAGTGTGCCGCATCAGGTTATGGTGCCACCGCCAACTCCTCCGACACAGGGTGGGCCAAGCAGGCCAGGTGATGCAAGCACTCCAGCTGCGTGGGACTGACCAGCATGGGCCGATGCTCCTTACTCCTTGCTTTCCTGTACCGTGCCAGCTGGAGCCAAGAGAGCGACAGTGGGCTGCCTCACAGGGATTGAGCACCTCCGTGTCAAAACAAGTCAACAGATTGCAGATCAATCTCACGACACTTTGCTATACCATGCAACTACACACTCGCCAGTGCGCGCGCAGGAAGATATCAAAACATCAGTCCCGACCTTGGTGGCCGGCGCCATACACAGAGACAGTCATTGCGGCTGTACCTCAGTGTGCACCCTTGATTACTCAGGCTGGGGATGTGCGGCCCACCGCACCCCGGAGCCGGACTCCACGATGGATAAGAACAGGCACGCCACGCCTGCTCACATGTGTGCCCAGTTGCCTGCCAGACATTGCAATTCTCCAAGTTCAGACAGCATACCACCGGGCCCTCTGCAGATTCTACTCAAGCCGGCCCATCCCTGTGATAGCTTCACGCGTGTCAATGGGAAATCGCCTGCTGCAAAGGCACGTTCAGCGACGAGGCCACCTACGAGGTTTCGCAGCCCGGCACGGACACCTGCCTGGGAATACCCCGAGCCGATCGAGGAGTGGCAGCCGCTGCCATATGAGGAGCTCCGACAATGGTACCAAAACCACTGGAATCGGCGACAGAACAGGACACCATGGAAGCCCCGCACACAGACCTCCTACGGCAAATCATCCAGCTCGAGCAGTACGTGGAGACGAGTGCCGCCTCAGCCACCCATGCCTAAGAGACGGGGGGGCCACTACGAGAAGGACCTGGAGGGCGACGTAGGTCAACCCGTTGGCAACCCGGACTCGGAGCCCAAGGTGGCAGATCCCCAACGAGCAGAGCCAGAAGCATCGTCATCCTCGACACCCGGGAGCAAGGAGGTTTCCGTGAAGGTGGACCCGGCACCAAGCAAGGAGATGGAGATGGGCGAAGAGGAGAGTGACCTTCTCGTGGACAAGATGATTCAACTTGCGAAGACTACGGCGACACGTTTTGGGGTCACCAGCGAACAGCTGCTGGATGCCATGCAGATGACCTGGCTCCCAGCACTGGAGCAAAAGCTTTGGCGGACTACGGAGACGTGCCTCTTGTGCTCACACAGTCCTGGCAACCTGCGGGAATGGCAGCGGCATTTGCTCACCAAATCCCACTCCCGGATCGCCAATGAGGCAAAGATGACGTGGTACCACCTCTACTTGGTCATGAGCATACACGATGATAGAATGCACCCCGGTCTCTCTATATCCATCGCTTTTGATGTAAGTGCACCTTTTAAAAAACGTTGTGTGTGCCGTGCACCCTCGCCCATATCACCATCAGGAGCCGCCGAACAGGGAAATCAGCATCGCACGCCAGTTCGAATGAGCCCAGCCTTGTGTCACAGAATGCAGCTCTGCTTTTCGAGCAGCTGGTTGAAGACCTTCATAAGGCGCAGTGACGCCCAGTTTCGGGTATTGAATATGTGCACTGCCCTTACCCGATGCACCTATTGCAGCGGAGGGGGAGCAAGAGGGGGGCGTGCCCGCCGAATGCCTGAGGTACCTGGTACACCAGACCTCCCCACCGTACATCCGTTATCGATGCTGAACCCTGCGTGCTTGGATAAACAGCCTTGCCATAACCAAGGGGGGCCCAGAATGCACAATGACAACTATGACTTCCAGCCACGAGTAGCTCCTAGTCCTGACAGGTCTCGATGGAGAACGCACCGATGGAAAATACGGACATGGCATCGCAGGCCGAGGGCAAGCAGTCCCTTCTTGCCATTGCTTATGTGCTTTTGGTCCCATACCTGTCGATGGATGCATTCCCATGGCTCACTAGTGAGGTCATTATGCTCACACGCCTTCAAGGCCACCCTCCAACCTGTCTGGAGCGACACCGTAGCATCCTACATACCAGCACGCAATCCCCACTTGCAGGAAACAACACTTTTTCTCGACCTTTTCGATTTTCATTCCTTGAGCTTGTCCGGTCCCAAGTCCGGCCGACGTGTCAAGTGTGACGCGTCGGGGGTGAGGGTTGCGACAGATGCCCCACTGTCGCGGGAGCCTGTTCACAGACTCCAATATGAGCGCTTCCGGGCGAAGCCAGGGGCCAGACACCAACTTCAAGCGAGCGACTCAGATTTTTCCACATTGTTCCAGAGGGCAATGTTGAGGAGAGCTGTCAGCACATTACCAGTAATGGGCATTGTGTACAGGTGTCAACAAATGGGAGTAGCGGCCACCGCTGTCCCTCAACATGGAGATGGCACGACCCATGGGTGGACTGCCAAGCGAGCTTATCGGAGAGCCAGGCACAGAGCCGGCATTTCTGGAGGAACATGGTACAACGGAAGATGGCATACTGCCCAGTCCCTAGGAGCCATCGCCACCACACCGATGACACCGAAAACGCGAACCAGTCCAACGCGCTCACCCCAGAGCTTGTCCAATCGGCTACGCATTTGTTCGCACAATGTTGGCATGCTTTCAACAGATGCACACGATGAATTGATGTCCTGGTTGCAAATGAAACAACACCAGTACGATGTGATTTGCATTCAAGAAACGGGGTGGTCCCTGGAACACATATACGTGAATGGACCATGGTACGTGGTTAGCTCGGGACACTCGACAGATAGGAATAGCGGCGTTATGGTGCTCATCGCTCGCAGACTTCTTCCATCTGATCGTATCCGTTATGCGGCCATCATCCCGGGCAGAATTCTACACGTCAAACTGGAGTTCTCCAATCACCATGTTGATGTTTTAAATGTATACCAACACCCCTGGAATACTGCGGCCACCGCGTCCAGAGTTCTTCATCAACGAGACCAAATTTGGACCAAATTGAATCATGCCATTGGGCAAATGGCGATGCGAAACACACTTCTTATCTGCGGAGATTTTAACACGCCCTTAAGCATGTCTCCAGGCAGAGTGGGCTCGGGTATCCTTAAGAAACCTTCGCCGCCGCCGGATACGTCAACTTTTGATGCCATACTGGAAACACACAACCTCGTGGCCTTGAATACGTGGGGAGATCCAGAGAAATCCAGAACTTTTTATTCGGATATTGCGGAATCCCAGATTGACTTTGTCATCACCAGACGAAGAGCAGCTGATCCACGCTCGAGAACTTTGTGGCCTGACCCAAAAATCAAGCTTTTTGAGTGGCGGGGAGGAGGCAGGCATCTGTGCCTACAGGGCTCTATCCCGTGCAAAGTTTACCAACCGGCCCCCCCAGCCAAACATTCGTATGCGCGACAAGACCTTTTGCATGCCGCGCAGCACAAGTTACCAGCGTTCCAGAGTTTTGAGCATGCGGTCACCAAATCCCTCAGTACAATGCAGAATCCTTCGCCGGAGGCACTGAATGACATGCTGTTAGTGCGTTGCAAAGAATTCTTTCCGGTTGAGCAAGACGACAGACGTAAGCCGTGGCAGATGACGGAATCCAAGGTAACAGTTGCACAAATGTGGCGAGAAAGAAGAGCGGCACGCAAACAGGCCACATGGTATCAGATGACTGACCACATGCAGTATCTTTTTAGGGCCTGGCGTCACCAATGTCGTTTCCAGCAGTTGCACTCCAAGTTCAGGAAAGATGGTCGAAGAAGGCGCAGGGACCTCTACTTGGACCAAATCCAACTTGCGGAGGAAGCCGCGACAAAAGGGGACCAGAAAGGACTGTACGCTGTGATTCGCAGACTTGCACCCAAGCAGGAAAGACGACGCGTGCAGCTACGCGGAGATGACCACAATGTGCTCACCAACGAGCAGGAGCTTTCATCTCTATCCACTTTTTGCCAAGAGTTGTTTTTGTCCAAGGCCGCAGATGTGCCCCTTCCATACAAAGATCCGCTGATACGATTGGAGGAACACGAATTGCGATGCACATTGCAGCTACTTAAGCCGGCCAAGGCTGCACCTGCGCACCTCGCCCCAGCAGCTGTCTGGAAGTATTTGTCACATCTTTTGGCAGGCCCGCTACTGCAGGCATACCGACGAAACCTGGAGCAAGGTCTCATACCGACCTTATGGACGGGAGCATGGATTGTGTGGTTGCCAAAGCCATCCAAACCACCCTGTACCCCGGGGAACCTACGGCCAATCGCCTTGCAGGACTGTGGAGGCAAATGCATAGCCAAGGCTCTGCAGATTCGCGCTGCACCATGGGTGCAATCTGTCATCCACTACCAACCACAATACGCGTACTCCCCAGGACGACTCCTGGAGGCTGCCATACTACGTGCTGTTCACCATTGCCGCAGCGTCAAACAACTCTTGCTTGATCATGACGGTGGGCTACGGGCCAGGCGCCAGGGTAAAAAGAGAGGGAATTGCACTGGAGGAGCAACACTTGCCCTGGATATGAGCCAGGCTTTCGATAGAGTGGACAGAACCAAACTCAGCGAGGCACTTTGCCGCACAGGAATGCCAGCTGAGCTGATCAATACGATCATTCAATGGCACAATACCATCCAGTATCATCTACAGGTGGCCGACCTCACGGAGACCGTGCATTGTGGAAGAGGACTGAGGCAGGGTTGTACACTATCCCCCACATTATGGGTGGCCATCACAAGCCACGTAATGTCAATGATTGGGCAACATGTGCCGGAGGAGTGGGTTCGAGATCAATTGACTCTCTTCGCAGATGATGTTCTTGGGCAATGGACGTTTCATTCCGAACGGGACTTAACTTTTATGCTGCAATGCATGGATGCCATTTTCAACGTGTTGGAAGCATTTGGCATGAAGGTGAATGTCCAGAAATCGTCGCTCCTCATTCAAGTCAAGGGTCGAGTGGCAGCGGAATGGTTAAAGGCGCGGACGCGAACGGTGAAGGGGGTCAAGACATTTGTCACGGCAACACCCCAGGGCAGAATTCTGTCTATCCCAATCGTGCAACAGACCAAGTACCTCGGCATCATGCTAAGCTACCACAATCCAGCGAAACACACAGTTGCTTATCGACTGAGACAAGCAGAAGCGCAACGTCGGCGACTACAAAAAGTCCTACAAGGGAAGCATGTTCTGTCGATTAAACAGCGTGTCCAGCTATGGAAGGCGTGTATCTGGACTTCTCTACAACATGGTTTGAACGCTGTGGGAGTTGGATGGGAGGAGCTTAGGCTGATCCGTTCATGCTGTGCAAGGCAACTCCGTGCGATTTCGTCCAGCCCAGTCCACATAACACATGAGAGCACGGAGGCACTTTTTAAACGCCTTGGTTTTGAGGAGCCGCACCTTTTGTTACAAAAGCGGATGCATACACTTTCCACCACTTTGACGAACAGCACAGACCCAATGATGAACATGACTGCGCTCATCAATACGGTTCAACAGAACCAATTGCAACTTGAGCAGGCCATTCGACATTGGCAGAATTTCAAGATTCGACAAACACCTGATGCCACACCAGACCAGGGTACACTACTACTCCCTGGAGAGGGCGGGATGTGGCTGCAACCTGTCGCTACATCCAAAGGTGTTTTGCCCGCTCAGTTCATGTGTCCTCAATGCCTCCTGTTCTTTGTGGATATGAGAATGCTGAAGAAGCACCATGTCGAGTCGCACGGCGTCCCCCTTGAACCACTCCTCCGCAACTTTGATCGTTTTCTGCACAGCAAAGATGACATGCCCACATGTCGACACTGTGAACATGAATTCCAAACATGGCAGGCGCTACAAGGTCACATCTTGGACAATCACTGTTCTACTTTTTGGCTGAAATGCCAGGACCCGCAACGTGAGATTGAGGACACCTCGTCTCCAGGCCACCCGACCTTCGAACAAACACAGGCGGGAGATTGGAACAGGACCAACAGAGCGGACCCTGTAGCGTACCATGAAGACCTGCGCACTTTCCTGGGAACACATGGATGGCCTGCTATTGTACAGCTCAGGTCCATTTGCATGCACTTGAGGTCGCATTGTGCAATTTGTGATCAGTGGACACATCCATGGAAATTGAAGTTGCATTATAGAGGCAGCCACTCCACTATCTGGCAAGACTATGGCATTATGGTTGACCAGGACTGCTCACTGGTTCGAAGGCAAGCTGTGACACCTTGTCGCTTCTGTGGAGCGCAAGTCCGTAATGCGGTCTCGCACACATCTAAATGCCCTACTATTTGGCAGGTATGCTTGCTGATGCGTTTATGGCACGATGAACAAACTATGCGGCCTCTTGACGCGCAGCAACACCGACGACACGTGCTACGGCTTGCCAGAGAGCGCCAACGCCGACAATCGAAGGCGCGTAAGATGCAATTATTGGCGGCAAAAGAGCCTCTGTTAAATCCACCAGTGAGCAGTGACTTCTTTCCGCATACACCCGAGCTTGAATCAGCCCTGGTCCTAGCGCAAACTGGATGCATGTGTTGGAGGACGTCTCGTGGTGTGAACAAGCTCGACACCAATGTGTTCAATGCAAAGTGCCCACTGCAGACGTGCGTGAGTTCATGCAACATTGCGCTTTTGCACATGAAGGGTTCTGGCAACACCGACCTGATTATGTTCACAATAGCATTTTGCTCAATCAAGCTGCGACACCTTGCTGCTGGTGCCACGCTACGACGCACAGGCCAACATTACATTCACAATATTGCATGCCAGTGTTGAACGCGGCCCTGCTGCATTATACGTCTGTTCATCTCTTGCTTGAGGATGGAATCCACACCGATGGACGAACTCAAGACCATGTACGGCGAAATGCTGCCGTCCTTGAGCAGCACCACATGCACTCCGGAGACCACACCGTCGAGGTCAACAGGAAAGAGATCGGCGTCTCCGACACATCAACAAAGCCACAAAGGACAGGGCCGGAAGAGTACAAAGGGACGAGGAAGGGGACGCGGAGCACCGCGCCCGAAAACGTCTCTCTTTCGGGAGACCTCAAGCCTCATGGACGACACGTATCACCTGGAGAAGGACATGGTCAAGGAGCTGGTCCGCCTGTCTCTGAGGCACGAGCAACAGTTGATGCGATTGGGCCAAGACACTGTTTTACTGTTCACGTTCCAGAGCAGGCCAGGCGAGAAGGAAAACATCCTGCCCGCGTTGTTCAAGATAAGCCAGGCCTGGAAGCAGAAAATGGAGAGCGAGACCAAGCCAACAATGTCCTTGCGGGTCACGGTGGTGCAGTGCCTCTGTGCGGAGCTCCTCGACCGCGTCAAGAAGGTGACTACCACGGAGGCGTTCAAAGCAGTGGTGGTGCGGCAGCAATGGCTAACACCGGAGGGACACTGGAACTTCCTACGCTGGAATGCCGAGACGGAGCAGCTGGACAAGATCGAGGGACAGGGCATCACGCAAGAGGAGTTGGAAAAGTTGATCGAAACCATCCAACAGAGTTGCATGATGCCTGGAGCCCTCTACAGATTTCAGGCGACCAGAAGGCTGGCAGCGGAACTGGCGGGACACCAACTGACCTTCGTAGCGGAGGTGGGGCTGAGGCAGCCTGGGGCACAAACACTGTACCAGTCTCTCGCCAGGATCCAAGGGGTAGCGGCGTTGCAGCTAGTGGGTCTACGTGTTCATCACCCGCGACTCCAGATGTCACCGCTGGCGGACACCCTCAGCCGATATCTCAAGTGGTCACTACCTTGGCGTTGCGTAATCCCACCAACCTTTGTTATCTGAATTCCGTTGTCAGTGCATGGCTTGCGGCGAAAACTCAAGGTGAATCGAGTACACTCTTTGGACGAGCTTCCGCAGCTTTTCAACGTATCCTGGCATCAAATAGCACATCACCATATATAGCCGGCATGCTTGCATGGCGCCACATACTCTTGACATGGCCCCAACTACACCAACAAAACGATGCTCATGAGTTCTGGATATATCTCCAGGATTTTGCCAGAGCGCCTGTCTTCGAAGGAGTTTGGGAGGCGAGGACTGCAGTTGAGGGCCCCGGACGATACATCCGAGAGCTTCAGGGCACACTCTCTGCAGGAATAACTGTTCCTTTGCCACAACGAACAACGGACCTGGATTCCTGTCTTGCAGCTTGGTGTAGACAGCCCTTCATACATGCCTTGGTGCAGGCGCCTCTTTGGTTATGCATACACTTGCCGAGATATGTTGAGCAGGCCGGAAGAATTCGCAAAAACAGGGTCTGTGTTCGCATTGATCCAGGGAACATCACATATGTGCCTGTATTTTGCAGAGATGGTACCACGGTGCAATGGATGCCGTACCGAATCCTTGCAGGTATCACTCATGCAGGGCGCGACACCAAATGTGGTCACTACCGGGCCTTTTTAAGTGATGCACCGCTGAGCACCAACACCTGGTTTACCGACGACGGCCAACCAGCAAAAAGCTGCACAGATGACCTTCTGCACCACATTCACCATGAATGCTACATGTGTTTCCTTACACGCATGTGAGGGTTATCATGCAGACAATGCCAGCATATGTGGTCGAGGGCACCTCCCACAACTGCAGGTACTTACATTTACTTCCGCTACAACATGAGTTCGCGAAGCACACCTGATCTGCTTTTTCACACCACATTTCTGAACAATGTGTAGGCTGTACAGCTTTAATCTGATGGACTGCGAGGTTTAAGGACCAGGTCAACTGCTCGTTTTCTGACCTGCTTGCATCTCGATGCGGGGTCTATCCCTCACCGAACATGTACATCAGAGGATTTTACTTCTCACCTGCCATCACGATTGGCCGCATGCTCTTGGCATGTGCTTTTCTGTACATTGTGTCGCGCTAGGCTTCCTTACCCGAAGCTGCGTATGCAAATGCAAAAAAATATCATCACGCAGTGCCTTAGATTGTCGGGGGCATTGCAGCATTTCGACCTTGCTGAAATGTTGGATTGCCCGGTCCCGCAGCTGGACAAAGCGAGGCTTTCGGAGTCCCTGGTGGGGTATGCAAGCTTTCACACTTGTGTGACAGCGTTTTATGCCAGATGAACTCAAAAATTCTTTGATGAGAATTTTTGTGTCCATGTTCTACATGTTGTTCTGCTGGGAATTTTCGTCTGACCCGTGCATGCACTCTCATGAGATTTGTTGCATGAATTTTTACATGTGAATTGCATGTTGAATGGGTCAAGGTTCTTGCTCGCAGCAAGCTGGCGAAAATTTTTTGTTCGGGTTCGGGGCCGTACTAGTGCTGTGCTAGAGGTCTCAGTCCCCCCGTAAACCGAGTTTGCCGCTAGGGCTCGTGCACGCCGGCCCGCGGGGCCGGCAGATGGATCTCGAGGCCCCTGAGCCTCCTGCCGCAGCTGCCCAGGCTGTGCCTGTTGAGGTTCGCCTTGCATCCTTGAGCCGTGACGTGGCCCTGCTCGGGCGTCATTTGCGCAGTGTTCAACACCGTTTGGTCAGCCTTGAGGATCGCGTGGTCGCCTTGCAGTCCCGTGTGCAGGATAACGCTGATCAGCTTGAACAGGACTCCACCCGCCTTGCTGCTATCAGCCAGTTTCTGCAGGCCTTGGTTCAACACTTGAGCTTTCTGTTGCGCGGCCTTTTGCACGCCCTGCCTGTGCGTCTGTGATGCCAGTTTCTGATGATAGTGAAGTGGGGAGTGACGATCAGCCTGTTCCTGCCCCGTCTCATGCCTTGCCAGGTCACGAGAGCTTGAGCCAGGACACCCGGCAAGCTTTGCATGTCCTGTCTTGCACGGCTTCGGGTCGTTCGCTGTGGAAAATGCCCTGGGATGTGGGTCTTTTGGCCTATGATCCCACGCCCAAGCCCTTGAAGCCCTTGGCGACAGTGTTGCCGACTTTTGCGAGTCCCACTCCATCGAGCGTGCCAGCCGATACTCCCCCGGTTCGGCAGAAGCTTAAACGGCCGTGTTTTGTTCAGAATGTCCCTTACAAATTTGTAAAGACTAAGCTGGAAACTAAAACTTGGCTGCAATTGCAGAACGAGGAGCGGCATCTTGCAGTGAGCAAGTGGATTTCCGTTGTTGCGTGTGATCCCATGTCTTTTGGTGTCGCTCGCAACTGGTATCAAGGCAAGGTCGCAGGTCACTGTGTTGGCACGCTTTCCGATAGCGTCGCAGATGCTCTTTCAGCAAAGGCGACAGCCACTGTGAATAATAGGGCCTCACACCTCTTGCGGTTTGTGGTATGGACGCGGGGAAGGAATATGCTACCGTTCCCTTTGGTCGAGGCAGCCGTTTACCTGTACATGGACACAAACCGCGCCACGGCTGCTCCAACTGCATTTCGCAGTTTCCTTTCCTCCGTCGCATTTGCGAAGTTCGTTCTGGGGATGCCTTCGGCCGATGAGGTCCTTTGTTCGCATCGAATCACGGGCCTTTCTGCGAGGACCTATCAACTCAAGAGGCCATTGAAGCAAAGACTCCCTTTCACTTGCGCACAAGTCAGGAAGCTGGAGGCGATACTTTCAGGTCAGTTACGCCGCTCGACGGCGGACAGAGTGGCTGCAGGTTTCTTCCTCTTTATGATAGGCAGCAGGGGCCGCTTCTCGGACGCCCAGAGGGTGACCGAGCTCAGGCTCCCGCGCGGGGCAAAGTACATCACTGCTGTTGCGTCGCGCACGAAGAGTTCGACCTCACTTGAGCGCAAGACTCGCATGCTGCCCATGGCTGCTCCTGTTGTGATGCTTGATGACGAACGTCCATGGGGAGTGACTTGGTTTGAGCTTTTGGAGTCCGAAGGTCTAGGCCCAGATCAAGAGTGCCCGCTTCTTCCGCTGGCCAGGTCAGACGGGACTTGGGCTAAGGTGCCTTTGCCGTGTGATATGGCGAATGTGTGGCTGAAGTCATTGCTCGATTTTGGCAGCGATTCCTACGGCAGTTATGGGACGCATTCCTGCAAACGCACACTTCTTGCTTGGTCGTCGCAGTTTGGGCTTGCGAGAGATATCCGTTGCATTTTGGGCTATCATGTGTCCAGAGCTGCAGGTGTAGGAACCGAGATCTTGTATGAGGCCGACGCGCAGGCTCAACCTCTCCGGGAGATGTCGAGGATGCTCCTGTGGGTCCGGAAGGGCGATTTTGATCCTGATGCCCCGAGAGGTCGCAAGTTCAGGGTGGCTGATGGCGAAGAACAGCCTTTTCCCGAGGATGAAGATGACTGTGGAGAGGACGGAGCTGTGTCGTCTTCGGAGGGCAGCGAGGATGACGAGACCCCTGATCGCAGGTTAGATGAAGATTGTGCCAACCAGCTCGTGGGACGCTGGACCGGGAGAGTCGACGAGTCGCTGCTGCCTGTGAGTGGGGTTTATGTACGCAACTTGGTGTCGAGGGTCATCCACGTCGCCGCTGAGGAGGGCGGCGAAATTTTGATTTGTGGAAGGCCGATCAACGCAACGTATGAGAGTTGCGAGGGAAGGCCTGTAGTGCTTCACCCCAGGTGTAAACAGTGTTTCAGACGTTTTGTGCGCTAGCGGCTGTGCCTAGAGAGATGTGAATGGATCGCGGCGCGTCGTACAAATGAAGTTCGACCTGTGGGCTTATTGCGTCAGTTTTATATCCCACTCTTAGTGGGGGGGGGCGAAGCCAGCTCTGAGCTGACATGCACGTGTTTTATGCCCATTCTCTGCCATTCTTCGCGGTGGAGTTGCAGCTCTAAGCTGACATGCACGTGCACAATGTCCTTGAAAGCCCACTCTTAGTGGTGCAATCTGGAGGCTCTAAGCCGCTGTGCACGTGCTTTACGCCCAGCTCGGAGCTGACATGCACTCGATCGTGCTATATGTTGGTTTACCGCCACTCTTAGTGGTGGTTTGGCAGCTCTAAGCTGACATGCACGTGCTCCATACCCCTGAAAGCCCACTCTTGGTGGCGCTACTTGCTTACATGGATTTATGCCAAGCTCTGAGCTGACATGCACTTGCTTAACGCCCAGCTCTCAGCTGGTACATGCACCGCCTGTTATGCCATGATGAGTTCTCTTCTCTTACTTTTAATGCTGTTATGCCAGCGACAGTTTCATATCTTTTTGCTGTGTGCAATGTGACGCTCACTCTTAGTGGGCGACAGCTCTCAGCTGAAAACGTGCGCGACCCCTACGCGGGCTCAGAGGTGAGTGTGCAGCTCTCAGCTGCCCTCTTGAGGCTTGGAGTGCAGTTCTCGTTGCTGTTCCGCAGACATGTCTGGGAAAGCTTACTGCTGCCTTGAGGTGGAGCCGTTTAAGGTTCAAGAAGGTGCGGTTGTGTGCACCATGGCGGCCTATTCGGAATCCACTCCAGTGTTCCGAGCCCGATGCGCAGCATGTGGACTTGATGAAGCCGAGACGGAGAGTCTTGTCGCTGCCGGCCTCACAACCTTGGCGAAGGTCGCTTTCTGCAGTGCCTATACCCCAGGCGCTGGTGACGATGGCAGTCTCATCTTAGCCCTGTCAACTGCGTTGGGAAAAGAGCCGACCTTGGGGCAAAAGGCCTCTTTCCGACGGCTCTTTCACGAGTCTTTCTCAGTTACGACTCATGAGATGAAAGGTTTGGTGAGCCAAACGGAGGAGAGTGCACCTCGAAAGCTCTCGGTCCCGGAAAGGGCTGAGAGGCATTCCGCCATTGTGAAGCGACTTCCAGGTCTTGACATTAGAAACCGCACTGAACCGTCTGATTCATTGCTTGATCTGTGTGTTTCAATGTATGAGAACAACAAGCTTCTATATGTGGAGTGGGACCGCCTGACGAGTAAGGAGCAGGAGCAGACGCTGAGCGCCAAGCGGGAGAAAGTCCTTTCTGTTGATGCGGCCGGCATGTTGCGGACCGAAAAGTCCTCCCCGGCAATAGCCGATACTTCGACTGAGCTTCTACTCCTTCTTGCCATGACTCGCAGAGCGGTGGCCTTTGAGATGGCAAACCTCCTCGACTATAACCTGCATGCGCGCTGGAGCGAGCGCCTGCAAAGTGCCCGTTTGGACCCTGTGCTCGCGGGCCACTTGCAACCCACTTTCCAGCAGCTGCAGGCTGCTGATCGCCGCCTTTTCATGCTCCTTGCGGACCGAACAAGGACCGGTATCCAACTGAATGCCACAGGCAAGCGGCCGCTTGACCTGATCTTTGTTGAGTGCACCCAAGCTTCGGAAGTCCTTCACCTGTTGCAGCCCCTTCCCAAGGCCCAGAGTGGGCCGTCTCCCCCCCAACGAGGGTGCTGATCGTGGCGGCCCTTACCCAAGACACCGAGGTCGTGGGAGAAGCCAGAAGGGAGGTCGCAAGGGCGCTGGCAAGGGCGTTCGAATGCCCTTCGGGCTCCAGGGCTGCCACTCCTGCACCAATAACAACGAGCCCATATGTTTCGATTATAACCTCAAGAAGTGCCGTGAAACGGTCACCCGAGGCCGTTGCCGGAAAGGCCTTCATATCTGCGCTGTCAGTCGCTGCGGACGTACACATCCTGCCCTGGACTGCCCCAACAAGCCGGCGGCCATGGGTGCCGAGGCCTGACAGTCCGGGGCGGGGCAGCCTGTGTCGCCTGATCCTGTACGGGAGCCCCCTGTTCCTGCAAAGACTCCCGACAGCGTTTGCGATGCCGGCGCTGATTCCATGTCCCGCCACTCCCCGACTGCCCTCAATTTGCCTGAGACCTTGTCATGTACAGATTGCATTTTGTTTGGTTTCGAGGCCTTGATGCACGCATACCCCGCACCGGTGCATCCTGCAGAAATTTTGGCTTTTTCCATGCTTCAAGAGCGCACCCTGGTCCGCTCAAAAATCGTCGAGATGGTGGACTTGCTCCCCTTCGAGCCTTCGCCGCGGGCCGAGACTGGTCGTGCTTTCGCTGCCGGGGCTTATGGTCAGGGTGCACTGGTTGGGTTTCGTAAGAATACCCTGGTTTTCCCTTTCTGTGTTTTTGCCTTGACTGCCTGGCTGCGCCTGCTGTGCCCAGATTCCATTTTCTCAGCCATTGTTCTCCTGGATGCTGACGACGCTCCATTCCATAAGGATGTGCGTAACCATCCTGTGCCTAACACCGTTGCGCCTTTGACCGTCTTCCAAGGTGGTCTGCTTTGGGTCGAGGGTTGTGGTAGTGAAAGCCTCACTTGTGCTGGCCACACCGTCCAGGGTGGCCCTTTGTCCTGGGAGCATGGTGCCGTTACCTTCGACGCCTATCGCCTGTGGCATAAAGTCCTGCCCTGGACGGGGCGCAGGCTTGTCTTGGTGGGTTTCACTCCTGCCTCCTGCCACCGGCTCCTGCCGGACGATCGTGCCAAACTCGTTGCCTTAGGTTTCCCCCTCCCTCCGCTCCCCCAGACCGCTGATGCACCTGAGCCTGCGCGACGCTCGCGCTCTCCTGCTCCCACTTCCGCTGTTGTGGCCGGTTCGGGTTCTAGGACTAGGTCGCCTCCCCCTGGTTTGCCGGGTCCCCTAGTCTCCCCAACTCCCGTCGGCACGCCGCCTTTGTTCATCGAGCTTTGCGCCGGTACTGCCCTGCTGTCACAGCAGGCCGCGGAGGCTGGTTTTCGGACGTTGGCTGTTGACCATCATGGCAATCGCTTTAAGCCGCATGTGCATGTTCTGCAGCTGGATCTCCGCAGCCCCTCCTCCTGGGAGTTCCTTCGTGGCGTCTTGTCATCCCAAGCCGTGGCTCATGTGCATATTGCCGTGCCGTGCGGCACATGCAGCCGCGCCCGCGACTTGTCACCTGGGCCCCCCCCTCTGCGCGACCTCCATCATGTCTGGGGTCTTCCAGGGCTCTCACCTACTGATCACGCTCGTGTCCAAAGTGCCAATGCAATCTACGAGGGCGCTGCTGCTTTCTTCGAATTTGTTCTGGCTTCTTTTCCTCAGATCGGCGTCTCAGTGGAGAACCCTCTGCATTCATGGCTTTGGATGTTGCCGCCTTTTGCCTCTTTGATGCAGCGCTGCACTTTCGTTGCTTTTGACCTTTGCAGGCATGGCTCCAACAGGCGCAAGGCTACGGGCCTTCTCACCAACGTGCCAGGTTTGGGGGTCCTTAGTGGGCCATGCCCAGGTTGTGCGGAGCATCAGCCCTGGCAAGTCCAAAACGGCGAGTTTGCCACCGCCCGTGAGGCGGCCTACCCGCTCCTTTTCTGCCAGCGGTTCGTGGCGGAGGTTGCGGCCTCCGCTTCAGCGTCTGGGTTGGGCCCTGATCCCGATGCCCTTTCTGCCCATGCTTCCGCGCGTGCAGCCAACCACGTGCAGCCACGCGGGCGCCGCTTTCCGCCGCTCATACCCGAGTACAGCTACACTGTCACTGTCTTTTCTGAGATGCCGCCGCCGCTCAATGCTAAGCGTTGCCTGACAGATCCTTGGCTGGGTGTGCCGGCCGGCAGCCGTTTCCTGCGACAGTCACTTGAAAGGGGGGGAGTCGCTCTTCCTGACTTCCCAGGGCCGTCGTACGTTACCTTTGGTGTGTACCGTGAGCCGTTGCAGTATGTGCATCATGCTCTTTCCCTGCAGCATCCTTTTGACCTGGCTCGGGCCGTGCCTGATGATCTTCTGCGTGTACTCTTTAAGACTTTGACGGGTGGGCCTGTAGCAGTCCTCCGTTCTAGGTTGCTCAAGCTTCGGCAATGGCGAGGTTGGGCTAAAGAGCTTGAGTCGGAAAATGCAAAACTTTTTGCCTCGATGCACAAGGATGTCGCAGCCGTCCTCAGAGGAAAGAGGCTGGCCCTACTCGAGAAAATTGGACGGTCTTTGGGTTGGCCAGATGAGGCCATCTATCGGGACCTTGCGGATGGTTTTCGCATAACCGGCTATCTTCCTGCGACAGGAGTCTTTGAGCCTGACGTGCGCCCTGCAGAGCTTGATGAGCAGGAGTTCTGGACCCGAGCGCCCGCTCTCCAGAATTCCTTGGTGGAGAAGATTCGAAAGCAGGCCATCGCTGACTTCGAGCAACCCCTGTGGGAGCTGACTCTGGACGAGGCCGACCCGAACTCGAAGGCATGGCTTCACGGGCCTCTCTCCTTGGAGGAGGTCAGGCAGCGTTTCGGTGACAAATGGTGCCCTTGCAGAAGATTCGCGGTATGGCAAAAGAAGTGGCGACCTATCGACGATCTCAGCGAGAACAATGTCAACTCGACATTTGGAGCTTTCGAGAAGGTTGCCTTGAGGGCCCTCGACGAGATTGTGTGGGTCTGCTCAACGATCTTTCGCTACGCCTCATCCCGAGGAGATGTTTCTTTGACTCTTTCAGATGGCACTTGCCTGAATGGGAAAGTGCATGCCATGTGGGAGCAGGGTGATAACATCAGGCCCCTCACGAAGACCTACGACTTGAGGTCTGCTTACAAGCAGCTGCCGCTGCACCCAGAAGAGCAAAGGAAGGCTGTCATCATGCTGCGGGAACCTGGGACCCGTGAGCCCAGAGCCTTTGTATGCCGGACCCTACCTTTCGGGTCTGCGGCTTCGGTTCTGCAGTTCAACCGGGTCTCTTTGCTGCTTAGGCGCATCCTCCTTGAGGTCGACGTGCTTGCCTCCTGCTACTACGACGACTACCCTTGCACTGCGCCTAAGTGTCTTGCAGAAGCCACTGATGGCTGTGCCCATGCAGTCTTCACTCTTTTGGGTTTTGAGACTTCGGTGGACAAGGAGTGTAGCTTTTCTACGCAAACCGAGCTGCTGGGTGTCACCCTTGATACTTCCGATCAAGGGTATCAGGCTGTCCGGGTAGCCAATAAGCCAGACCGTGCCAGCGCCATAGCTGAGTCACTCGAGATGGTCATGCATCAAGGGAGAGTGAGGGTGGCCGAGCTTCCTGCCCTTTTTGGCAGGCTCCAGTTTGCCGAATCACAGCTCTTGGGAAGATCCGGCCGTCTGGCGCTGGCTGACCTTCGCAAGCTTGAGGCTGCGAATGCTGTGAGTGTGCCCTTAATGCCCCATCATCTTGAAGCCTTTGCTCTTCTCTTGCGCCGCATGCGCTCCGGACCGCCCCGAAGCATTTCCACAGCGGGCGATCTTTCGCCCGTGCTTGTCTTCACCGATGGTGCATGCGAACCCAAGGGAGATAAGTTCGAGTGCAGTGTGGGGGGCTTGCTAATCGTTCCGGGCTCCCGCCCGACGATGAAGGTCTTTGGCTGCCGAGTGCCAGATTCAGTTGTGCAGGTGTGGGCAGAGGGAAGGAAACACATCATAGGGCAGACCGAGCTGTATGCCGTGGTCCTCGCTCGAGTGCTGTGGAGTAATGACCTGTCAAATCGTAGGGTTGTCTACTTTATCGACCATTCAGGCGTGCAGGGCGCATGCATGACCGGGACGTCATCCGACTCATCCTGGAGGCAACTTCTTATGGCCTTTGAAGTTGCAGATGAAGCGAGGCCTTGCATGTCCTGGTTCCATCGAGTTCCCAGCCACTCAAATCCAGCTGACCCCCCGTCCAGAGGCCGTTGGCATGATATGTCGTGTTTCAAACCTTTTGTCGAGGAGACACCGCGTTGTTTCCTCACTGGCACAATCCTCGAAAGGATGGAGTGAAAAGGGGAAAGAAGGCTGGTGGCTCTATGCCACCTCTTGTGTTTGAAATGTGGGAGTGGCTCCATGCCACGCGATGTCATGTGTACCATTCCCCTTTTTCGCGTTGCGAAGGCAGAGAAAAACAAGGGATTGCTGTCCGCGTGCTGTTGATTCTAGATTGCTGTTTTCAACAATTTGCTTTAATATGTTTCGGCAACATATATTCGAACATGGACTTCATCTTTGGCATAAGCAAGCTTTCACACTTGTGTGACAGCGTTTTATGCCAGATGAACTCAAAAATTCTTTGATGAGAATTTTTGTGTCCATGTTCTACATGTTGTTCTGCTGGGAATTTTCGTCTGACCCGTGCATGCACTCTCATGAGATTTGTTGCATGAATTTTTACATGTGAATTGCATGTTGAATGGGTCAAGGTTCTTGCTCGCAGCAAGCTGGCGAAAATTTTTTGTTCCCCACCCTCCCACCCGGGGAAAGAAGGCTGGTGGCTCTATGCCACCTCTTGTGTTTGAAATGTGGGAGTGGCTCCATGCCACGCGATGTCATGTGTACCATTCCCCTTTTTCGCGTTGCGAAGGCAGAGAAAAACAAGGGATTGCTGTCCGCGTGCTGTTGATTCTAGATTGCTGTTTTCAACAATTTGCTTTAATATGTTTCGGCAACATATATTCGAACATGGACTTCATCTTTGGCATAAGGCTTTCTTACCACAGCGCAGTACATCGCGGATCTTTTCTCTGCGGTGTCGGACTTGCCGAGTGTCATCAATGCCAGTTTTCCTGCAATGCTCAGCTACGCTGACCCAGATTATTGGCTGGGTGCACTTCTGCTCGCATTCGAGTCCCACCAAAAAGGTCCCCTGGAGCGTACGGCAGGGCTGCCCATTGTTCTTGGTTTTCCTGAATCTGACAATAAAATTACTGACCTGCAGATCAATGTGCCGCCTGCAGCCATGGTGGCCTTCTTGGCTGGCCGCGCTTATCGGTGTCCCACGTGCCCTACTACCAAATATGTGATGGACGCGCACAGTGGACTGCCACAAGTCACTGGCCAAGCCTCCCAAGAAGCCTTGCAGGCATGGGCCGCAGCTGCTAAGCACACGGACGTGGAAACGGCCAGGCTTGCCCAGCCCAGCCTGAATACGTTCCTAGGCATCACGCTGCAGGGCACACAGACACTTGGGCAAAGGCACTATCAAGAATTTAGGCCGGACCTCCCCCCTGCCCATTTCCTTGACGCCATCCGGCTTGCTCTTGCGGCCTCGGTGGCCAACCAAAACATTGAGCATTTTTGGTCAGTTTTTAACTTGGAATGGCCTGACACTTCTCACAGAATGGCTGTTTTCCTACGGCGAGTGTTGCCCCTAGAGTGCTTGCTCTCCTCGCCCTGTGCTGCGCCTGTGGAAGCGAACACTGCAGCAACCTCGCCGGAGGTCGTCAGCATCTCTTCCGAAACTAACGAAGGCTCTCCCTGCCCGATGGATGACATGTCAGACGCGGAGGACGAACCCGAGGCACAGGTGAATGATTGGCGCTTCTCGGAGCTGCGAACCACTGACCTTGCAGCTTTGCGAGAAGTGGATGTCTCCGCCCCTTTCCGGCTGCCAGTCATCTTTGATGCGCATTGGAAAGGGATCAGCACCACACCCACCAAGCATGGGCCCCAACGTCCCCAAAATGCGTGGTATGACGCAGCCACTGCTCATTGGGCTGCCATTAAGGGGCTCATGCGAGCCAAACATCCAACCAAGCAGCGCCTCAACAGCTTCTGGTTTAGGATGTACTGTCATGGCACCCCCAAGGACCCTGATCCTTCGGCCCTGCGTGCTGCAGTTACCTCCTTCCCCTTTCAGTATAAGGACGAAGGTGTTGTGCAGTACAGGCAAATCCAGGAAGCTGTCCGGGTGATGTGGCACGCGGCCCAAACCTCAATGACAAGATACATGCGTATCCCCATTCCGGACGGCATCCCTGAGTGGGGGGTTGATGAGCAAGAGCTGCCTCCAATGCAGGTCATGCCCAGCCGAGGGAGGCGTTCCCATACCACCTCAGCTGGCCATCGCTCCCGGCGTCCGGACTGGGATGGCTCCTGGCAATAGACAGCAAACTGTCATCTGAGGGCTCCTACTGACGCCATGCGAACGCACCATTGAGTCCTTTCATGGCATGCTGCCTAGCGTGATGTGAGCCCTCACATCTCCTCACCGATACATGCCGCAAGACTACCTCGGGATACTCTTGGTTTGGCAACCCTCTCGTGGTCTATGCCACGGATTGGATCGTGCTTGTCTTTTGTGTGCTTACAGCTTGCAGCTGTGAACACCCTTCTGGGTCGGCCCCGCGGTGTGCCTGTGGGAACGGGGGGCCTTTCTTTCGTGGTTGCTCCACTGGCCATCTGCCACGGACTACCCTGGACCGGTCCTGCCTGGATGTTCCAGCTTTGTCATCGGTAAAACGGCCAATCTTCCTTTCCTCTGCCCCCTCTAGGTGGGCAGGTTGCCCGCTTCTATGTGCTACGACCGTGTGTGAACCCCTCGGACTTGAGTGTTGACCATCTCTCGTCTGGACGGTGACACCCCCGTGTCGTACAACGGCGTCATGCCAATTGGGAGAGACCAGCTAGGGGATGCTGCTTCTGGGCTGTGGACACTTCTGCGGAGACCAGGTTTCCACTTCCCTGGCAATGTGCCATCGAGCACCTGTGGACAACCTGGTCTCGCCTGTGCTTGGGTTGCTGCGGGGTTCCCTGCCTGCTTGGGTGTATATCTCTGCTTGCGTCAAAGCAGCCATACATGACTACCTCCCCATCGGTAGGTGGCCAAGCGTGATGTGAGCCCTCACATCTCCTCACCGACGTCTGTCGGTTTGGGCATGGAGGGTCTGATTCTGGTTATTGAACCCTCAACCCTCACCGGCCAAGGAGATAGTTGCTTGGCCTTGAGTGCGAAGTTTCGACTGGAGGACTCTCCCGCTTCCTGCGGGGCAGGTGGGGTCCCCGCCTGCTTGGGTTTACCTGATGGCTCTGATTGGAACGAAGCAGTCAAGCCTGCTTTGGCCGTCGGACGAGACTCTTGTGAGTCAAAAGAACGTTGCGCCTTGTGCTCGGAGAGGCTCCACTGGCTGACCACCATGGAGTGCTCTGGGCTGGTCCTACCCTTTGTTCTTGCCGTTAAGTCCCCACTGGCTGACCACCATGGGGCAACTTTATACTTCGGATCAAGAAGGTTGACACCTGCAACGTCCCGTGCCAAGGCACGACTATGCCCCACCTGTGATGGCGGACTTGTGAACCTTCTCGTGAACGGCCTTGGCTGGTGCTGAATGTAGTCGCATCGGTGGCTGCATGATGGTGGTTTTGTGAATCTGGCAACGTCGCCTTTTGCGACGCACCTGCGCACTCGGTGCTACATGTGTGCTCCCGGCCTCTTCGACGATTTCGAGTACTGAGTGCACAGGGTGACCTAGCAGTTCGGCGCGCTGGCTGTGGACACTTCTACGTGGAGATGATGCACCCGCTGACTTGGCAGGGAGCCATTCCCCACTTGTAGAACAACCTGGCCCTCTGGAGACTCTAGAGGGTCACCCTCGTCTGAGCTTGGCCTGCGGCAGGGCAAGTGGGCTCCCCGCCCGCGTGGATGTTACCTGAAGGCTCTGATTGGATCAAAGTAGCAATACCATGGAGATCCTTGCACTTCGGCACCAATGTGATGTGAGCCCTCCCATCTCCTTACCGACGTACCTCGCGGGTTTGGGTTTGGAGGGACCTGATGCGTGCCGATGCGCAGGCCAGCGCCAAGGTTGCGTGGCCTTGTGTGAGATGCCTGGACTGGGAGGTTCCTCGTTGTCATTATAAACCCTGTGGCGTTAAGGGTTTGGTAACTCGCTGTGGACTCTCCCCGTGGAATCGGTAGCTGCAGCTACTCTCGCCCCCCCTCTGGCCGTGCGCGGGCACCTCTCTGGGTGGGCACTTGTACGCCAGGTTGACTGGAGAACCCTGTGCTCGGAGCTACTCCACTGGCTGACCACCATGGAGTGCCCTGGGCCGGTCCTGCTTTGATTGTTCTTGCTGTTAAGTCCCCACTGGCTGACCTCCATGGGGCATATGCCCCCTGTGCCGGGCGCGGACACCTCTCTGGGTGGGCACTTGTACGCCAAGGTGAATGGAGCACCCAGAGCTCGGAGCTACTCCACTGGCTGACCACCATGGAGTGCCCTGGGCCGGTCTTGCCTTGATTGTTCTTGCTGTTAAGTCCCCACTGGCTGACCACCATGGGGCATATGCACATCTTTCATCCCCCCTAGGGAGTCTGACTTGCAACATCCTTTCGCCATTGAGTGTCGGTTGTCTGTCCTTGACAACGAGTACGTGATCCGAACCTCTTCTGATGACCTCGGTTTGAATAACCGCTGTCGCACCAGTGGCTACATGATGGTGGTTTTGAGAATCTGGCAATGTCGCAATTTGCGATTCCCCCACAAGCTCTGTGCTTCCTTGTGAACCGGGACTTCATTGACGACTTCGAGTACTGAGTCCGTGGGGTATCTACTTTGTTTCTTTGGTGTTTGTTTGCTTGGTGGTTGCTTGGTGTGTCTGGCGGATTGTGTGCGCTGCCTTTGTTTCACCCTTTACGTCGAGCCCAACAAGACCGGCCTACTGTGCTACTGATGTAGTAAAGAGGCGTCAGTCCAAAAAAAAAAGACAGTGTGCTTTGAACCCAGCTAAACCAACATTGGCATGCCTAAACCGCCCCACAAAAACTACCTTGTTTTTAAAATGGACGCAAGCACACGGTCAGAGTCAGCCTGGTGCTTTCAGGACGTGGACTGAGGCGGCTCTCGGTTGTGGGCAGAGGCACACGAACACTCTGGCACTTTTCCAGAAACCTTCAAAGCTTCGTTTCAGGCGATCCTGATTAAAACAGCCCAAAAACGGGCCAAGCAGTTAGTCGGATTAAACTTGCGAAATTGTTTGTGCTCGATTGCAGCCATGTCGATTTTGCCGCTGATGGGTGGTTCTTTCCGTGGATCCTAAATTCTAAAACACGCCGAAGCCAAAATCAATCGATTGAAAATCGTCTTGTTACACAGAAGAGGTGTGCTCAAGTACTGGAGTTTTGTGTACTTTGCTGTGATTGATTTTCTCAGATTGCTTGCTTGCTTGGATGACTAGTTGGCCATGAGTTGAGACAATTTATTTCTTGGTGCTGCGCTGCAACACATTGAAGAGTCAGATGGTGAGCGTATGCTTGTGAGTTTATGGTGATGACAAGTGTTGTGCGTTGGTTGACTAGTTTTGGTTGCTTTGTGCTGCGTTGTCGTTGCTGCATTGGTTGGAAAACAGTTGTGCCTACAACTCCTACGATTCATGTTTGGACCTTTTTGATCCTCAATTGTTTTTGGTTTGGAAGCTTGCGTGTTGTATGGCAGATTTGAGAGGTTGTTTTGAGTGACTGCTTGTGTGAAACTGCTTGTTGACTTGATGACTTGATGTGCCCGGTATGTTGGTTTTGAAGCGATTGGCAGAATCAAGGTGGGAGCTTGTTCCCATTGCTTAGCAGGCCAGATTGTTCATTCAGTCCGCCTGTGGAGCGTTTGTGCTGATTGCATACTTGTAGCAGTTGCTTTGGTGTGTCAAGTTTGGGTTGCCTGTTTTGGTCTCTCGGCAAGATCATTGGAGGAGCGTGTTTCTCTAGTCTTGCAAGTCAGATTGAGCTCCACTTGCAAGATGTGATTGTCGCTTAGTTGAGTTGGTTGCGCGTGCTGCTGGTGTCGGTTTTGCGTGTCCTGCTTACATTGTGCATGTTTCTTGCAGAAGCGGTGTGCTGTATAGCATCTTGACGAAGGTGATTGTGCTGAAAACCTGGCTTGAGCAGTTGAAGCTGGAAGTTGGTATTGCGTACGTGCTTGCTTGATTGATTGCCTCGGTATACATTTGCGCTGTGTTCATTAGCGTGCATAATCACTTTGGTCACTGTCGGGTGACATTGCCTGAATCATTGGCACAAGCGCTGCTTGTAAAGACAGATCGGTATTGATCTTGTTTGTGCATCTTCTTGAAGTTTTAGTGCTGCAGTTTGAAGTGTCGGCTTCCTCTGCTGCACCTTTGCCAACAGCAACGTGTAATTGCTACACTAGTTGGTTTTGCCTTGCCCCGTTTGCTTGGTCGGTTGTCTTGTATACATTATGGCGTGTTGGTGAATTGATTGCTTCGGGTTTTTTGGTTCCCGTGTGTTTTCCCACGAGTGAATCATGCACCGTAATTTGCCATACGCCTAAACAAGCCTTGCACAGCTGGAGCATCTCCGGCTCTCAGCTGGCCTTGACCTAACCCCTAGGTGGGGCCTTCTGCTTTTCGCGGTCAAGGCCTTCTACGCTCTTAGTCTTTTCTAGAGCCTCCAGGCCTCGTAAGTCTGGTGTTTTTGTAGCTTGCACGTCCAGCCATGGCCTACCGTGCGAGCATGCCCATCCGCACAGAAGTTCGCAGCTCTTCAGATAGCGGACGCCACGACTACGTCCTCGAGTGGGATGACTTGGTCTACTTGCACTTGAACAGACTGGCCCTGTTTGCACAACCTGCCCAAGATGACTTCCAGACGCCTGGAGCTGCAAGCAGTCTCTACCCAACTGCAGCAAATACGCACCAGCCTGACCTTCGCCCAGCAGGCCTACGCCGACCTCAGGCATGAGCTCGACAGCATCGCAGCCGACTTTCTGGCCTATCGCATTCGCACAGAATGCGGAGCTGTCAAGCCTTAGGGAAGCCTTGGGGCCCATGCCCTCCCAAATCAATACCCTCAAGCGTATTGCAATACTGCCTTATAATGCACATCTTCAGGCCCTGCGTACCTTTCAGGTCCCGGCGAACAGGTGGGAAGAGGCAAATCCCCATGCCTTGTTGCGTAGAGAGCTTCTACACCTAGAGGATCGCCTTCTTCGCCTAGAAGCTGCACAGCCCCCAGTGTGGTTCTGATACCTCACGCAGTTATCGGCTCTTAGCTTTTTCTCGGGACCCCCTTGACTAGCCTTGTCGAGTCACGCCGTGCCCATGCCCCCTCAGCCTAAAAGCCCAGCCTTCCAACCCTGCCCCTGGAATGTCCAGGATTGGAGTGGCACCGAGGACAGCAGTGACACATGCCCAGACGCCTCAGCGTCCTCAGCACAAGAGCCCTTCACACACAGCTTCGCTCTTGCACAGGTCAGGCTGCCTCACCAGGTCAGACCGCCTACAACAGCACCAACGCTGCCACAGCCTAATAATAACCCTAACCCGCCTGCCGGCCCTAACACGCCCATACCCCGGCCTAAGCCTAAGCCTCCGCCGCCCCAGCACTTGCTGTCTAATGCTGACTCCATACTGCCCCCTCTGCCTGCTGGCCCCAGATCGGCACAGCGCCAATTCTTCGCCGTGCCCATGCAGAGCTTCTGCTCCCGCTATCAAAACCGCACATGCCGCCGTCAGTGTGCCTTGCATATGTCGGCACTGCAACGCGCCCATGCCCACGTGTTCGCTCTACATGGTCTACCCGCACAGGCGCTCATGCCCATAGTGGTACAGACCAGACACCTCTTTGGCCTCAGCAACGTACTGGCCTGCCTCTGGGCCCACATTAGCCCACAAGACCGCCGCTCATTCCACGTCATTGACTGGTGGTCTGCCGCCGATGCCCGCTGGTACTTGGCAGGCCTGCCAATGCCTGACTCGGACGATTACTCCGACCATGGCATCTCATCGGGCACAAGCACCGCTGCCTCAGTGGGTGCCTAGCCCATGCCGGGACCCACGCCGCCATGTCGCACCCGACTTACGCCTATGCCCTGTGAGCCGCACGCTGCCTTGCCTAGTGCCCCCCCCATGCACTGATTGTTCATGGACCCGCCCATCCTGCCCTTTGCTGCAGGTACCTACGCCTTCGAGCTCGGCATCGACTTCATGTACATCGAGGTTGCCAGTTGCCACCTTATTCTGCCTACTTGCTGCACACCGCCCTGAGAGTTGCTGACCGGTTGGTGTTCATACTTCCTCACTGTCAGGCCAATACGCACTTTCTGCCTGCCTCTCTCGCACGACTTCAAGGCCGGATGTGCTCTTGCAGTCGTTCGTGAGTGCTGTTGCCGCACATGCCTTGTTCTCTGCATACGGACATGCCTGCCCATGCGGTCTCTGGAGCCATACCTTGTTGCTTTCAGCGCCGCTTTCACAGCTTCAAGCCTCCCCAGATTCAGTGTTCGCCCATTCTCTCGCCCAGAATGGACACTGCCGACATTCAGGGAAAGCTGCTGGCCTACTTCAACCAGCTCAGCCCCGAAGCCCGCGACCGCCTCCTAGCCAGTGCCCCTGCCCAGGAGACACAGCCTCAACCCGCCTCGGGTTCAGGCAATGCCCAGCCGGGACAGACACTGCCCACCAAGGCCCCGCCACCGGTGGTCACTGGCCAAGCCCAAGCCCAATCGCCTGAATCGGGCTCGACGCCCAATCCAGCCCCGGATGCCTCAGCCTCGTCCTTGCTCGCAGACGAGCTAGCCGATATGAAGAAGTCAGCCTCCACCCGCCGCGGGCAAAAGGCGAAAGCCCTCACACGCAAAGATTGGGACTTCATCGACCCAGCCCAAGGCCTATCCTGGTCGCCCGACCAGATCCGCCGAGCCCATGGGGATGGCCGCGTCATTCCCAGCCTAGTTTTCAAAAAGGATGGAGTCAAAGTGCCTGAGGCGCTTGTGAAGCACATCGCCTCGACAGAGGCCGAGACAAGCCCATCTGCCCAGCCCGGCCCACTGCCCTCGGTCTCCGAGACCCGCCCAGCCTGGGCCGATATCCAAGAGGAGGAGGCCCTCAACACGCCCTTGCCCACGAGCACCAGCGACGAGGACAGCCCTGTGATCGAGGAGGTCATAGGTTTCGGGGGCGTGCCTATTGCCATGCCCAAGATTGTCAGCCCATGGCCACCCAAGCAGCCCAAAGCACCTGCACCCGCAGAATCACAGGTGCCGCCAGCCCCTCCTGCCAAGAGTACCCCGCCCAGCCCGGGGCAGAGCTTGCCCTCCGAGCCCACCAGCAAGGCTCCGCCTGAGCCAGAAGCCCGCCCATCGGCCTCGCCAACCAAGCCCAACCCTCGCATGACCATGGTCTACGAGGGCAGGACCTGGCACAACTTTTGGGGGCAGGACCCGCCAGCCAATGCCATCTCGGTGGACTGGGACTCCTTCTGGTTCACTCTCGAGGAAGAGCCCATGGCAGCCCAGCCCAAAGGTCCTCCCTCCTGCCCACCGCCCGCACAACCGCCTCAGCAGGCCCAAGAATCCCATCAGCCGCCGGGAACCAAGGCCCCGCCGCCGCCTATGCCGCAGGAGCCAGAACCGGCCCACAAAAAGATCAAATGCTCCATCTTCGGAGCGGATGGCTGGATCCTCAGGAAGGACCAGAGGGGTCGGGTGCACATCACAGAAGCCGACTACGCCAGCCTAGTCGCCCATGCCGACCAGGGAGACCCCCCAACCCCAGGAAGTGCGCTCCTTGGGGTTCAACATTTGGGCCCCGCAATTTGTCGCGGGCCCAGTGGTGCCTTTCTCCATTATCAGCCCACCGCCTACACAGCCGCAGTCGGCCCCAGCCCAGAAAGCCAACACCTCGCCTCCCACTGCCCAAGAGCAGACGGACTCGCAGAACGCCCAGACCCAGGATGACTTCACGGACCTACTCGGCCTAGGGCAAGACTCCTCGGATCGAGGCCTCCGCAACCCCTTCCCGAACCCACTGCGCACAGGAGGGGACTTCCGGCCCAAGGCAACCAGTGCCAGGTCCATGCCCTGCCCACACTTGCTGATTACGCCCAACGCCGATAGACGCTACCGAGGCACCAGTGTGTGCCTACCAGATACTTTCAATCTGGCGCCCCACCTTCTCAAGGTCTTCTACGTGGACCATCGAGAACGCCTACGATGCATGCGCCCATGCTCAACACGCCCACACTGCCCCTTCGGCCTCGTGTGTGCACAGATTATGTCGGACACCGACAGTGAGCATTTGGATCACCTGTGCAGCCGCTGCGTGGAGTTTCGCAGAGCCCACGAAGACCCATGGGGCTGGTTCCATGCCTACGCGCCTTAAAGCCCTGGCAACACGCCAGCATTTTCCCTGATGGCATCGCCTATGCCTTGCCGCCCAGCGTGCCCAAGCCTAGCAGCCCTTGCCCATTCCCGACCCAAGAATTGGGCCTTGTTTTGCATCCGCCGCCGGCCCGAATAGGGGAGAAAAGAAGAGTATGCCAACTGCAGAACCATGTTTACACATGCGACCAGTTGGCCTTGTTTAGCTCCCATGCTTACCTGTTGCAGGTGCCCACCATCGAGCCCTTCGAGATGCAGCCGAAGCCCTGTCTCTTCACACACCGAGAAAAGCCTCCTGCCCGCTTCTCTGCAGGTGCCTAGTTCAGCTTCTTGCACAGGATTGCCGCTTTCAGTAACGCCTCCACATGCAAGGAGCGCCCATCATCAGCATTCTGTGAGCCACCCTCTCTGCAGCCATTTTACTCAAACCACCAGGAACATGTTTCCAGGCCACAAGCCACGTGTCGACTGGAGCCCCACTCCTAGTCGACAGAAGCCCAGGCTATCTAATAGTGGGGATTGAAGCCCTAACCCGCCCTCCCCAGCCTCCCTGCCGGGACTCTCTATCGATCTCCTTTCCGAGATCGAGCCCGACCTCGACCCGATCGAGGACTGGGACCCACAACAAGCTCCCTCAAGCACTGGACCCGACCCCATCGAGGACTGGTCCCCAGAAAATGAGGCCTCATCGCACGCTTGCCCCCCGCAGCAAGTCAGCATGCCTGGGCCGGCCTCCGACTCCTCTCCCTCCTGGGAGGTGCTCGGGGCGGAATCGGTCATTCCGGGTTTTCAGCCCTGCACAAGGGCCGCCATCTCAGTCACAAATCTGTCCCAGCATCTGCCCAAGCCGGTGCCTAAAATGCGTGGAAGACGCCCGGTGCAAGCACCACATAGCACAGCCTCCCTGCTCCTGCCTCTGTCCGCCTGGCCACAGCCATTGTGCAAGTCCCCACGCTCGGGGCCCGTTCCGAAACACATTGTTCGCACGCTTGGAGGGTAAGCTTTCCCGGCATGCCCCAAGAAATTTCAGACATGCTGGCATGCCACGGCTCCGCTGCCCAAGCCCCCCCCTAAGCCTGCTCCCGCTAGTGCCTACCTGAATAAGCCTAAGCCTCTACCGGCTCAGCTGCCGGCAACGCCTAACCCCGCCAGCTCCTCTACGCCGGAAATCGAAGCACCATCGAAGCGCCAAGAGCCAATCGTTCACCAACAACGTTCGGGGCCACCTCGCCTTCAAACCATGCTTGCCAAAGAAGATGCTCGCAAACTAGAGTGCAACCGAATTTGGCTGCTCCTCCTGGACAAGCTGAGGGACACCAGCTCCCTCTGGACGGAGACGACCCAATCTCTCACGCCTGAAAGACTTCGGGTCCGAGCCATTTCAGCCTACGCCGCCTCCAGCCTCGAGGCCTACCTGTCCAGATGCACCAGATTCTTAGACTTTCTGCAGGCACACAACATAGCCTTTTCAACGCTATCCCTGGTGGAGCTCGCCGACTACCTCGAGGCCGCCTTCGCCTCCCTTGCCCAAGACAGGGACGTGTGCCAAATCTCGCCCAAGACAACCCTTAAAGCCCTGTCTTGGCTATCGCGCATGGCTCAGGTGCAACACCTGCTGGAGCTACTCAGCAATCCACTCATTTCAACCTACAGAATCGACATTAAGCCCAGAGATCGCAAAGAAGCCCTGCCCATTCCCATGGCATGCATCGTGTCATGGGAACGCCTCGTTTGCAAATCTTCCACCGGTACCCAAATGGTCCTACTGCTCGGAGCCTTCCTTTTGGCCTACCACGCATGCCTACGATTCGGCGACCTACAACGCATTCGCCTAAGCAGCCTCAGCCTGACAACGCAGGCCCTCCGGGGAATTTGTTGGACGACCAAAACCTCCAGGTCGGGACAACCTTTTGCAGTAACCCTGACCGGCATATCAGGAAGAGGGCCTTCGACCTCTTGGTGCCTAGCCTACCTCACACGCCTACACGCCTCTTGGCTCGCAACGGAACGCTTTTGGGGCTCTTCATCCGAACCGGACTTCATGCTGCCCATCCTGCCAAATTGGGCCAACCCATCTCAAGCCGGGGTTGCATTCCAATCGCCCATGTCCTACACCCAGGCTTTGCCAGCACTGCGCTCTGCGCTGCAGCTCCACGAAGAAGCCTCGACAGGCGCCCTCGACGCCCAGGAAGCACTCAACTTCACCCTACACGGCCTCAAAGTGGGGCTTCTTAGCCCAGCCAAGCAACTCAGGCTGCCTGCCGACCCGCGCCGGAAGGCGGGCCACCACAAGGTCAGCTCCGAGCTGTACGGGAGGGACGATACAATCGACGGCCTATGGGTACAGGCCTCGGTGGCCCACAATGTTTCCACAGGCTGGAGGCCCACTCGCCCAATAGCCCGCGGGGGACAAGCCCCCACCATAGAGCCCAGCTTTCAGGTGCCGCCGGGCCCTGTGCCCAAATCGATGACAATCAGTCACATGCTGCCCATCATTCCCAGATTCATGTACGCGCGTGAGTTTGAGACCCAGGCCGCCATTGATGACGACGCCAACGAGCCCTCCTCGCCTTCACCCTCCAGGTCCAGCGGGGAACAATCAGCCTCAAAACATGCCTCCGATGAGTCCACCTTGGACGAAGACTCATACTCCTCCAGTGAGGAAGACAGCCCACACAAAGCCCCACAGCCTCGCCACCCCAAAGCCCCCCTGGACCCGGCGACAGCAATCGTCGCCAATGGACACTGGGGGGCAGTACATCTGGCCCATCCGATCTCTGACACTCACTGGCGCACCGCCTGTGGGATAGTCATGGGGGACGCCGGGGTCATAATGCCTGAGCCTGACCCATCCAGGATGTGCCGCCATAAAGCCTGCCGTCTTGCCCTGGACGCCTTCCAGAGCCTGCCTTCAGAGTAAAAACAGGAACGGCCCGCAGTGCATCCATGTTGAGCCAACCCCCTTCCCCCCCCCACCCTCTTGCCTGCCCGCCCAGGTGCACGCCTACACCGCAGCCGTTGAGACTCTCTCGAGATCACCGCGTACCCCCGCTCCTCTTTCTTCCACGCCATGGACTGCCCAGACGCCTTCCGAGACTTGCTCAAGGAGTGTCGGGTACACGCCTCGCTGTGCAGCGCCATCTCGGATGGCGGGTACCAGTCCATGTCGGACTTTGCCTGGGCCTTCCCGTGTGTGGAAGCCCTCAATCCCTTCATACACGCCCTGCCTGAGGCAGTCACACAAGAACTCGGCCCAGGAGGCCTAGACTCCTCTGTGGAGATCGCCCGCCTACGACGCGCCCTGGACAACTGCCACAAGCTGGTCCAGCGGGGGGACGCCCAAGTGCCCACGCCAAACACAACCCAACTGCCTACGCCCATCATGCCTTCGCAGCCTTCACAGTGGATGGAGCACCTGCCACGCCTAACCCAAGACATAGTCCAGGATATGGTGGACAAATTCAAGGCAAATTACCCAGGCGAACTGCTAGATCAAGACAGTATGCCCAGCATCCGCCTACTCAGCCTTGTGCACCACAGCCTAAAGCCCGGGGAGAAGATCCGTTGGATCCCTTGGCAATTTCGCCTATCCGCCCGCCAATACCAGGAGCACATGGAAGCCAAGACTGCCAAGCCCTTACGCACAGAGGCCCAAATCATTGCCTCTGCCTTCTTTCATGAAACCCCAGAAGTGCCCGTAGAGCATATGCGCCTGGCGGCAGCCTGGTTAGACAGGATCCAAACTGTCTTCCGCAACGCCTGGGCCCTCTGTGGGGCCGCACACCTGCACAACCTGAAGGCCCTTGACAAAAAGGTCAAGGAGCTTTGCCTGCACCAACCAGATGCACAGCTAGGCCTAAGAACGCCCACAACCGCCGAGCTCATCTCTGCCGACAGGAAAATATGGGCCTCGCTGTCGGAACTGGTCGCACAATCGTGGAGCCTCGATGACGCCCTACATGAGATCACCTCCATCAGGAATGATCTCTCTAGCCTACTGCAGCTACGCCCAAAGATGCAGCCCGACAAAGGTCAGCCCAAGGGCCAAGGCAAGAACGCCGACAGTCCCAACAAGCGCAAGTCGCCCAACACGCCCCCTCCGCCTCCCAAGGTGGATAAGGGAGCAGAGAGACCGCCTAAGAAGGGGAAGGGGAAAGGGAAGATTACAAATCTTCCGTCCAACTGGGTTGCCGTGCACAAGGGACAGCCCATTTGCCGCCGCTATCAAAACGGCCAATGCCAACTCAAGGAGTGCAAGTTCGCCCACGTGTGTGCAGTTCGAGGGTGTGCCCAAAAGCACCCCGCCAATGAGCACGGCAAGCCCAGGACTTGAAACAGTCCGGGCCTCGCACCCCCAGTGGCGGGCCCGGACCGTCCCCGACAACTGGGACCACCACTCCCCATGCCGGACCCGCAGCTCCCGCCCACGTCGGAAGCCTCGGCCCTTCCAGCTCCCAGCCCCCAGCTGCCTCAGGCCAAGGACCAATCGCCTGCCAAGCCTGCAGCAGACATGTCCCTGAGGCCACACAGCATACCGCCTACCCAGCACACAGCTCTCGCAGTGCCCGACAGCCTCCGCACGACAGAGGCCAGACCTCGCACAGCCTTCTTTCCGAACATTACCTGGAAACGCCCTGCAGATACCGCGCAAACTGCGGGCAGCAGACCTCACGACAATCCGCCCACACAGGCAGCCGCCGCCAGCCTGCAATCCATACCGCGCTGGGAGCCCATCGACATTGTGATAAATGCCCAACATGACATCCTGCAGGATGCTTTCTTTCACCGCCTACTGCAACTCGCCTGGTCGGGTTCTATCGGCCTCCTGGTGGCCGCCTCCGTGTCGCGACTACTCCATCCCCAAACTAGCGCCCGGGGGCCCCCCCCCTTGCCGATCTCCAGAGCACATGGACGGCCTACCGTCCAACTCGACCGAACTTCAGCATCGCGCCCTTGAAAGCAAAACTATACACCTGAGGTGCCATGAGCTTTGCCGCGCTGTTGCGGCATCGGGGGGCATCTGGGTTTTGGAAAACCCGCCCACAAGCATGGCCTGGCTAGAGCCCTCCTGCCAACAGCTGCTGCAGTCAGCATCGGCCCATGTCGTGCACGTCGACGCCTGCACACACGGATGCATGTGGTCCAAAGCCTGGGCTTTCGCCTCCAACAGCCCGCACATACAGCCCTTACAGTCCTCATGCAGGCACACCTTCCAGCACGCGTCAATCAAAGGCAAGAGGGACCAAGCAGGCAACTTCATTAGCTCGCAAACAGCCGAGTATCCAGCATCTCTGGCACAAGCCCTTCTGGGCTGTTTTAGCTTCCTCTGGCCCCAACCAGGCGGGCCGGCAGAAGCAATACCGGTCTCCCCGCCGCCTCAGACGCACATGGCATCGAGCGGCCCGAGAGCCCCGATCTGCGACGGAGCTGGCCTACGCAGTTCCGCAGACTGCTCAATGCCCAGTCACAAAGCCAGCCCGCTGAAGCCTCTGTCGTCGGTGCTCCAAAAGTGGTGTCTGGATGGGGACAGATACAAGCGCATCACTGCACACCTCGCAGAGGGGAAACCCGAACACCCTGTCTCAGAGACGGAGCAAGAGGCCCTCATGGAAGAAGTAGCCCTGGCCCTGCACATGCACCCCTCCGTGGCATGCCAGATAGAGGAGGGTCAGCCCTGCACAGCTCACGGCCGACATATACCGACACCTTCCCTCAGTCCTCCAGGA
The DNA here is from genome assembly GCA_905221605.1 of Symbiodinium natans. Classification (NCBI taxonomy): domain Eukaryota; class Dinophyceae; order Suessiales; family Symbiodiniaceae; genus Symbiodinium; species Symbiodinium natans. The sequence continues at coordinate 250,655 of CAJNDS010002210.1, read as the reverse complement.
TGGAGTGCCCACGGGCATCTTCGAGCCCATTCCCAGCAGCCATCAGTGGCCCTCCGTGGATGGGGGGCATCCACTGGACAGGTGCCTAAAGGAGTGTGACTCCAACTGGAAGAACGCCGAAGCCCAACCCGGCCAACTCCAGCAGCTCATTTGACGAGGAGACAGCCCAGGGGTGGGTAGCCGAAGTCCACGGAGGCGAAGCCGCCGCACGCCTACGCTGGCCCAAGGGCATAGCCATCGGCAAGCTCAACGTTGTGCAGGCCGAGGGCAAGGACCCCAGAATGGTCCTAGACAGCTCAATTTGCAACGTAAACCCACTGTGCACATTGCCTGAACGCGTCTGCTTGCCTACATCGGCGGACGTTAGGGCCTCCTTCAAGCCCAAAGACCCTAAACACGCCTCCCAAGGAGCCGCCCTAGACTTTAAAGCCGCCCACAAGAGGGTCAAGGTCAAGCCCTCAGACCAAGGCCTATTGCTCTTCCGACACGCCAATCGCCTTTTCGCCTATGTGGTGTGCCATTTTGGCGCTCGCTTCTCAGCCTACTGGTGGCAGAGGGTTGGAGCCCTGCTTCTGCGCTTGCTGCACCACGTACTAGCCCATGAGCCTCACAAAGCTTGGCTCTACGTCGATGACTTACTGCTGTGCCTCCTCAGACATAAGGCCCCTGAGCAGCTAGCCCTCACAGTGGCTTTCCTCACTATCATCGGTGCCCCGATCAGCTGGAAAAAGGCGGCCTTCGGCGACCAGCTCATATGGTGTGGTTGGAAGTTCTGCTTCGCCACAGAATCCGTATGCCTAGCACAGCCCAAGCTAGATAAACTGCGCGCCCAGCTACTCAGCCTCCTGGAACATAAGCGCGTCCCCCGGAAAGAGCTCGAATCCTGCCTCGGCCTGCTGATGTGGGCAACCAGCGTAAGCTCTCACCTGCGCTGCTTCGCCGCCCCGCTTTATGCGGACTTGCATAGCCCGCCTGGGACCCAATACCCTATCCCACCCCGCAGCTGGTCACAATTCCTCTGGTGCCTAGACTCCCAGTGCCGAGTCACGAAAGATGCCTCATACCTACAACTGCCCATCAAAGCCAAGGTGATAGAGGTCAAAGGGAAGCCAGTGTCGTCAAAAAATCACTCTACGCAATGACAGCAAAGCCGCTCTGCACTGGCTGGCCCAGTGCTTCACCCACGAATTCCGCATGCCGCTAGCTCAGCCGCCCCTGCTGCCATGCCTCTCGGCCGCAGACGCCATGGCGGACGGCACTCAAGTTGGGATCGGGGGTTGGTTGTGCACATCAAGCCAGACCTTCTGGTTCGCACAACAGTGGTCCATAGCAGAGCTTCGCGCCCACTGGCCTTTCCTCACGAAGGATGCCCAGCAATATATAGCCTGTTTCGAAACAATTGCCCAGTGGGTTCTATTACAAATGGCATACGCGGCCACCGGTTGCTCCAGCCTCCGTTTCTGCCTGCCCACTCTCAGCGACAACAGCCCCACACAAGCTTCAGTCAATAAGCTGTTTACCACAGCCTTTCCGCTCTGCCTCTTCCTGCAGAAGGTAGCCTCCTGGGCTCACGCCAAGGGTCTGAGCCTAGAAGTCGGGCATATTCCGGGCGTCAAAAACACGGACGCGGACGACCTCAGCCGAAACCGCCTACAGAAGTTCGCAAGCACGACCACATCCCATAGATTCCACGTCCATCTGCACGACCTGGCTCGGTCGGAACACGAGGTCAGCCTATGGCCCTCGGACGCCAACTGGAGCACTGGCCTAGTGCAGGTCTCAGCACATACAGCCTAGTGCCCCGGGCGGGGGTAGGGAGGCCTAATGCATTCACCGGTCTGCCCTGGGCCCCTGAAGTGGGGGTTTGATGGCCTTACATGCTCGTGGGATCTTGCCCAGCCTTTCCCACGAAGCATTTCACTCTTTCGCCCAGAGCAGCACCGCTGAAAACAGGAGAGCGAGTCGTTGATACCCTAACCCACTCCCCTTCGGGATATAGGGCTAGGGTTGGACTCCTCTCCCCAACTAGGGTTAGGTCATGCAGTGCTTGTTGGGAGAACGCTTCGGGTTTTTTGGTTCCCGTGTGTTTTCCCACGAGTGAATCATGCACCGTAATTTGCCATACGCCTAAACAAGCCTTGCACAGCTGGAGCATCTCCGGCTCTCAGCTGGCCTTGACCTAACCCCTAGGTGGGGCCTTCTGCTTTTCGCCCACCCACCACTGCCCTTGCGCACTCAAAGCATAACGACCAAAGCCTGGATCCGGCCGGATCCCGCCTCCCAAAGTGGAGTAGCCTTCTCAGAAATGCCCATTTGCCTCCCAAAGTGGAGTAGCCTCAGTCCCGCCTCGGGACTTCATCTCACCTCAACAGGGGGTTTGATGGCCTTACATGCTCGTGGGATCTTGCCCAGCCTTTCCCACGAAGCATTTCACTCTTTCGCCCAGAGCAGCACCGCTGAAAACAGGAGAGCGAGTCGTTGATACCCTAACCCACTCCCCTTCGGGATATTGGGCTAGGGTTGGACTCCTCTCCCCAACTAGGGTTAGGTCATGCAGTGCTTGTTGGGAGAACTTCCTCGGTAGCTTATTGCATTTGCCAGTTATGAGAGTCGAGAGAGGTGACGCCTCCCCTGTTTTGCCTGGGTTAGCGGTTAGTGCATTTGGCGTCCTTGGCTGATGCGCTCGGCTTGCGTGCTTTCCTTTTGTGTTGCTGAGGCGTCCGTGTTGATTGGTCCTCTCGTTCTCCCGCCCTCCCATCCCTTTTGTTGTTCGGCTTGCGGCTGAAGCCTTAGCCGAGGGACGGAGAGGAGGAAGGAGTCAGTATTGACTCTAGGAGTCGGCGTTGGCTCCAGGTATTGCTTGAAGGCTTGAATTGTTAATCATAATCTGATTTATGCGTTGATTGAGTGGCTGATTTGCGCTATATTTGTACTTCGTTGGTCGAGCTGTCGTGTGTGGTTTGCTTTCTTTGCATCTTAGAGATTGATATCGTGAAGAGCCGATTACGCTTCTTTGCGTGAAAATTCGGTGCCAAATTTGTTGATATCACTGATGCGCGTTGCTCAGCTGCTTGTGGTTGTCCGCCGTCCAGGCCTTAGTTACAGTTGCTCATTGCCTGGACCCTATGTGTACTGCATTTAGCTTTCGGTCATGTTGCTCGTTAGGATTGGACTTCCAGAAAGTTCGCGAGAGCGTTGTGGTCTAGTGTTGGCTTTGAAGAACCTGTTTTGAATAATTGCGCTGACCAAAGGGTGAATTGCCCGAAGTTGTTTCCTATTGCCGAGGAGCAATTGTATATAGGAGCCAGACCTAAGGAAATATTGGCAGGTGATTTTCCTCCATTGTTCCGTCAGGAGCAGAATTGTGCATACCTCTTCTTGTACATAGAAGAAGCGACCATTCTGATTGGCCTTGACCTAGTGTTGTTGTTTTCTTTCTTGAAACTGGCAGATGCGATTGCTGATTCGTCCTACGCCCTGATCCCTGATTGTAGCCATGGTTTTCTCCAGTATACTGCGATTGTGCGTTTTCTTTGCGACGAGTACAAGTGGTAAGGACAAATGGTTGCTGTTCAGTCTGCTGGAGATGGTTTCCGCGGGATTGCCTTGAGCATTGTCCCAGGACTTCGTTTGTTCAGACTGGTTGTATTCTTGTATAGCTTCAACAATTGGAGACACACTTTGATGATTCCACGAACTGCATGTCCACTCGGATTGGTTGACTGTGCAGATGGCAGAAGAGTATTGAGTACATGAATGATGATTTTTTCCTTCAGTGCCAGTGATTGCTTTTTTTGGTTCTTCGGATTGCCGTAACAAGACCATTCGAGATTCACGAAGATGGCGTTTGCATTGTACAGTGCGAGGCATTGGCAAGTCTTCGGATTGAGTTTGTGTTGCCCAACACGGATACTCAGAGTTCATTGTGCAGCAGCTCATCGTCACTACCTGCGCTACTTGCGCATTGAGTGCGTGATTCAAGACCGCAGCAGATAGGTTTGCGTTCTGCAGACTGATCACAAGATGAAGCATTGTTCCTTTACTTTGGCGGTGTGTACTACATTGCAGTTAGCGTGTGAGATTGGTGAACAGTTGCGCGAACGAGTGGTGCTATTTTCTGCATGGTGCCGATTGTGACGAAGTGGCTTACCCATTTCCTTATATCGCATGACAGTGGCATTGTGGTTTTCTGGCGACGCGCTCATCCTCTGAAGTCCATTGCCATTGCTCAGTGCTTGGCTGACAACAGCTTATTAACCTCGAGAAGCTGTTGACAGGTGTGGAATGAGCTTGTGTCTGGTTCACTGCATCGTTTCAGGATTGCAGCATCATTTCCTACAGCTGATTGCTTTGCTGCTTGTTTAGCGAGAGGTAGCCCGTTGTCAAACACCTCTGGGTTTAACGCATTGCTTTACGAGAAGAAGACTGGCGAGATTGCCTGTATTGTTGCCCGAAAGGCGCCAGATACTGTGGCAACATGCTGGATTGAGCAGGATGCACAAATGATTGGTGGTGTCTGATATTCATTGCTTCTGATCTTCGCGTTGTGCGGATATGGCTTCCGCGTGATGTTACTTCATGGCATTTGTTGAGTGCCATTGATCCTTACGTCGCACACTTCGCCGATGCGATTGTGATTTCACGATTTGACGTTGCCCTTTGACAGACAGATGGTCCTATGTATATTGCAGGGGACATCACTGACATCACCATGGTGGTGATTGTTATTCTGCAAACGTTATGCATTGACCACTCTGGTCATTGAAAGCGAGACGATGGATCTTTGATTGGATTGACATATGCTTGGAAGTATTCGCAGTTGCTTTGTCTTCGTGGTATTCGTCAGAGCTTGTGAACTCATTGCTTGTGATTCTTTATTTCCGTATTTTTCTATGTGCAAACCGAGTCATTGCATTCATTCGACCACAGTGAGATCGAATATCGCTGGTAGCGTCGCTGGTAGCCGCGAGCTTGGTGGAACGCCTCATTGGGCTCATAACCCAAAGTTGTATAGCTCACAACCCATAGTTGTGTAGGATTGGAATTCAAGTTTTACGTGGAGTCAGACTTTTATTGGCGACTGTATCAGTGCATGAGAGTTCTTTGGATGATGGAATGGTTTCATGGGTTGCTTTGCTTATCTACCATTTGATTTCAGGCCGAGTCGATTGGTGATATCTTCTTCGCGGTTGACATACACTGGTTTCAGGAAGCCATATATCCGGCATTGCTATCTCTACATGGCGTTGCTCGGTTCTGAAGTTGTGAGAAGGGTCATTCTTTCGAAGTACAGATTTGAGAATTTTTTCCTTGACCCTGATCTAAAGCAGCGTATTGGTCGCCGTTGCAAAACTGCGCGTGGGAACTTTCGGGATTGCATTGGATGCAACCTGGTTGGTCCTACTTGAGTGACAGCATTCTCTCAGCGTTGCTCATTGGTCAGCTGCTTCTTTTGAACCTCGTCGTACAGTATTGAGGTTTTACAAAATTAGTTTGGTTCTGTCATTGTTCTCATGCTGCAGATTTCAATTGCACGAACAGTGATTGGTTTTGTTTGCAGTCTGCTAGTGACTGCTTCATGCATTGTTTCCGGAAGACGACGAATGAATGCGATTGGATTGCTTTCATTGAGATCTTCGGTGCGGTGTTGGACACCGTATTGAACTTGGATCTGGAAAGTCATTGCAACTCCACCTATGTTGCAAGACCTGCCGTTCTGAGCATTTTGAGTCACATTGACTTACTCATTGTGACATCAAGCCGTTTCTCAGAATCCAGGAATGCCTTCGGATAGGTTGACTGCAACCAAAAGCTACTGCCGTCTTGACGTGAAGAAGAACTGAGCTCATTGAGCCCCGTTGGCAGAAACGCTTTCTGATTTACTGGTCTCTAGTTTCTGGTTCTATTGACTGCGAGTAAGCTGTGTTTGGATGATTGCTAAGTCATTCATTCAATGCGGTTGTTTATCTTGCAATTGTAAAGGTCATGGAACTCTAGAACAAGAAATTGGCCACAAGATGCCGGTTCCAGACCATTGTCTTTGTTTTATCAAGTAACAGATGACTGCCCGAGAACAAAATGAAGATTGACCCACAAGAAGGTCGGCAGCATCAAGAATTGTTGCACAGTTGGTTATTGTAAAGCTGTTAGTGTGAATGATTGCTGAAGCATTCATTCAAGGGACGGTGTTATGATTGAGCTTTACTTCCTGCACATGTACATTGTCCATTGCATGAAGAACATGCAACACTGACAGAGAACATTGGCATGTGGACATTGCCATGTCCATGATGCTTTGGCTCAAGGTGCCAACAAGGATTGGCTCAAGGCTCAAAATTGGCTCAGCCCAAGTGACACAAAAGATTGCTGAGCGAGAGATTGCATCTGACAGTTGTATGCTTGTATTGAAGGGAGAATTGTCCATTCTCAATTGGGATCAATGAATTCTCAATGGTAAAACCTCCACCCCTTGAACAGCTCAGCTAGTTGACAAGCCTGACTGGTCAGGATCGTGGCCATGAGCTCAGGTCAGGTCGGAGGGGTGCATGTTTTGCCAGTTCTCATTTAGGAGGGAAGCAACGAGAAGGTGGAGTCTCAAAAGGACTGCCTCCAAAGACGGGGAGGGGCTCTGGGACCAGTAGGCCAGGCTCATGGTGGGGCAGTCAGCACTGCGCCGCCGACCGCCCAGGTTGGAAGGAATCGAAGGGAGTCGATCGGCATGATGTCTTGGGATGCTACCGGCCTCGGAGAGCGGGAAGCATATGCGCGTTCACCCCGGTTCACAAAGGGGGCGACTGAACTTCGCGGTGTATAGGGGGGACTACTTTTCGAACAGGTGAGTCAAGGGCAACGCAAACCAGTCGATGCTTTCGTAACAGTGAGGAGTGTTCAGTTTGCAACAGAGGCCGCTACGACGCCGGGAAAACGCACTGATGCCGGCACGGCAATATTTAATCGTGGTTACATTCAACCGCTGCTGGTTGAATTGTGTATGCAAGCTTCAAGAGACAGCGTCACGGCGGCAGCCATGGCACGACGCTTCCTACTCCCTTTCGTGGCTGGGCGGGTCCACCTCAGCAGCCAAGAGCGACCGGCGTCCACACATTGACTGGGCACGGAGCACTTCCTCGGTGTCGTGGCCGCGTGGATTGCCTCGATAGCCTTGCTAGTGTCGAAGGTGCTTATCGAAAGTGAGCGTGTCCTCCCGCAGACACCAAGACCGGAATGCCCCTGCAAACATAGGAGGAAATGTTTCCTCATCTCACTCCACGCGTGGTGCAAGCCATTTTGTAGACCATAGTCGCCGCCGCACCGATGCCACCCAGATGAACAGCCATCCTCTCGCCAGGGTCAAGTCGAAGCTACGGATCACAAATCAAGTCGGTGATGGCAGGCGCGCTGCGACGGCGCCGCTTCTTGGAGGGCTCCACCATGATCAAGAGCGCGCGCAACGTCCTCAGCCGACCCGTCCGCGACGAGCATGTCTAGTGCGCTCAACAGGGAAAGTTGCGGCTAGCTTGAGCGCGAGCATAGTCGATTATCCTTCAAGAAATTCCTGACCACATCTGGAAACACCTGACGCAGGTCGTTTTTAGCCGTGTCTGGCGTTTGGCGCGTTAGCCCACAAAGTCGGGAGCCCTGAAAATGTCCTGGACAGCCGCATGCTTCGGCGCCATGAGCTATGCTGTTGCGGGGTTGAGGCCACCTGCGTAGGCTCCGCCAAGCCACAAGCGAGCCAAAAAGAGCAGAGAAACGAGAAAATTCACAGCTGCCGCAACCGCTTGTGGAGTTTCCCCTTAACTTGACGGATTCGGAGAGCCGCCGCGACCCATGTTTGACGGATTCGGAAAGCCGCCGCGACACGCGTTTTCTGGAGCCTCCGCGTATAGATTGACGGATTCCGAGCCGTAGCTTGACGGATTCGGAGAGCCGCCGTGGCGCGAGCATCGTTTTCGAGGGAGGGTTGCACGGAGTCGGGCCGACAGCGCATCCACTTCTGCTCGGGTGCGGAGCGCAAGCAAGATTGGCTCGTGGCCTGGTCGAACACTGGCGCCCACACGGCGGCCAGCGAACGTGAGACGAGCCGACGAAACATGTCGCCCGTCGCAATGCCGCGCACGCCACGTCCGGGCTTACGAATCGCCATCATGCGCGTCAAAGGCATGCGGAGCTCTGGCGCGGTAGGGAGTGCTGTGGCCCGCGAGCCGCAAGGCCAGCGGGACGACAGAAGCGCGAAGAGGCTTTCGCACGCCACTGTGTCCAACGTCGCTGTCCGCTGCGGGCAACGGAGGCATCGTCCAGACTCCAATGACGGTGTTGCAGGCCGCTCGCTGGACAGCAACGGCCAATACCCCCCACCAGCGCCGTGCCTATCCCTGGGCCCTGCGTGCGCGCAGTGCGATGAGGCGCTGCACGAGACGCTGGGACTTGTCGTTTCAGCGCCCCACGATTTCAGCGGCCAGAACGCATAAGCGATGCGGGCCCCCGCGACTTGGCAACCGATCCCCAGACCCCCAACTTTGAAACGAGAATCCTTCTCGGAGCGGGAAAAAATCATGCTTGTGGGTCAGGCATGCTAGTAAGCCCACGTAAGATGAAGCTCCACCGAGGTGAACAGCATCATTTAGCACGACGGAACAAAAAAAAAGACCTTGTTCCATGTTTCCGCGTTCGGCATGACAACGACGGCGTCGGACGGCTTCAGCGTGAGCTTGGGAATTGCCAGCGTGTGAGTTGACAGGCGGGAGGCCAGTCACCTCCACGACGGAGCCACCGGCGTCGGCTGAGGATTTTAGCTTTTTGCCACACTGCCAAACAGAGGTGGAACGGGGGCTACAAACTTTCCACAGAGCGCGCTGCAGCACCGTCTCAATACGCCATTCAATATGCCATATGCGATACGTGCGGCACTAGGTATGCGAAAGCCGGTTGCGTGCAGGCTCGAAAGCATGAATGCGCGTGGCGAAGTGGATGGTCTGTTTGTGTATGTTTCAAATAGGCACACGTATGTTTCAAACAGGCGCAAGATGTGAAGTGACATGTGTGCTTCGCTCAAGTGACAGTTTGCATTTTCGCTCATGGTGGGCGGTACGCATCAATGATCATGCTAGACAGCTGAAGAGCAACCACTTTCACAAGGAACTTTCGAAGCAACACGGCTGGCGAGTTGCACAACGTAACGTTGTCCGATTGCAGCAGAGAAAATTGTTTATACGAACGCAAGCTTCCGCAAACGCCGATATTTCCCCGAGCAAGGAGTGGACGCAAACAACTTCGGAACAAAACCAATATGTGGCTGTTTGAGCAGGTGGGGGTTCGCCATCTTTTCACGTTTATCCTTATTGCAGTTTAGTCCGCCCAGCGGGTTACGCCCAGGTTACGAGTCCGAAGCGTCGCCGTGTCCAAAATACTCAGTGGCAACCAGGGCAGGGGCGGGAAACTTCTTGCCCCGATCAGTGCCGAAATCGGGTGACAGCCTCGCATGTGCATGTGTTGGCCTAACGTTGGGTTGCGCATCCCCATTCAGTTCGACGCACCTCTTGGGCGAGCTTGTCCGTAGGATCCAAATCCTCTCTAGTGCCTTTGTGTTTTCCCGTGCACACCCACACGTAAGGAGGTTGCCGGGTTGGACGTTTTTGCATCGGGGAGATGAGGATCAGTTATGAGCCCGCAGCGCCCCATAGGCAGGTGTTTGAGGCGAGCGCCGACAGAGGGTGAGGTGAGCCGCCTGGCGAATTTGTGCCCAGTTCGGGGAGGGAAACCCTGAGACCAACGCCCCGGCATGAGTCGTGGTCCCATTGGACTCCTTCAGGCTATTGTGACTACACCCAATGAGTCGGGGCTGTTTTCCAACCCTGTGCTGTGTGGTGACAGATGATACTTGCAGCCAACAGCAACGCTGAGGCCGTACCGCAAACAACGCGTGTGTGAGCGTACGCTGCAGGGTGTGTGTGTTCATTTCAATACGCACGCGCAGGACAAACGTTTTCGTGGAGGTACAAATTCACATGTGGGAGCGGACGTCGAGTGACCGAAACAAACAACGTTTTCCCTTAGCTTGACGGATTCGGAGAGACGCCATGACCCGCCTTGCGTGATGGATTCGGAGTTGGATTTCTGTTGAGGATGACCGGTCCGCCTTCCGGGTGTGCATCTGGCTCAGCCTTGACATCTTCCTAAACAACGTATCTGCACTTCATTGTGTGGTGCGGTATTTAGGACATTTACCTTGAGGAAATTAGAGTGTTTCAAGCAAGCGATTGCCTTGAATACATTAGCGTGGAATAATAGAGCCGCCAGTTTTTCCTTATAGCTTGACGGATTCGGCCAGCTTCTTGTGGAGTTTCACCCGAACAGCGGGCGCTCAACACTCGCAGGCGCTTGCGGACTCTTGGCGGACGCTTGCGAACGGTTGCGAACGGTTGTGGACGCTTGCAGGCGCAAACGCAGCGTTTTTCTCCGATTGCATTGCGCGTCGTGTTTACTGCGGCGCTTGAAGCTCCCGCTGCCACACGTGCCGAGGCACGCTGTGGCGGGACGACGCAAGTGGCCGGCCAGCGAGCCTTCGCCTGGTCATTAAACTGTGCGAGGTGGCGCCCGCCGTTGTGCCTTTCGCACGGTTTTTTTTTTTACGGCCAGGCAACCGAGTACAACACTTTCCCCTCCTCTCCCGGCTCCGCTCTCCCTCTTGAACTTGACTGACATGACGTGGTGAGCACGAACGATTCAGCGTCCTTTTCTTAGGGGTTTCGGTTGGGGGACCGCCACTGCCTAACGCCCTTGAGTTACCTATGGGCTTTGCGATTGTAGAGCTGTGGGCGTGAGATCCCAGCACTTCAGATACTGGTCAAAATCCAACTGATTCGGCACTGCTGCTACGTACAGAGTCACGCAACCGCTACCAAGAATCATTTTCAGGACATCTAGTCACTTCGGAGCACAAAAGATAGTCGAAACGTGTACACTCAGTAGTCTCCGTACGGGGGAAAGTCGCCCCTGGGCGCAAGTGACTACTCCACCCGTGCACTCCACCCGTGCATCCGCAGCATGACAATTTTTTTACAGGCGCGTCCCATGGAGGATCACTGTGGATCAGCTCTCGCACACCACCACGGTCTTTTTGTGGCATCAAGCCAAATATTCGGAAATGTCGCTGTGTCAGGCTTGAGCTAGGCGCGAAGGCAGTGGGGGCGCCCGCCGGTCTTGGAGTGTCTCTACTCTTTGCCATTCCGATGCCCGTCCGCAGCGAAGCTGACACTTCAAGCCTGCATTCCCCAAGAGTCTGCCGGCTCGTGTCGGATGCTGTGGCCTCCGCAGTCGGTTTGCGTGATGGCTTGAGATGTATGTTCGGCTTGGGTGTCCTCAAGGCGCTGTGGCAGGAAACCTTAGCGTGTGTTTGGTGCTGTTGGGTACTCGTAGTTTCTACAACTCTGCAAGCTCCACGAGCGAAAGCAACATGCTTCTGACGACATCGTTTTCGCAAGCCTCTTCCAGCAACGCTGTTTGCAACAATCATATACAATATTCCCGTTTATAACAACCTGCTGTCAGGGAAGCAAATCTGAAGCATTACCTCGGATTGCTCATGCCGGCACTTCGACTGGCATGGCTTGGCAACACGTCTGAACCAGAGGCCGAGACGAATGTTCCCCGGAAACAGAGCGCACAATCCAAAAACATCAAAGAGTCTGTGCCCAGGGGGTTTTGATCGAGTTTTTCGGCGCGCACATCCTGGTGGGATGCCCGTCCGGAGCAGGCTGTGGCATTCTTTTGTTTGAGTGTGAGCTTGGAAGTTCCAGCCGAAGCATGAAAAGTGAAAGATCTGCCCTCGAGTTGCCAAACTGGATGGCCTGGGCATTGAATGCGCGTTGGATGCTGTGTTGGTGACATCAGGCAGGTCGCTGCTGATTTGTAGTAACTACGAAGTAGTTCGGGCATGTGCGCATGTCATGTGGCAAGATGGAGGCGGCTCTTTGGGTGGTTGGCTGGAGCTTTGGAGGCTTCTGGCACTTGTGCTTGCAGCTGCAGCAGCACCGGCACTTCGAAAAGCTTCTCATCGGCGAGAATTTGCATGCACGGTTACGGGGCATGTTGGCTGAAGACATGACTTCTTCAACATGAGCACCTACGTGTGTATGCAAACGATTCAGGCCGAAGTGCTAAGCCACAATTGACTTGACATACGTGTTCCTTGTGCCGGCAACAGAGCAAAATCCTCCACAAGCCACACACACATCACAAGTATCTCGGTCATCGCGCTCCCCCCACGCGATGGAGCCCATGAAGCCCATGGAGCCCATGGAGCCCGAGAGCAAGGCAGCGCCTCAAGGATCCGGAGCTTCCGAAGGCTGCTTCAGCAGATTGCGGCGGAAGTTGACCGAACCGCATGGCCATTCTGGCCACTCTTTGTTCAGCAGCTGGCTGAACATTTGCTTTGTAGATGTTGCCTTCATGTGCCTTCTTTTTGTTTGCCAGCCCGCGCCCGTGCCATCCTGCCAAGCCAAGGAAAATTCCGCTTCGCGCTGTCGCTTTTTAGCCTCTTGGACAGACTCGTGTGTGTCGTCCCTGCAGTCCCAGAGGTCTTGTAGCATCGCAGTCCGTGATTCCAAGATTGTACACCAAGGCTTGTTCCACATTTTGGCCATCATTGGCTCGGCTAAAGATGCTCCTTGCCAGGAGACACAATATGACACAATATGACACAATATGACACAATATGACACAATATGACACAATATGACACACTATGACACACTATGACACACTATGACACAATATGACACAATATGACACAAGATGACACAAGATGACACAAGATGACACAAGATGACACAATATGACACAAGATGACACAATGTGACACAATAGCATTTGTCAGACTTTTTGTTGCGCGGCGTGTGCACCCAAGTCTTCTTCACAGCTGAGGTCTATCTGGAGAAGTTCGGAGCAGCACCTCGGCATCTGTTTTTCGGGAGATACTTGGGCACCGAGCGGCTACTCACTGCTTGCAAACTCCGTGCGGCACCTGCATGGCCACTGCCGTCAATTTTCAATCGCTGCGAGGATGCGACCATCATGGGCCTGCTTTTCTCTGTAATCTCCTTCTGGAGTCCGTTCACGGAGTGCGTCGTCGGCCATCTCCAGGACGGGGGCGGT
>CAJNDS010002210.1:0-232500 GCA_905221605.1 Symbiodinium natans | reverse complement strand
TCCGAGGGTTCGTACACGCGGATGCATGACCATGTGCTCGTCTTTGTAGGTGCAAGATGTTCAAAGCGCTACTGGCGAAGTCGGCAGCGTCTTTCAGATCCTTCGGGAGGTGTCGCGTTGGCTGAGAAACGTGAGTTCCGCGCACTTCATGTGTGATTGCACTTGGCTGCTGGAGCTCATGCCATACAGGTAATGCCCCGCATCGGGTGTTGCAGAAGAAAGGCCACTTGCAAGCGGTCTCTACTGCTTGTGCTTTTGGGCGTGTGAGTTTCCCTAGGTGATTGCCTTTTTTGCTTGTGACCCTTGAATCCTTGAACAATCGAGATGACCGAATACGACAAATTAGGTTGGCCACGTCTAACCGGGCAGATGTTTGTCTGTTGTTCTCTCTGGTCCTTGCAGGTATGGCAAAGCACCAGGCTTTGCAGGAAAGAATGCCCACCCGTCACCCGCCATATTCCAGGGTTCAGTCTCCTTACAGCGGCTAGCCGCCTTTTCCTCTTGTCCCCCCCTTTTTTTTTCTCTCTCCCGGCTGCCTCTGCAAGATCTTTAGTTGAAATATGGCTCGTCCCTGGGCTCTTCTGGCATCTTGTGGCCTCCGGGCTCTCATGCGTCTGGCCTCTGTCTGCTGGATCTTTCCTTGGCTCGTGGAGTCTGGTGACAACGAAGGGTTGACGGCCACAACAATGTGTCGTGCACAGGGGCCGGCTGGAAACACCAGCAGTAGCACTTGTATGGGCTCTGGCCTGTTTTTGCGTGGGCTTCGTCTCTCGTCATCTTCGATGGCAAGTACTTCTCAGAATGCTCCGGCACTTTCAAGCTCTGGTCGGCGCTTGAAAATGTATGGCTGCAAGTTGCCTTGTTATCCGCAAGCACGTAGCGCCAAAAGCTAAACCCTCGACCCCAAGCCCTGGGCCCCAAACCCTGCAGACCTATTGCAGGACCACCGGCCGCCGAACATGGCGTTTCGGCATTTGATGGCAGTGAAGCTGCTCTTCTTTAAGCCTTAGCCTGGTGATGCTCTGTGTGTGTGTGTGATAGGGTCCTGGCACCGGAGAAGGTCGGGTTGGAAAAATGGAGATCTGCCATTTTGCGAGAGGTTCAGCCCTGTCATGTCGCGATGCCGGATTCTGATCCTTAGGTTCTGGAATGGAGCCTATGGGGCATCGATTGGCTCCACGTTATTTTACTATGCACCTTGGCATTAGGTGGCTTCTGTTTGAAGAGCCATGAGGCCGTCAGCATGAGATGGCTTTTGCCGCGCAGGTTACGTATGTACTACGGCTGGGCGGATGGGAGCGCATGCAGGTTGGCATTTTCCCTTTGGAGTCGCCCGCAACAAGACTACTTCCAGCATGCGTCAGCGTTCGCGAACTGCAGATGCAAAAAGGCCCTTCTTTTTCAGGGTCGATGTGTTTGCTTTGACAGGTCATCGTTGGTGGTGGGCTGATTGCCGGTCTGACGGAGGCCCTTAGATTCCTTTCAGCTTTCTAGGTTTTAGGAGCGATTGTCACTGAGCCTGTCGCCAGATTAGCCTCAACTGGATCTACATGCGAATCTTCAGTGCCGGAGACTCCAGGCGGACTGTTTGCGAGGAGGAAATAGATACAGCATGTACGCATCGGCTCCTGAGTGACATCCTTTGTTGGGGAGCCTTGTCCCTTCGAACCCTTTCCATTCAGGCTCGACATGACCGGGAAGACGGATCGCAGGTTGCTACGATATGTGGTGTTTTCCCGAAGCTCGGCCCGGCTAAAACCCGCCTTACGCACCCTTGCATGCCCAATTACACCCCTGGACCAGTATGGGCCAAGGCTTCTGCAATGCCGTCGCGACGTTCGGCATCATTGGATGGGCCGAACCTTCGATTTTTATGGCCGGGCGCCAGAACATGACAACCCCCGAGCCCGGCATGATCTAGAAGCGCTTGGCATGTGCAAGAAGGTGTTCTTGTGGGCTGTCACAACTCGATTTGGTTTGGCCAGCTTCTCGTTCTGGCACCTTGGCATATTTTGGGCTTTTGGAGATATTGGGGGCCTTGTTCTCCCCTTGTCGGACTGCAGGCGGGTTTCAGCTCAGTGCTGGCTTGTCGACGAGGAGCCACGTTGTGGAAAGCAGTCCAAGTACTCAGCCGTAGGCGAAGGATTAGGGAGGGAAAAGTAACGACACAAAACACGGAAAAACCTCGCGGATTTTGTGACTGTGCGCCAGGATTGCATCTTTGGCGAGGTGCCAGGACGACGGCGGCAAGGCCGGGACCAGTTACCCGTTATGTCCCTGCTTCCCCCGACACTCCGTCCGCGCCGTGCCCCAGGCGTCATTTTTGGCGCGCTGGCCATGACGCAGAACTTTGCAGGCCCAAAATAAGTGGAAGAAACCACACGTGGAACACATCATCACATCATGCCGAGCAAGTCTGAGCACACGACTGTGCACAATTGTTGCGGACATTGCGAGCTTGTCCCCGCCTCATTCCATCAGGCTTTTGCATGTGCATTGTGCTGTCGTGTTGAGTGCCAGGTTTTAACTGAGCTTCTTGTCCCATTGGCCCATAGTATGCAGACCAGATGCCAGCACAGGTTGCTTGAGCTGCACCACTCTTGTAGGTGCGATTTTCTCATCACTGACCTTTCTGGGCCTGGGGCTCGCGGGGCTGGAGACGGTGAACTGTGAGGCCCGACCCCAGATGTCGGTGCAAGTGGGGCGGCTCTTTTTGCCAAATCACCCAGACATGGTGCACACTAGTTTGAAGTTTTCTAGTACCAGGCACAGTGCAAGCACCTTTCCACCAAGCAGATCGTTGACTCTACCGGCGCTGTCGGTGTTGCTGTGCCCGCAATTTGGACATGGGGGCGTTTTCTTTTCTTCACAGATGATGCGTTTGCAAACTTCTGTGACCCCTGACATGAGGAATGCATCGACACGTGCTTCCTTGGCGTTATCGCAATGCAGCCTGAGAGCTTGCGCGCCTTGGCGGTCAAGGGAAGCTGCAGCTGAATGATGCTGATGATGCTGCTGCTGCTGATGATGTGGCCCATGCATGAAGTGTTCTGCTTGCATGATTGACTGGACTGCCTTTCTTGCCCCCGTCAGCTGTGTTTTGGGCATAAGGTTGGTATGTCCGCGCGGTGTGGCTCGGCAATGCTTCGCAGAACACGCCAACAGAGTTCGAGCAGTATTTGTTCAATCAGCAGCCAGCTGCCGAGGATCGGGTTTTGGGCACCTTTGTGCGAGCTCTTCGTCGCCTTCCATGCTTGGAAGTTTCCAATCAAGGGCGCCAGGCAAAGCCGCTGGCTGTGATTGGGAATGGGTATGGTGTGATGGCTTCCGAGTTTGTCAGGCTGCGCCGGCTTTACGCAGGCATCAGCCAAAGTCGGGGCGAGGCGCGGGCTGAAGCCGAGAGATGTGCGGGCCACCTATTTGCTGAAGACATCGGGGCCGCTGCGTATACTCTTGTCTTGCTATTTCCATGTGTTTGAACGGGCAAAAACAGCATGCAAGAACCATGTTTGAAGGTTTGGGAGCAGCTGAGGGCTTGTTGGCATCAGGAACAGAAAACAAAACCAATTGCCCACCCCAGCTTCTTCACTCTGTAGCAGTTTCCACTGAGACAAGCAATCCCTACCAAGTTTCAAGCTTGGCTCAACCCGTCCACAAGAAAGGAGCCCGCCTTTTGTTTTCGTACGAAATCGGAAAGCCTGCGATCCTCGCAACCATGACTTCTACAGAAGTGAATGTACGCAGTGCAGCCAGCATGTGAGGGGGCCCCATTCGTAGGAGCTGAGCCCATAATCTGGGTTGAACACCTTGAAGTGCAAGACTGCGCGAGAACTCAAGCCAGTCTCCTCTGGAGCCAGGCGCTTTGTTGGCCAAAAGGAAGCCATGTCTTGAACCAACCGCATAATCATAACAAGTATGATTAAATTATTCTTGTTACTATTGTTCGTATGGTTATTGTTATGATGATTATTATTACTTTTAGCTTTCGTGGTTTGTGAATGTGCAGGAGATCAACCTGACACTGGAAGACTCGGGAACGCCCCACACAGGAAAGTCGAAGATCGTCCTCAGCGTGGAGGCTCTCAAGTTGGCCCACAAGTGTGGATCATGGCTTTTTCACGACATTGCCTAAGCCTCATAATCTGTCCGAGAACGACATTGCGCGTCAGACATTTGCAAGTTCCTAAGCCTCATAATCTGTCCGAGAAACCATTGATTGTCTCAAAGGATGGTCCTCTGTTCCTGCAGGCCACCAAGAGCAGCAACTCTAACAAGATGCGGCGGCAGAACACCGACGGAGAAGGTCTTCTCTGGAGGTCGCTTGACTCAGCAAGCTGACTAGTGGATGTTCGTAGTGGTTGTTGTGATCCTAAACCCTAAACCCAAAACCCTAAACCCTCAACCCAAAACCCTAAACCCTAAACCCTAAGCAGGCTGGCGCACACAACGGCACTGGTGGACTCCTGGCCTGGTGCGAAGTCCTTGTCCGTCCTCTTTGACATCAACGAGGCGCCGACTTACGGGGAGAGAAGAGCGGGACCCTAAACCCTAAACCCTGAACCCTAAACCCTAAACCCTAAACCCTAAACCCTAAACCCTAAACCCTAAACCCTTAACCCTACACCCTACACCCTAAACCCTAAACCCTAAACTCTAAACCCTAAACCCTAAACCTAAACCCTAAACCTAAACCTAAACCCTAAACCCGGGAAAAAGTTGAGGAAGTTAAGTGGGGCTTTGGGAAGTTTGGTTGAAAAAGGTTTGGGCTGCTATGAGCAGTTTCAATGTACGTCGCTTCTCTCGATTGATCACCACGGCGCCCCTGATGCCCAGTGGCGTTTGTGGCCAGCAGCAAGTCCTGCACTCTGCATGGAAACAAACCTGCATCAACGGAGCTGGTTCCTAGGCCCGGTCGAGCTTTCATGAGCAAGAAAATCCTAAAATCCTGGAGCTACAGATCTTGGCAGCCAGGACCATCCGACAAGATCGAAGGCCCCCCAAGCCACGAAACTAATGACGCCCCCCCCCCCCCCCCCCCCCCCCCCCCCCCCCCCCGCCCCAAAAAAAAAAAAAGAAGAAGAAGAAAGAACAGGAGAGTTACTTTACTTCGAACATCCGGACCCTCGGCGCTGGAGTGCCCAACTCCAGAGTCTCCCGGAGTGCCCAACCCCAGAGTTTGCCTGGAGTGCCCAAGTGTCCCCGGAGTGCCCAGCCCCAGATTCTCCCTGGAGTGCTCTGGAGTGCCCAACGCCCAACCCCAGAGTCCCCGGAGTGCCCAGCCCCAGAGTGTCCCTGGAGTGCCCAACCCCAGAGTATCCAGAGTATCTCTACCAAGAGAAGGTGGCCAACAGATCACAGTAGGACCCTGAGCCCAGAAAAGTTTCAGTACTTCATGTTTATGCAGGCGGCGCCCCTGGACACCCGCCGGAGCTCCTGGGTCTGCATCAGAGACAAGATGCTTGTGGCTAATCCCGAAATGCTGGCAAAAGAAATCCTCAAATAGCAAAGGTGTGCATAGGACAGTCTTTTTTCCTACTCCTGGTTTCTGCTTTGGCAACCAGAACTCGTTTTCCTTCTGGAGCACTGCCCCTGTCACTAGGGTTTTGGGTTTAGGGTTTGGCTTTTCGGCTCAGGTCATCGGTCCACGGCTCATTCCACAATCGCTGGGGCCTCATCCGGTTACGAAAGTGTCAGCTTTCCGCTTTCCAGCTGTGGCCGTTGCACCTGTGTGGTTGGACAGTCTGGCTGAGCTCATAGCGTTGCAGGATGAGACCGGCGAAAACTCCAAGCAGGTGCGGAGGGCGTGGTGTGCTGATCCCTTGGTGCCGGGAAAGTCAAAGACTCAGCTGTGTGCTTGTGCCCCCAGGTCTCTGACTGGGCGGAGATTATCCCATCCACCCGAATTAGCTTGTAGATGCTTGTAGCATGGCGACAGCAGCAGCGGGGAGCATTGAGCCTGTCTGAGCTTGTGCTTCAAGACTTCTAAGATTTGGTTGGGAAGCTGCTCCCACTTAGTCGGATGCCCCCGAGAACCCCGAAAGGGGTCTAGGACCGTCTAGGATTCTTTTCAGGGCACCGTGCCCTGACCACGTCGACCTGGTGGACTGCCGTGTTCATATGCGCATACGAGACTATACCAAGGGAGGTACTGGAAGGTACGGAAAGGTACTGGGAAGTACTAGAGGATCTAGAGGCGTGAACACTGGCAGTGCTCAAGGACGATTTTGTCGGTGAAGCCGACCCATGCCCTAAGCGCACCAGACGTTTGGGCAGTCCTCGATGCGTTGGTACCTGCACCACATTATCGGACAGTTGCGTCGTCTTCTGTGCGCCTGATTGCTCGGGCCTGCATCGAGGGAAACGTGAATCACACTGGAGGTTGGTGGGCGTTTCATTCAAACCTAAGGTCTGAGCGTCATCAACCGAAGCTTTCTGACCTTTGGTCTTTGAAGTCTGACCAACCTTCTGCCGGGCTTCTTGTTTTGCGATGGGCAACAGACCTTATGTTCTTAGTGTTGCGCCGGCTGTGCTGTGCCACAAATAGTCTTGCCGTGTTTTGCGTGTGTATACCGTCCCTGCATCGTTCGCGCTGCGAGTCACTACGACAGTCATCGAGTCTGTTGCCAACTTGCCGACGAAGCGCTCCCAGCCTTTCTCAGATCCGAGAGCCCCTGAAGAGGCCTCTGAGGTGGCTGTGCACATCGTGCCAACAGTCTGCTGTGCGCTTTGTGGCACGTTTGTGGCTCACATTTTTGGCTCACATTTTGTCAGCATTCTTGTTCTTGGATAGCAGTCGGGGCTTTGTGGGATGGTCCAGGCAGACTCCGGGACAAACTAATGCAAGCCCTCGGGCTCTTCTACCGCGGACCAATTGTCCGTGATGAGATGTGGCAAAGTCACACCATCTGACGGGCACCAAGCAACAATGCCGCTTCGAATTCGATCATGAGTACAAGTCTGACTTAGACCGCAGCGCAGCAAAAGAACGCCACGAGCCTCTGCATGTTGGATGCGTGCGCCGGATCATGTCAACCCAAATCATCCCAAATCCCACCCCCCTCGCCTTCGTGCACGAGCTCTGGTCAAGGCGGGCGTCTGATTCACCACCGCGCTTATTGGGCACAGCGCCGGTGCTGCAGGTGGACCCACTTGGCACTCGTGCAATCTCTGGCATTCTTGGTCTCGACTTGTACCGATTGTACTGTCACAGTCGCCAGGCTCGTTGGTTCAACAGTGCTTGGTCCGTTTTTGCAGCAGAAGACACGTGGACATGTAGCACTGCGCAAGCGCAACGGCAAATCAACGCCCATCGAGCGCAAGGACTTCTTAAGGTACTCGAACCAGGCCCCATGGTCCACTCGGTCCACTCGGATGGTCTGGACGGGCTTGCATTTCCTCGCCGGCTTCCTCGCGGGCGCTGGGCTGGTTGGGGGCTTCGGTCAACATCACCCCCTTCTGCTCGAGGCCGTGGCTCGTGGAGATGCCGCCCCTTGAAAGCACTTAAGTTCCCCGATGCCCAGTGATCCGTGAAGAGCCTCAGTGAAGCCGAGGAGGCCTTGCTGCGCTATGTGAGCGACGTGTATCCCCAGCTCCAGGACCCCTTTGACTGGCCAGGAAGTGCAGAGGTGCCACTGCCAGAGC
The DNA here is from genome assembly GCA_905221605.1 of Symbiodinium natans. Taxonomy (NCBI): domain Eukaryota; class Dinophyceae; order Suessiales; family Symbiodiniaceae; genus Symbiodinium; species Symbiodinium natans. The sequence goes on along the minus strand of CAJNDS010002210.1, from coordinate 224,859 downwards.
AGCGGAGAGCCCACGTGTCAAGATTTCCAAAGTAGGGCTGTTCTTCTTAGGCCTTCCAGCAAACATGGTGTACTCTCGCGATCGTTCAGGAAAGAATGGCTTGGAAGACTAGTTCCGAAAATGGCATAAAAAAAAACAACCATCCACAGGGGAACCCGAGAACCTGACCGTGGCTTTCTGCCTGGCAGCTTCGAAGCCTGGCCTTCTCGCTTCGCCGGGCGGCTGCCGGGCTTGCTCCAGCACTGGCGGCCCCTTGGCTTCGTAGTCTGCAGAATCCTTAGGTCCTAGCCGCCTTTTCGAGCCTTGGCTGGTCGCGCTGCTCTTGCGATGTTGCCCACGCTATCCCATGCTTCTCTTGCTGTTGGCTGACGCTTTCTGTTCTGCAGTGGCCCCTGGCGAGCCTTCAGGCCACTTGCCTGGGCCCTCGCCTGGCTGCAGCGGCGCCGCCTCCCATTGCAGGTGCCGTGCAAATCTGTTCGGAGTCTGTCGTTTGGAGCCACTTGCTGTTGTGATGAATCCAACAAGAGTAGGATTCGGTGGGACCATTGGCTTGTTGTCACAGGCTTGGAAGCGGCCCTGCAGCAAGGCTGGCGTACTGCTTGAGAAATGATATGTTGTGGCACATGAGACTGTGCTCCTGATGGGTCCTTGGACTCTTTGCCGCTACGTCGTGGAGCCGCCATGCGCGCGGTGATGCATGAGAGATGAGATGCGCGAAGTGCTCTGGTCACCTTGTACAGGAGATGCAGAACTGCTCCGTGAAGCCAGGCGACTACAGTCTCTGCTGCAAGCTCCTGCGCCGGTGGCTCTGATGCAAATCCAGCCAACGCTTTCCGAAGACTTCGGAATGAGCTGTCCTCTCCACTCCGACTGCTGAGCGAGCCCGGAATAGACTGGAGTTGAATGATTTAAGCCTGGTACATGCCAAGCGCCCGAAGATCCTACAGCTTCATGCTCATCAGCCAAGGTGCTGAAGCTCGTGGCCTCCGTCGCCCAGCGGACGGAGACTCATCAAGCTGTTGTTGTTTGATTTTGTTTGTGCTTCTGCTGTTCTGACATGCTGCCTTTCGGATCTCTAGCATGCAAGGGACTATCAAGTGGCCGTCGGCAACGAAGCTTTTTTATGACCAATGCATCTGCAAAAGTAATGCGGTCTTGGCGTCAGCTCGTGTGCCGCTAGTTTCGTAGGATTCCAAAAACCAGGTGTTGCAGGTCGTTGAGCGCAATGCCTTCATGTCTATGGCATGTTTTTGCACCTGGAGTCTCGTTTTACTGCCTCGAGCGCCAACATGAGTGAGTGCATGACTGGACCTGCACACTAATTCGGACAAACGATCGCCGGCTCATTAAGCTTGGGTCTCGCCGTCACCGCCAGTCTGGTTCCTGGGATTTGTGTTCCAATTCTTCTCGGTTTTTTTTTGCCCAGTCGTACAGGCGACAAGCCAGTGTTGTTGAGAACCTCAGGGGGCCCGACAAGAACGGCACAGCAAAAAAGGGCTGAGAGCGTCTTCCCCAAAATCGAACATTGGAGAACTCTTACTAAGCATGACAGCCTTTTTTCGACTGTGAAGAGTGTTTGCGGTGTGGCCAGCTCAGCTAACTCCGTGGCTGATACCCGTGCCATACTGTGCCGCTCCATGCGCCACTGAGTTATCGTGAGACATTGCGTGCATCGACATTTTAAAGTGTGAGCAGAAGCACCAACACCTTCAGCCACGAGCGGTTGTAGGCATGTTGGCCAAGTACTTGCAAAGTGTAGGAGCTGGAGGGGAGCATGTCTCCCGACTGCCGGATGCTGCGTGCAGGCTTTGCACGAGGCAGGGATGCAAAGCGGCAAAACACGTGGGAGCATCATGGGCATGTTGGGTCTCAGGTCAGTGCAACGAGATCGCAAATGTCGGCTTGGCGTGCATTGAAAGCTTGGCAGAGGTAATTGGGCTTGGCTTGTCTGATGAGAGTTGCATTGCAGTGTGATTTCGTGTCGGAACAGGTAGGTAGGTGGTGGTAAGCCACGTATCTTAGTTTCAATGTGGAGGCCGCTCAACGCTTGGAGACTGTGGGAACTTGGGCTATTGGAGGCTGGATTGGACCAAGTGCCCCTATCGAGTACAGGAGCCTCTGTCCCTGTGCCAAGCCGTGCCCCGAGGCCCGCAGCAGATTGCTCGCAAGCTTCGTTGGCAGTGGCGCTCTGACTTCGGCGTGACTCGCGAAGAGGGCTTAGAAGCGCTCTTGCGACAGCAGCAGCAAACCTTGGGCGACAGGGATCTGAACATGGCGGAGATCGGGGTCTGGTATGGCGATGTGTCAGCACACCTTCTCGCTGAATTTCAAAATCTTCACATGCTCCTTGTCGATCCCTACCACCTGCGTGCAGAAGGCTCGTGTAATGAAAGCATCGCAGGCTGTATGGTGACGGCTGTGCCCGTCAGAGTGCAGGCGTGGCCGAAGATCAGCCACAAGGACTGCCCGTCGAGGCCCGTCATTGTCCATCATTATCCGTAAGGGAAGCCCTTTTGCAAGCTGGAACGCGGAAACGTCTGTCAGGCATTGGACATCGGGACGCGACGCACGCAGCCGTTCCGGTATCGGGCCACCCACCTCTTGCAGCACTCTGTCGAGGCAGCCGGTTGGGTGTCCAGGAGCCAGGGTGCTTCAAAAAATTGGAAGCTCATGCTGCCTAATTCCACCCTGGATCGAATGCTGGTCCCTTCGAAAGAGTTTGCGAAGGAATTCTATGGACATTGTTTACGTCGACGGCGATCACAGCTACGAAGGTGTTGCCTCCGACCTGAATGCTTGGTGGCCGATACTTCGGGATGGTGGGGCTATGGTGGGGCATGCAGCCTGGTTTGACCAGTGGGTGTGAACTCATTCTTCGAGTTCGTAGGGATGGGGCCTGTTGTTGTTTGGATTAAACAGGGTATGCGGCATGCTCGTTGACTTGGGCATGCTGCCGCGTGCAAGGACTACACCATCACGTGGCCCGGGGTTGTCAGAGCAGTCAACGAGTTTGCAGATGTGCACGGCTTGGACGTGAACTTCTCGGCGGAACTTTGGTGGTTTCTGAAGTCCAGGGACTGATGCCGACACCCCCGGAGAATGCCCAGGATGCAGCTGAGGCTCCAAGGATCTCAGAGGCGCAGCCGGACGCACAAGCACTGCCTCAGGAGGCGCCTCCAAGAACTTCAATGCTACGTCCACCCGGATGCCACCCGGCTATTTCCGGATGCAGCCAACACTGGGCCGAGGGAATGGCGCCCCAAATGATGGTGCCAGCGTGTCACCTGTCTCGCACCATCTCCAATATTCATCCTGGCGCTGCAGGAAAAGCCTGGCAAATGCTTGTTTTCTCGTTAGTTGCAGTGAACCATGGGGATGTCTTCACTGCAATACATAACAACACCATAACGACACTGCAGGCGGCCAAAGCCTGGCTGAGCACCTCGACAGGCTCGACATGGCAGGAGCTTTACATGGTGATGTGCCTAGCGTGTTTGTGGTCCCTTGTGGTCCCTTAGGGTCTCTTAGGGTCCCTTAGAGTCCCTTATGGTCCCGTAGAGCTGAAGCTGGCAGGTGACAGCAGCATCAGCCCGGAGGAGCTGCGGCGAGCTTTTTCCGGTGCAGAGGAGGTCAGCTACGGACAGGCCCGGCAAGAAAAAAGTCTCTTGTAGCCCTTGTCCTCCGCACGAACCTGTCATGATCACAGCAGATTGCTGGGGCGGCTTCTGAAGTTGTAACGATTCCAGGAGATGGACGTGGAGGGCGAGAACGGCCCGGTCTTTCTAAGTGCAGCTCCATCAGGCCAGATGTCTTGCTCTTCACTATCCAAAAACTTGCTATATAAAGTTACAGTTTCTGAGCAAGTTGCATGGGTGAGCAACGACATGCAACGACCCAGACATGGCAACCGACTTGCGGACCTTTGAAAGGTGGCAGTCTGGGCGGCTCGTTTTGGTGCCTCGAGGCTCTGTCCTGTTCATGTGGTCCATTCTTGCCATCATGGTCCTCCAAGGGCCATCACGTAGAGAAAGCTTCCCGCGCGCACCCATTTGTCACGGCTAAGCCCAGGCGTGAGCTTCGTGTCTGCCAGGCCTTGGGCGTGCGCATGGCGGTCATCGGCACGGCTTGTGCAGCCTCGGTGCCCGTTGCGCAAGGGCTGGACACGGAGGCTAAGCACCTACAAGTTGAGGCTTCTTCTCCCGTCTTTCATGAATGTGTCCGGTCTGTGAGTGGTTGGACCGGTGCAGGCTCTCAGCAAAGCTGAGCTAGTCGTGTGCCTGTGCCGCCTGGCTACACAACCACGAAGCAAAGCTGGGATGCTGTAGAGACGTGATGGCCGAGGCTTAGCCCATGACGGGGACATCGAGATTCGAGCCAGCCTGCCACAGGTTTCCCAAGAGGCCTGCTGATTCTTGTGGCGAATTCCTTTGATACTCGCAGAGTCTCACATGAGGCCTCGGCTGCTCTCGGTCGGGGTGGCAACGTACTGGTTCCCATCGGGCCGGACCAGGTACAGGGCAGGGACAGATTTGGCTCGTGTTGCGGAAAGTCCGCGCCATGATTCGTTTCTGGGCAGGCTTTCACTGAGGACCTGGTGATGTCTCTAGCACGCCAGATCGCAAAGTTGTCTGACAAGCGCAAGCCTCGGCAATTTTGCTTTGAGTTTGCCCCCAAGACTCTTCAGAGTTTTCCTGATTGCTTGTCGTAACTTCTTTGCGAAAGTGTTCGATGCGCACTTTTCGCATTGCATTGGCATCTTCGGCACTCAGGTGCCAAGGCCCAATCTTCGCTTGTGGGGCACCCGCGCTTCGCCTGAGGTGCATCCGGGTGCATTTGAGTCTGAAGGCGCAGTTTCAAGGAACGCATTGGACTCGGGATGTGATGGGGAGTCGAAGAGTCTCAGGCTTGAGAGGGTCTGAGAATGTCTACAAGTCTTCTTGGGAGAAGAGCGGTCCGTGACCACCATCTGTGGCTCTTGGTGGCTCGTGCTCGCAGTGCGTCGCACCCCTCGTTGTTTCTATCCGTGGCCGTGCCTTCTCGTCCTGCCCTTCATGGGGCAGCGCTGGCCCGGGTTGTTCTTGGCAACCACTGTCTTGATGTTCTGATATGCGATGCCTTCGGAGGCGGCTCTGTCGGGGGAGAGGTGCCCTAGAAAGAGTCGGGGCAGCTTCGCTGAAGAAGCGACAGTGCCTCCAGGAAGGAAGGCTCACGGTGAAAGAATCTCGAGGCACTGGAAGCTTCGTGCCGACTTCGCCTTGTTCAACATTCCGCCGGCCAACACGTCATTGCCCTTCTTGCCGACACAGGGTTCTGCCATGAGCCATGAGTCCGTAGGCTCTTCCGGTCCAGGAGGACTTCGGATTTTCCTAAGCCTGGGTTATGGATCAGAGGCAAGCCGTGCTACGGCGACAGCCTGTAGGACAACATCCTGCCAGGACCTGAGCAACTTGTCGGTCATCTTAAATGCCTGCTGTCGTGCCTATCAGTACGGCAACCGTGACTCTCCTTTGCTGCTCGTCCGGCCTGCTCAAGCTTACAAAGAAGCTTCACAAGCTTTGATTTGTTAAGTTATATTGCGAGCTTTCAGGTGGCCATGGGGTACCCGTCCGGCGGTAAGGGCAAGGGGGGCCATATGGGAGCCTATCCACAGATTGGAGTAGCTCGGCACACTTGGACGTTTTTTTGAAGCATGTCGGCATGTATGGGGTTCCAGCTGTTCCTCTTCCCTGTACTCTTCTGAGGTCAATACCGAATCGCTTCCACTTCAGCGTCCTGCTCCGCAGCAGCCTGAGACCAAGGCGGACGTTGACTCAGAGGATTGGAAAGCACAGATTCGCCGCCCTCCCCCAGACCAGCGTTACAAGACGGAGGATGTGACTGCCACAAAAGGCAATGACTTTGAAGATTACTTCTTGAAGCGGGAGCTTTTGATGGGGATCTTTGAGATGGGCTACGAGAAGCCCTCCCCGATTCAGGAGGAAAGCTTGCCAGTTGCATTGACGGGCAAATCCATTCTTGCCCGAGCAAAGAACGGCACCGGAAAAACCGGAGCCTTTGTCATTCCCATTCTGGAAAAATGCAACACCACGAAGAATGCAATCCAAGGGCTCATTCTTGTGCCCACACGGGAGTTGGCATTGCAGACGTCTTCAGTGGTGAAGGAGATCGGCAAGCACATGAACGTTCAATGCATGGTCTCTACAGGTGGAACAAGCCTTCGCGAAGACATCATGCGTCTCTACAATGAGGTCCGCGGTGTGTGTGTGTGTGTGTATATTGTGTGTGTGGGCGCGCTGGGTGGGCGGGCGGGCGGGTGCGTGCGTGCCGTGCGTGCATGCCTGCTTGAGCGCGTTGAGATCCGAAACTGCAAGGTGCACATTGTCGTGGCCACTCCTGGCCGTGTCCTGGACCTTGCGAACAAGAATGTATGCAACCTGAAACAGTGTTCCATCGTTGCCATGGACGAAGCTGACAAGCTACTGTGCCCAGAGTTCAAGCCCATTATTGAGGACCTCATCAAGTTCTTGCCGCAAGACCGGCAGATTCTCATGTACTCGGCGACCTTCCCCATCGCCATCTTGGATTTCAAGAACAGTTTCATGCAGGATGCCCATGAGATCAACCTCATGGATGAGCTGACGTTGAAGGGTGTCTCTCAGTACTATGCATTCGTGGAGGAGCGCCAGAAGGCTGCTTGGTGAGTTGCTTTTTTAACTTGTCATTGTCGCTTTGGGAGATGGAATCGTCTTTCCGACAACTGCACCTTACTTGTGCTAGCATGAACAAGGCATTTATGTCATATCAGATGTCCTTCGTTGCCAGGTTCACTGCCTCAATACCCTGTTCTCCAAGCTGCAGATCAACCAGGCCATCATCTTCTGCAACTCCGTGACCCGAGTGGAGCTGTTGGCAAAGAAGATCACAGAGTTGGGTTACTCTTGCTTCTTCATCCACTCGCGGATGTACCAGTCCCACAGAAACCGAGTCTTCCATGACTTCCGCAACGGAGCTTGCCGGTGTCTGGTTTCCTCTGACCTGTTCACGCGTGGCATCGACATCCAGTCTGTGAATGTCGTGATCAACTTCGACTTTCCCAAGAACTCGGAGACCTACCTGCACCGCATTGGCCGCTCTGGCCGTTTCGGTCACCTTGGCTTGGGCATCAATTTTGTGACTTACGAGGATCGCTTCAACTTGTACCGCGTCGAGAAGGAGCTGGGCACGGAAATTCAGCCCATCCCGCCGACCATCGACCCAGCCACTTACACCTAGGAACTAGGGCTACGACTCGGACATGCTACGATGCTTTGCCTTATGAGATGACGGTTGGCTCGTGAGTTCCGCAAAATCCGAAAGGCTGTTGCGTGGCATTGCCCGCAAGGCCGAAAAGCCAAAATGCAGAGATTTTGTCAAGACCCTCTCCATGAGTCGGACTTTTCATGGTATATTAAGCAAAAGAACCGCTCTCTTCGAAGAGATGTCGCCTGTTCGGACAAGCAGAGAAGTTTGCTTTGCAGATGCCCTCGGTTCTTTTACAGTTCCCAAGGGTTTCACCATCGGCGCGGTTCCCAGAGCTTCAGACAAACCCCCGCAGCCTCGAGAAAAGTGCCTTGAGATGTATGGATGTACACAAAAGACATATCTGCATATATGATGTATGATATGTATATATATATATATGTATATATACATATATGTATGTACATATATATATATATGTTTGTATATATATATATATATGTATGTATATATATATATATGGATATATAAGATGCGCATGTCTATTTCTTTCGTGTACCTGCAAGCTCTCTCTCTTTCTCTCTCTCTCAGCAGGAGCATGGTGCGTTCTGCTCAGGCCCATGGACACCGAAGACCTGCCAGCGGTGGCTTGAGAGTCGGCGACTTAAGTGACCTGCTAGGGACCCTCTTCTGATCTGGTTCCCATCTACCTGAGCAGAAGATTCGAACCGAGCTTCTTCCAGTTGAGCTCTTCCTGGGCACGCTCCATCGCACCGAGCCCAATCCTATGCGATCTCACCGTCAGAAATCGGAATGAAGAAGCTTACAGTACCATGGGCCGCTGTGCCAATGCGTGAACGGCCTCCAAGAATGCCTACTTCCACACTGGCTTCCCAGTTCCGGAAGCTCTGATGTATGGCTTCCAGGGTACATCTTCGTCCCCTATAGCCATGTCTTCCCCTGACCCTCTTCCGATGTCTTTGGCCGATTCTGCCGATTCTTCTCACGAACATTCATCCCTGCAACTTGCTGTCTTTGCTTGCAATCGGAGAGAACTCGTGTGCACTAGCTGAATCTGGTTGAAGTCGTGCTAGTGCCGCTCGGGAAGCCATGCTTTCTTGCCTTGCAGGCGTTGCGGGGTGTTCGCAGAGTTTGCCTCCAAAACATGCTTGGCAGCTCGACAGAATGTGGCTCAGTCAGGGCATCTGTCCACCACTTGTGCTGGAATGATTCCACAAGAGACATCCTTTGGGCACCTGTCTGGTTCCCGTGTGAGGATCGGGCCCACAGCGGCGAGCATCCTTTCCTGGTTGATGCGCTGTGTGAGAGCGGACGACTTGTTTTGTGGCTTGGCATGAAGGGCCAGTGTGTTCGTCGCTTTCGAGGCAAAGCCCGAAACCAAGCTACTAAGGGCTGAGACCGTGTCGGAACTTGCAGAGCTGTACCAGGAGTGTGAGCCCCGGAACTGCTTGACATGGACAGTCACTCTGCAATGATGCGTAACGCATGCCTAGGCCCTGCATGGTCCTGGCTTCCCAAGCTACGGCTCAAGACTTCGATGGCCGTTGGGAGACCTGACGTGATTCAGACAATGCGTTGCTGCTTGACTTGCCCAACAGAACCTTGAGCTAACATCTGTTGATTCTAGGCAAAGAATCCGGAATCTCGCATTCTGCGGAGCGATGCGCCTTTGGCAGGATGTCAGCTTCGATGCAACTTGGCCCCGTGCTGGTACCTAGTAAAGCTTAGTAAAGCCAAAATTGAGACAGGGCCTAGGGTTTAGGGTTTAGGGTTTAGGGTTTAGGGTTTAGGGTTTAGGTAGCAGAACATGCGGCTCCTTGCAGAGAGCCAGGCCTCGGCCAGCCTTTTCGGCGACGGCTGCTGGGATCGGCGCCTCGCCTCATACAGATGTGCTACCCTGGGCGCTCCGTTGCGCTACCCATACCTTGCGAGGAGATTCGGCGCCTGACGTCTTCGCGCCTGCTGGTGGCCAGGTGCGAGGACAGTGACGAGTTCTCGAGTCGAGAGATGGGCTGGTTGGAGCTGCCAGGGGTGCTGCTGAGCTTCTCGAAAGCTCGTCGAGACTCAAGGCTCGACACCCTGCCACATGCCTAAGTATCCGAAGTGGCGCCCGAATCAAACTGGATCCAGGTCTGAGTCTGACTCATCTCTGGCATCTGCAGGCTCAGAGTGCTCCGCTGGTCTTGCCACCCGCAGAGTTCGTGAACGTGCCCCTAGATTTGCGCCTCGTCCGTTGAACGATCTATGCAGGTGCCCAGAGAGAGAGAGCCGGCAGCGCGAAAAGCTCCTCAGTCGGGAAGAAAATTGCCATAGTATTCATGTTCGTCATCGGCCCCACCGTCACCCTCACAACCAACAGCAGCACCATCCCATCCCCATCCCTATGATCATCATCATCAGAGCCTGGCCTTCGCTGCCTTTGTTGTCATCATCACCATCAGCGCTATCGCCATCAATCCAACCATCAACGTTATAATATTGAAGTTTTGGCTTTAGGGCCTGCGAGGGTTTTTAGGTTCGATTGAGAAGTGCCGGTGCCAGTCACAGCTCTGAGACGCCGCAGTCATGGGTAGTGTCGTCGCTGCTAACTTCGTACCTTCATAGGGTTTAGGGCTGGACTACGAGTGCACTCTCGAAGTTGCTTTGTTGCACCGAGTCGCTGAGGTCTCTTGCTCGCGTGCAGTGCTGGCTGCCAGAGGATCAAATGGCACGGATCGAGAAAGGCACTTGGATGGCAGCTGGTTGGTGTGAGCTGGGGGACCATACATAGCTGCAGACACAACATGTGACGAAACGAAAAGATGTGAACACATCAGCATGTGCATATGCACACGTATGCTGATTCATGTGCCTTCTTCAGGTGCTTTTCCCGAACCTGTCTCGCCGGAAAACACAAAGCATCCGAAGATGCATCCTCTGGAGACATCCGCCCCCAAAAGCACTCGCACGTGATTCTTGCAGGCAAGCGGCCAGCTGACTCCATGCTGGAGCTGCTGGAGGGTGCTTTCGTTGGGCGCCGCAGGCCGTGTCCCCGTGCGCTGTGCCCAACTCTGATGACTCCAGATGCGCCTTGCGAGGCCTCGAATTTCTGGGCTGATGCCCTGCTCAACATCGGGTGCAATGAGAAGGGAGGTGAATCGTCCCCAACCGTAGTCGCAGTGATTCCTTGGGTGCCAGCTGTTTTTCAGGCCGTCAGGTTGGGACTCGAGGCGAAAGGCCTGGAGGTAGCAGCCGGTGAAGGCAGGGGCACGAGCAGTGCTGGGTGCGCAGTGCTGGGTGCGCACGAAGTTCTGAAGCATCCTTAGACTTGTGCCTGGACAGTCAGGAGCAGATGGACAAAAGACGGAACTGCTTGTGCCGTCCCTCAACGCAAGGAGATTGTGGTGAATGCCCTGAACGTGTGACACCATGTGACACCGGCCTTCGTGTATTTGAGTGGCAGGATCATTCTGAATCAACCGGTGTCTGACGACCCAAATGCCATCGAGTCCATTGTCGAGTGCGTGTCCGTGGAGGGGCGCCGGCAGATGCTTGGCGGGACTTCCCCGGATCCTAAGCAGTGCGCATGTTTGCTGCATTTGGACCAAGGATACTGGAGGTGCTGAATGCCGAGCTTCAGCAGTGAAGCTCGGTGCTGCTTCTGCGCGTTCTTCAGTTGGACCATGGCCCTCCTCTTCTAGCCTACATTGCCTACATGCTGCTACGCCAGGGCAAGGATCATGCTGACGAGTGACGAGGTTTGCCAAGATCAGTTCAACCATGCGGGTCGGGCATGGCGTCCACCTTCTTCACTTGCAGCCACAGGCATTCGCCACAGGATGCATCGACCGACCAACAAGCAAGGGTGCAGAGCTTGCAAACAGATATTCCCGCCGAAGCAGATCTACCTGCCGGACATTCAGAAGAGAAAATATGATCATGTAGGCCGTGTCCGACGTGGCTGTTGCGATCACTCTGACTCTGTCACGACGTTTGACGCTGCTGGCCCGGATTCTGAGAGAGCGAGCGCTCGTAGGAAGATCCGTGGCAGGAAAAGACGAAGGTGTTGGTGAGTGTGGGGAGTACAGCTGTTGCTTCCAGATGCAGGTCCAGGATGTTGCACACAAGAAATGTTTTTTTCTTGAATTTATGTTCAATTCAATAACTCAGCTTCTCATGGTTTTCGGAGCTGCGATACGGGGGGGGGGAGATGGTGGAGGCCGCAGTAACATCTGTCGGCCATTTCGCTCGCTCACTCACTCACTCACTCAGCTTCTCATGTTACATGGCTGGCTCAAGCCCTCGTGGAGCTGTGATCCACGACCTTGCAAACGACCTGAGCCGTTCGACCGAACCGCGCCTTGGTTGTTGAGACATGTTGAGACCTTGATAAGAAGGGGCCACGTCTTGCAGAGCGCCGTGTGCTGACGAAGCTTAGGTCCATTCATATGACGCCCCAAAAGCTGGTGTCACTGGCTTTTGGGCTTTCGTTCTGGAGCTCTGTGCATGGATCCACCTGCACAGTAGATGAGAGGCAAGGCCTTGCTGAGTCCTCATATTCTGGTCCCTGAACGTCAAACATCCCTGCGCGCGTGTTGTAGAAGGAGGCAAAAGTGCTGTAGATTCCGGCGTTTTAGGCACTGTCGCCATGTGGCTGGACGTTATTCCCCCTTCCCCCCCCCAGGCCACCCTCCACGCACCCCCAAGAAAAAGGGCAGAAGCTCGTGGCGCGCCCACCAAAGCATGGGATAGTCCAACACGACGGCAGTTTCGAAGATGGAGGCTACAGACAAGCTGCAAGTCAAACGAAGCACCGTGAAGCATCAATGAAACATCCGTCGGTGGATCACAATGCGTTCGGGAGAATGTGGCCGTGTGGTGACGACTCGGGGGGGCTTCGATGTCTTCAGCCAATGACGCTGCGCCTTGCCAGGTGTCTGGAGGATATTGCGGACGACAGCAGCTTCATCCAGAAGGACATCCGGCTTGCAAAAGATGAGGGCATGGCAATGCTTGGATTGAGCCCTTGGTCTTATCCGTCACCGCTTGGATTAACTCGCTGTGGTGTGAATCAGCAAGCTCCCTCCTGTTAGCATGTCGAAAGTGACTTCGGCTCAGGTCATACACAAGCAGGTGGGCTGGTGTCGATCCACATATCCGACCGACCCACTGCAGGCGTTCCGCATCCCGTGTTGGGCGAGAAACTTGGCACAGATCGGCAGGGCAAGAGGAATTTAGTTTTCACTTTGTCAGACCTTCTTCTCTTCCAGTGGCCAGTGGCCAGTGGTTGCGAAGGAGAGTTGTCGACTTTAGCATGTCGCTCTTCGTGCCATTCCTGTCTTTCTGGATCGCTGTCTTCTTGCACGAGCGATATGTCTCTTACAACAACGAGATCATGTTGAGCTATGAGCCCCTACAGAGAAAGTCGTGTCAAGTCATGACCACTTGGTTGGGCACATGGGCTTGAATGCACGAAAAGAGAGAATTGATTTTTGCTTTTTTGCTTCTTGCGCTTCTTCCGAAGGTTGTCATAAGCTAGAGCTTCTCAAAAACTACCCTGGGCCCAAGGCTTGGCAGGCTTCATGATGAACGCCATGATGGTTCCGCTTTCCCTGGATTTGGCTTTCAGCCTGGGGCAGTCAGCTACAGCATCGGGACTCTTTGTCGGAGCGCAACTGGTTGCAGGAATTGTCGGAACGCTGCTAGGGAGGCTGCTGGTTAACGAGCTGGAGTGGGCACAATTCTTCGTGAGGAGGGTGTTGATTTTCATCTTTTGGTTCCTCTCCTTTGCAGCCTTGGCCAATGCTTGTTTCTACAACTGGACTGCTCAAAGCAGCCAGGTCAATCTTATCTGGTGGATCGCCATAGGGTACAACAGTATGCTGAACTTGATTGCAGCTATCCCAGGTGTGATGTGTGTGGTCCTTTGGACTAAAGTCACGCATCCAGGCAATCGCACGATGTGGACCTTCATAGGCCAGTGCTCTCGAAATGCTGGCATGACCATTGGTCCGCTTGCATTCTTGCTGGTGAGTCGGATGGTTGTCCGCGGAGGTGAGCCCGTAAATCCAAGGAGTATGATGGCCTGGGTATGTATTTTCTCGGCCGTTTTGAATCTGATGAGCCTGACGATCGCTGTTTTTGGCATACCGACCGAGCTTCCCCATGCTCTTCCAGAGGCTTTGTCGGAGGAGGGCTCCTTCCAGCTATCAGGGGAAGCTCGGCCAGAAGATCTCGACGACTCCGGCCGGCAGACAGTGTACTGGAAGATCGTCCTCTACTTCTGCGAGAGACCCCTGACGCTTGCAGCAATCGAGGTGTCGACAACCATGATGCTGGAGTTGCTTTATGGCTGGGATGCCTACCACTCTGGCTTTTGCTTCACCATCATGTGTCCGGCTGGCATCGTCCTTGCCATTGTACTGAAATCTCTTATAAACGCAGGCATCGTGCGGGAGCCCAACGTTTACTTTGGGTCCATGGTAGTCTCGGTGCTGGGCTGCGCACTGCTTTTCGACGAAGGCAATGCAGGGCCCACGACACTCATCGCCGCTGGCACTATGATTTACACGGGAGCCTCGGAGATTCACCCCTAGACCCCCTAAACTCCCTAAGCCCCTAATCCCCCCCTAAACCCCTTAATCCCACCCTAATCCCCCCTAACCCCCCCTAAACCTTCCTCAACCCCGGAAACCCTTATGTCCTGCAGTAGCAGGGGACGTGACATCTTGACACTCTTAGGTGCCGCCTGTGCCAATGGCATTGCCGATGGTTGGGGGTCGAGAGCAGCAAAGGAAGGTACTGGTTTTGGCCAGGCAAACTTCTGGGACCTGGGAGAGAGGAACAGAGCAGCGTTGTTGCTGTGGCCAAGACACAGATGCTGGAGGTTAGTAGGTGAGAAGGTTGATGTCTTCACTAGGGCGCGCGCCAAATAGTCGAGGAGGCGTGTGGCTCCGGATCAACATAGCGGAGGAAGGAAGGGCAGAAGAAAAGAAAACTGGGTCTTCGGGTCCTGAATCCTTTGAGAAAGACAAAGCCCAAGCCCAAACAAGCCCGTTAAACGGAAGATTTCTGTGTCAACGTGCTACAAAGCTCTATCTGAACCAGCACGTCTGCTAAGACAGCCAGCCAGGTGGCGGGGGCACTGGGCTGCCTCCCATCTCCAGTTAAAGCAGGACCCAACATTTGGGGAAAGAACCCTGAACACTAAACCCTAAACCCTAAACCCTAAACCCTAAACCCCAAACCCCTGAACCCCACTCCCGGAGACCTCGACTTAACCCTGCGGAGCGGGTGCTTGTGTGCGCGCAGTGCGGGTGGCGAAACCCCTGAACCCCAAATCTGAAGACCAGCTTTGTCAAAGGCGTCCATGCGACCGGCAGGTCCAAGGTTCGCATCTCTCGAGACCCCACTTTGGGAGTTCCAGAATTTGTACCGAGTCTGAAAGGTGCGCGACACATAAATAAACAAATGAAAATAAATAAATAAAGAATGAATGAATGAATGAATGAATGAATGAAGATATATATATATATATATATCTATGGTAGCTATAGTACATATATATATATATGTATAGACAATTAAGCTTTTGAGCCACCACTTTCTGCATTGGGAAGATGGCGCCCCTCCGATAGAGAGAAAGCCAGCAATGGAACTAAAAACCCTTTGTGCGTTGGACCCCGTGACCAATAGGTGCAGGTTGAGGCCTTTCATCTGTTCTTACGTGTTGCGTTTGTGATCTCTTGATCACCAAAAACATGGCACGGGAAGCCGTGGCGTGGTCAGGCGCAGTTCCAGCTGCTTAAGATGCTGGCCATCAGCCTCGCACGCTTCACTGGAGACCTTCTCGGCCGCTTCCTGGTAGACTACGGCGGCCGCAACATGTATGCCGCTTTTCAGCTCCTGCTGTGCCTCGCGGGTGCCCACACAGTCCCTTGATTTGGTCTGTTGGGCCTTCGCCATTAACCAGCATATCCTGGTTCACTGGTTCACTGAAGTGATGTTCCTTTTCATACCTCTTCACCTGTTCCCCAGTTCCCTCTTTCCCCAGGCGTACGGGGCCTGTCGGCCCCTGTGGGCAAAGGAGCGCGAGGGGGAGTCCGGGGAGACCTTGGAGAATGAGGAGGCAGAGAGCACAAAGGGCACCTCGGGCCGGAAGTTGCTCCAGGCGCCGGAGGACTCGCCGAATCCCTCCGAGGCTTCTCCCATGCAGAGATGAGGGGAAGAGATGACGCGGAGTAGCAGGAAGCCGCGTGGGAGGGCAAAAAAACACGCAAGGCCCTTGCATCTGCCTCTTGCACTGAACCCAAGGTTGGGCAAAAGAAGCCGCATGTGCTGAGGGAATCGCACTCTGCCGGTCTTGGTTCAAGCGTTGCTTTGGCTCCGTGCCCGAAAAACGGGAGGCCAGGATGATTGCGTTGCCGTGCTAATGCTATCCACCTGTGGGTGGAGAGATGGACACAGGGCTGCGTCATGCTGCCAAAAGCCCCGCCTAGATGCTGGTGTTACGTGGGATGCGTTGCAGGAGCATGGTTGTCGATGCTTATCCTGTCCGCTACTCGCCACCTACCGCTCCTGTCGCCCCTTGGACAAGAGATAGAGAGAGCTGCTGTTCAGGCGCTTATTCTCTTGTGTTACAACTCAGGCGAGACCGACAGCTGATCGAGGGATGATACGGGCCGGCCACGGAGAATCTTTGAATCACTGTAATGAGAGCAAGTCAGCAAGCCGCTATTCGAGAGTCCGTGGTTGGTACTGTAGGGCACATCTGCTCCCAAAAGCCAGTTGATGAATGCGCTGCCTGCGCGGCAGGCGTTTGTGTCGGCGTCGGTGAAGGATTGCACGGCCTTGTGTGCTGACATTCGGAGGTCACCTTGCCTGTTTGGCTAGTATTTGCGTGCACCGAGTAGATGTCGACACCATCTTTGTGGCGGCAATTAACGCGCAGTCTTTTCAGCCATTCCTCCCAAGTCGGCCCGTTGAACCCACTGCCGCGAGATGCCGAGAGGTATATGCAGAAGTCCTTTGATCGCGAGTTTCTGGCTTCAGTTGCCAGCCGCAGAGATCTTTGGCGCTTGCTTCTGCTGGGCTCTCGACGTTTTACGTTGTCTGCGTGACCCCTACAGTAGGAACCTCAAGCAGGCTGAACATGCCGAGCTTCTGCACGTTGCATCCGTTCCGTTTCACCGTGCAGACATGTGACTTTCTAAGCTTGCCCGAATGCGACACAACCTAGTGGCACTGGAAGAAGCTCGGAGTCTTCCATCTTCCACTCCAAGCATGCAGCATGCCTGAAACCCCGACCGAGGCCTCCCCCCCCCCATGATCCCGCATCTTCCCCTGTGAGAGTTCCCCAAAATTGCAGGCCCTTGCCCGGCATCTTTGCTTTCGTGGCGGACCGGGGAGACCACGAGCTCATGATCATGAATGCATGGCACCCAGAAATCTTGAGACGTGCCAGAATCTGTCTCCTAGCAAAGGGCAGGAAGTTAGGATGAAGTGGCCATGACAAAGCCTCCAATTTGCGGGATTTCTTGCTCAAGATCTGCTTGGGAGCTGCCCGTTCAGTTGCGATGTGCCGGCCCGCATATTATGCAGTGACAGCCGTCAAGCACACGTACTTATTGGCGACGAGTCTTCAGGCGAATTCGTGTTGTCGCCATGTCCTTACCACTGCC
This sequence comes from Symbiodinium natans, assembly GCA_905221605.1. NCBI lineage: Eukaryota > Dinophyceae > Suessiales > Symbiodiniaceae > Symbiodinium > Symbiodinium natans. The sequence goes on along the minus strand of CAJNDS010002210.1, from coordinate 207,940 downwards.
GAAGCCGCAAAAGAGTCTGTCTCGGGCGGAGCAGCATATGCCGGTTGCTCAGGGCTTCGCTGGTCTCTTTCCCTTTCGCTCTCTCTCCCTCTATCTCTCTCCCGCTCTGTCCCTCTCTGTCTGTGTCTCTCTCTCTCTCTCTGCCGCGCTCTCTTTCTCTCTCTCTTTGTGTCTCTCTCTCTCTCTGCCTCAATCTCTGCCCTTTCTCACCCTTTCGCCTCCTTTCTTCTTCTTTCTCCCAATTACTCCCCGTGTCTTCTCCTTTCTCCCCCCTCCTCGATCCTTCTTTCTCCCCCTTTATCCCCTTCGCTCCCTTTCCCTCCCTTTCTCTCACTTTCTCTCCCTGTCTCTCCCTTTCTCTGCCTCCCTCCCTCCCTCCCTCCTCTGGTTTTGCTTTTGAATGGGAACATGTGCATCGCCGTTTTTGTGCACTTGCAAGCTCTGACGTTTTACATGTTGGCTTACGCGGCCCAAGGCATGAGACAATCTGCCACTTGCTAAGCCTGCCCGCTGAAGAGCGAGACCGATTCTTGGCGTGAAAAGCATGACAGTTGAACCGTAGCACCTCGAAGTTGGGATTCACACACGCAGCAGATGCAACTTTGCCTGAGATGATCCGAAGTTTCAGACAGGCTTGGAACTTGCTCACAACTACACCTTCACAATGGCGTTGCTGGGCTGCATTGTATGTTGCCGGTAGTGCATACACTGTTCCCACCCTCACTTCCCTCCACTTTCCTCCATTCTTTCTGAGGTGTCCAGCGCCTGCGACGTCTTCGGGTGCCCTCTCAACTTTGCTTTGCACTCTCGAGGTGGGCACACGGTCAAGCATAGCTTGTGGGCCACATGTCTGTGAAATAGAACCATTTCTCTGTCATCTTTCAGCAACACCGAAATGTGCCCAACGGAAGAATGCGTCTCCCAGACACAGAGAAAGGCGCCAACCCTGGATGCTGCAAAAGTCGCAGCTGGTGCGACTGGGAGAAGAGCTTGGTTTTCAAATGTTCAAAATACTTTGTATGCATGATGCCAAGTTTGTTCCCCTTAAGTCTGCATGTGTGTGTGTGTGATCCTGCCGCTAGATCTCGGGTTGCGCGTGCTCATACTGAACTTCGCGCATGGCTACAACTGTGGCGGAGGCCTGCGCCGCAACCCTCTTAGCGACAGCGCCTTGAAACCTCAGTGTTGGCCTTTGATCTTCCTTAGGTCCTTCACCCCAAGCAGCATATCAGCATAAAGCGCAAGGATGCCACAAGAGAGTTCCATCAACTTGAGCTTCCCGATCCCAAGCTCGGAGTCGAGCACTTTGAATCTCTTTTATATTCAATATTTTGTGGATGTAGCCGATGTAGCCTCCTTAGCACTGTTAAACTCCCAAGTTCATGACTCAGATGGAGAGGACATCGAACTCAATTGAAAACCGTTGGGACTTGTTGGGATCAAGCCGGCCCGAGACGGCAACGGCTTCTTTCTTGGGTTGGAGACTGCCAGTTGCGTTCTTAGAAGACAACCCTGGCCTTGCAAGCACGTGAAGCATCAGGTTGGGACTCTGCTACCTACCCCCCCCCAAAAAAAAAACACAAAGATATATCAATTTGTTGGCGCATGCATTGCGGGCACAATTTGAGGATACGCTTTGGGTTGAGGGGCTCGATGTCTTAAACCCATGTTGCGTGCTCGCAGTTCCCTTCGCTTCCTGTGCAGGCTTCGAACATGCAGCTGGCAGCCAGGAAGAGGCGATCTTCCGCTCCTCCTCGCCCGGCTCTGAAATTGCGACGCGATGCCCCGTAGAGCTGCAGAGATAGACCAGGTTTTGCTGCAGGAACTGCAGTGCAGGTGCTGTTCTGAAACCGTTTTGTTTATGTGAGCACCTGAATGCCAAGGTATTGCCAACACATACGCATGCAGCCAATCTCACACACACACATGTACAACCACAGGTTGTCATACGGAAGTACACATTGCCGTGCCGTGTTGTGCGGTGAACATTGTGTTGTCCATTGCTGGTCTGTTGTGCAAGTGCCCAATGGGTTCCGAGGCTTTTCCTCAGCCTATGGCCGCATCGTAGAGAGGACAGAGCTGTTGGCTGTTGGTTGCCTCTTTCTCTCTCCTTCTCTCTCCTCTCTCTCTTCATTTGTCTTTCCCAACGACTAAGGGACCTGCTTCGTACAGTTCTGCAAGCACCATCTTGGTCAGCGCTCCATCTCCCTCCACCCCGACACCTCTCTGCAACCACCGTGCAGAGGATGATGGTCCCGGAGTGCTGAAACGTGGCACCTGGATTGGCGACTTTGATGCGCTGCTGCCGCGAAAGGAGTCCGCACGAGTGGGTTTGCGTGAGGAAGGCTTCCCATTTGGCATATAAGACTACATGTTCTTGCTGGGGTCCGCGGCCCGTCTTTCTTGGGCCCACTGCCGGTTGGCAAAGTGTTGCCACGCAGAAGAAACTCCTCACATCTCACGATTGTTCGGCGCTTTCATGCTTGCCTGTCCGGGGCATTCCTGGGCCACTCATCCCGGGGGCTTCCTTGGCCTCAGGCCAGATGACACCTTTGGCTCCGGCTTTCACGCAGTTTTTCGGCATAAAAGGCGTGCTTTGTCCACCACCCCTTGTGCCTCATGAGCCGCTGCAGCACTGCGGTACTCAGCGTGCCGGATGTCTTTGATGATCGCCAGCCCTGTGTTCAAGTTCCACCGGTACTTCGAATGTTGGCCTCCGATGTGTGCACTCAGTACAGTTTGCATTCAGGCCAAACTAAGTGTCAAGCACAGGTTCACGAAGATGTCTTGACAAAGGAGCCTTTCTACGAGCACACAGAGTGTGGGGGCATCTACTCCCCTCATGTACCCTGGATGCAACCTGGTCGATGCTGGTCCTGTAGGGTCGCACACTCGTCCAAAACTTTGTCACGAGGTTCGGCTGCTGACCGCAGAGGGCCCGGAGGTCGCAGTGGCCACGGTTGCGGCGCAGGACTGGGACTGGGACTGAAAGCCTTGCAAGTTGGACATGAGGATCACCCTGCACAGCGAACTGCAGCAAGAGAGCGCTTCTTTTTTTGTGGGAGTTGTTTCTGGGGATCATCGCATGAGCCTTCTTTTCAATTGGAGGATGTCGGGCGCAGTCCACCCTTCAGCATGGATACCCAGACGGTGGTGCAACCTTACACTTGATTGGAGGTACCATCAGGATGTTGGCGCACTTCGTAACCGCGTTACAAAGAGTAGATGCCACGGTCACGCAAAGTAGGGCCCCACCGACGCCCAAAGTAGGTTCATGCACACTTGGGTTGGCTTTGCACCACAGCGGCTGCGCAGCGTATTCACAGAAGTCTAGGTTTCAAGGACAAGGGAAACCCCCCCAACCTACGGTGTTTCGAAGCTCGAAACCATGAAGTCCGGAACCAGTTCTTCCGCGCGGCTTCGGAGATTCAGTCTGACGTCCTCTCCACGTCTCCGCACCCAAACCCCGCAGCTCACCCAGGGTATTGGGATGCTCGAAGATGTTTTGTTGGTTCTGGAGAGCTGCCAGAAACCCACATGCGCCAATGCACGCGTTGTGTCTGGACTTGTGTGTTCCGTCGATTTTCGCGATGTTGAGGGCCTGAGCTTTTGCGGGAGAAGATCCGCACAGTGCTGTGGATGGCCAAAGAGCATGGCCCTTGTCTCGGAAACTTGTTGTCGCAGGCACAGGGTTCAGCAAAACGAAAGCAAGAGTTATTGTGTGTTTGCAGCTTCTCAGTCGAGCTACTTACTCTTGATTGGAGCTTACACGCTATTGTTCCGGCTCTTTGCCAAGGCCACGATGCTGTCGTTCTGGGCGCCTTCGGCTGTGGCTACTTCCGTGCCTCCCTTGCAAGATGTTGCAGACTGATGGGCTAATGCACAAACTGCACAAAGCCGGCAGTTCTGTCGGTTTTGTCTTCCATGTGCCATGAGGCAATCCAGCAGAGGTGGTGGCACGAGCCCCATTTCCTGGCAAGCTGATGGTGCGCATCTCCCTATCAAGGGCAAGTTGGGGTCACTTCTTTCCATTTTTGTGAGGCTCAGACCTTTCAGCAGCTCCTGGCAACGGAGTTCAGCGGGGTGTTGCTGGACTGAGCACTCTTGGCGTTTCGCTTTCTGATTGCGTTCTTTGCGCATTTGCAGGGCTTCGTGAAACCAAGGTTTCGGCTTGGCCTCTTTGCGTTGCTGAGGGACAGGAACCTCCCAGCTTTTGCCAAGCAACTGGTCTTGACGGAGCGTGCTTTTCCGTAACTTGCTGGCAGAGTTCTACTGTATATCTCATGAAATCGTCTCATTAAGTCATGTGCAAACCAGGAGCAAGGCAGGGGAGGGTGGGGGAACAGGCAGAGGGTTTCGCACGACCCAAAACGGGCCAGGGGTAATTCATCTTTAGCCCATGATGACATAATAGCTGGAACCAGTTGCCGGAGGGCACGTTGATCGGCTATCCAGGTGCTTCCCGCCTCTCGACGCCAAGCGACTGCCATCCTTGATGGAAAGCCATGCGGTGGCTCCAAAGCTGGAGACGTGAGACCAGCCCAGGGCGACGCGTCAAAAAGGCGCACTTGCGGGCCCGCCCCGAATGCCGACACTGCCAGCCGGCGCTATGATAGTGAGGACCCAGGCTGCCACATTTACATTCGGCAATGTATAGTATAGAAAAATATGTATACTCACACCTTATCCAGTCTACATATACCCGTAGATGTACGTAAAACACTAACATATTTGGATGTACTCGCACATCTGATCAACGTAGCCACGCATTCGCACACGCAAAGCCTGAACAGGCAGATTCTGATGTGCGTGTGTCTGTGTGTGTGTGACACATATACATATACATATACATATACATATACTTATTCTTATACTTATACTTATACTTACACTTACACATATACATATAAAAACTTATACATATACATATACATATGCATACACATCTACATATACATATACATGTATTGGGCTGGCCCTGGCACCCTCAGGCTGCGCTCTCCGCTGGGTGCCCAGTGCAAGAGTCCTGCGCAGGATCAGAGTTGGGCTCCCCAACATAGGTTCGCACCTTTTGTGCGCAGGTTCCCATTTTATCTTCCTAGAGGTCCTAGAATTCGGCATGGGCTGGAGTTTTTGGTGGATAAACAAAAAGGGGTGCCCTATGTTGGGACGTGCTCTTAACTGAGGGGAAGGAAGCAGGGAAAGCCGTGCCGATATTTGCCGGTGCCCATTCTGAGCTCAAGGTGACGCTCTTCCTCATGAGCTCCCTCCCGCAAGCTTGGCTCCTGTCAGTGCGCCCCTCGGGTCCATGTGCACGCGTTTGGGAACCGGACACTGCGAACTGGGCCGGCGCCGGCGCCGACGTCGTGTGTAACTGGGCCCAAGCTTCATGCCAAGGACGTGGTGTTCTGCCTCCTTTTCGCCTCTTACATTCCGCTCCACAGCGTCGGCGGCCCAAAAAACTGCGCTCGTCGGTCATAGGGTCCCTGACTGCGAGCTTCCGAAGTCATCCTAGCCCCTCGAGCCGCTTTTTTTCAAGGTCCTGGGCTTTGTCCCTCCCAGCATCGGTGCTCCCTCTGGACCAGCCCGAGCCCCAGAAGATTGCCGCGTTTCGGCCTCTCCCGGTTGCTGCCCTGATCTAAGGATAAACGAAAAGGAGTGTGTGTCTTTCTCTCTCTCTCTCTCTTTGGGTCGTTCGGCCTTCGGCTGCCAGAGTTCTTCAAACACGGTGCGAAGTGGCGACCTGAGGCGTTGGCCACACTGGTCCCGTACCCAGAGCATCGTTTGGGTGGCAAAGCGAAGCCCTTCAAACCCTCTGAAGATCTGAATTTGGGGGGTTAGGGTGGTTCCTTGGGGTACGCACGGTCTATGCTACAGTGGCATGCGTCCCTTTCGGCTCAATGTAGGCCTCCGCAGTCTGGTGCCATGAGAGATTGTCAGGAGACGTGAATACCGCACACTGTTTGACTGAAGACGGTTGCTTGCTTGCGATGCAGATAGGTGTATCTGAGACAGAGTCAGCAAGTCTGCCATTGCCATGGTTTTGTTCAGGGGGCGACAGGGCCTGAGGAGTTGTGACCGGGTTACTCTAGATACTTAAACTCGCGTGTATGCGTCACAAAGCGCTATCGCATGAACTGCGGGCACATGATGCAGAAGGGCAACGACTGGCCACATTGCGCAGCCCTTCATGGTACTTCACCTCATGAAGCTCAGATATCCCCGAAGAGGCGTCCCGTTTTCTCATATGGCAGCAACAGTGTCGCCCAGCTGAGAGGGCGATTGCTCGACGAAAGCCTTCAGGGTCATGCCAGCTTCATACCAGGCATGGACTTGGCATTCTGTGGGCCAAACAAAGGCTGGGCACATGCTAGCGGGCAAGAAAGCTGTGGGACGGCGACCTTGGAGAAGCGGGCAGAGGGGGTGGCCTACGGCTCAGTAGTCTTCCTGTCTGAGGAGCAGCTTTTGCAGCTTGACAAGTTTGAGGGGGCACCGGCTGTCTACCAGCGCAGGGAAGAGCAGGCTTTTGTTTGGCAAGATCGGGAATGGCGGAGCATGAATGTGCTGTGCTACGTCAAGGCTAACAGTACGTGCTATGACACTCCAACTGAAGCATACAGATGCGCTGTGTTGAGAAACCTTCGTGGAAGCTTCCAAGACATTGATTCCATCCAGGTAAGTATGTCACCGCAGGTTGTCTGGACACACCCTGGCTATCACCGACTTGGGATACCAGCTTTCCTTTTCGAGGTTGGGGTGCGCATGCGCCCACCCTGGAAGATGCCACGTGCCATTTCCGACCATATGGCCCAGCTGCAAAAGCACTTTGGCCGCGAGCCGAAGAGCTTGCATGAAGTGGTCGAGTTTTTCGAGGCGAGGTCAGAATGTAGAGCTGAAGAAAGGGTGGCGAAAGCGCTGCTTCTGCTGGATGGGCAAACAGGTTCATGCTCAGACGATGGCGGTGGCTCGACGACACAAAGCACTCAAACAGAGGCTTTGTTCGCTTTGTGGCAGCGAACGGACGTCCATTGCTTTCGATCCTCTGCACAAAGGATGTGTGTGCTCTCCTATCGTAGCGGACATCGGCATTCAGTAGGTTCGCAGCTGTAGCGGGAAAAGGAGTGCGGAAGCATCTGAAGCAACGTGGCTGGAGAGCATGGATCAGGGTAGCTTGCCACGCATTAGGAAGTTGCCAGCTTAAACCTTAGACAGATTCAGACGGTGTCCTTTTTGCGCGAGAGTCTGTCAGACAATGGCCGCTGCTGGCGTCAACGTTTGGATCCTGCTAGGCCTCCAGGGGGGTGCAGGATGTTGCAAGGGTTCCGTGTGGGACCGCGCTGTATGAGAGGCCCGTTATCCAGCATCTTCATGCAGCATGTTTTTCAGCGTTGTCTCAACGACGTTACAATCGATGTTAAGGGTGCGGGTAGGGGCGGGGGGGTGCCCTCAGGCGACTGGCTAAACAACACTGAGGCTCTTCTGAGGTTCGATGACCAAATGATGCTCGTGATGCCGTCTCTCTTCTCTCTCTGTGTGTCTTTCTCTCTCTGTCTCTCTATTTCTCTTTCTCTCTATTTCTTTCTCTCTCTCTCTCTCTATTTCTCTCTCTCTCTCTCTCGCTATTTCTCTCTCTCTCTCTCTCGCTCTCTCGCCGTCTCTCTCTCTCTCTCTCTCTCCATCTCTCTCTCTCTATCTCCATGAGCAGAACAAAGCCGAACAAAGAGAAAGCGATCAGCAGGTCCGATAAGTTGAGAGATGAGTTACGAGAAGTTGTCGGAGGCTTCGTTCTCATCTCTTATGGCACGGCGCCTTACGTCGCCTATGCCTGGACCGTGGACCAGCTCCTTGCCCCGGCCTCGGCCCACGAGACAACACAGCGCGTTCTTTCCTGCGCGAGAGCATGCTAAAGCCTCAAGAGAGGAGAGATGGGCCTCTGCCAATACATGGAAAGCGCCTTCAAAGAGGTGTCTGAAGGTTTAAGAGATTAGGCCTGAGGCCTAATCATCTTATCATGCCGAGGTTTGCCTCTACGCGCTCTCCTCAGAAGCCCACCGCTCCACCAGATTGCCGATCATTTCTGCACGGGGAGCACGTGCAGCACGTGAGCCGGACCCCGCACTTGCTTGGAGGTTCTTTTTGTCATGATGCTCGTGGAGCATCGGGCCACGCTTCTGCAGGGGCGAAGCAACCTGCAGCAATCTGGCTACAAGGACCGAGCAGATCTCAGGGTAAGCCCGGTAAGCGTTTACCCCCGGGATTTTTTGTAATGACAGTTGCAGAACCCAACCCCTTGGAGTGCGGCACGATTTCAAGTTTCTGGTTCAACATCATCGCTGGGTCTGCTACCGTTCCACCATCCGTCCAGGCCTTGATTTCAGCAGAGGATGCATCTCGAGCGCCTTGGGCATGTCAGGCTTTGAAGGAAACTACTGGTAGCTAGTCAGCTAGTCACTAACAACCTGCTGAATTTTTGAGGTTTTTGCTCAGTAGGTTGAGGGAGCTGTGCGCATGCAGTTCTAAGGCTTCCCGCGGTCCTGTTGATCCCCTCTCGTCACGCTACACAGCAGAGCTGGGGACTCGACCTTGTGGGCCCTGTGCAGTATGTAGGCGTCGTGCCGTTATGGTTGGCAGTGTCTGGTAACACTAAGTACGCTGTCTGCAACTGGCGGCGGCAACTTTGACGCGGAGGAGCGGGAGGGCCTCAGTGCTTCAGCCTAGCAAGATGACATGGGACTTTGTCGTGAGTTTCGTTCCAAAGTTTCTTGGGCTTGAAATCATGCTAGGGCCAAGACCTTCATGAAACATCTCTCGCCCATGCTCTGAAACTCGCACAAGTGCAAGCACACTCGCCTGCTTGCTTCCCAAAAACGATTTGAGGACAACTCAACACCGCCACCGGTGGAAGGCTCGATGCATGACTTAGGAGTATGGGACTCCCCACCAGTGATCCACATGCCAGGACACGAGTTTGCATTCCTGGACGGGTTGTGGTCAAGAATCCGCCGGTCACCCAGTTGGCACAAATCCTTGTCAAACCTGGCGATTTAGAGAGATAAAGCAACATGGATGGACTTCCTTTCGCTCCAAGCGTGTTGTGGAGCTCAGTATCCTGGGTGCAGATGCAGCTTCTGCAGAAAACTTCGAGAGTCTGGTCATGTTGCCCGACAGAGAGTCAGATTTTCTTACGAACCCTCTCCTTGGCACCAGGAGAACAAAGGGTGCAGAGCTTGGACATCTTCATCGCGCAGTTCGAGTTTGTGCTGCATTGCATCCTTTCGTAGTTGTGCCGCGAACTTCGTGGAAGCGCAGACTTGAAGGACATGACATGGGAATCCCAAGAATCGAAAGGGACCCCTTCGGGAATACGGGTCTTAGAGGTGTGCACATTGGGATGTTCCCGCTTATGCTAACAGTGGGATGATTGTAGTAATAGAATCCACATTAAGGACTGTTAGCATAAGGGGCAACATCCTAATAATGTATACAGTAGGAGTACACAGGTGGTGGGAAGTTTCTTGTGCCTTGTCACCGAGTCCTCGGGGCCCATGAGCTCCATCTTCGCCCGCCTCACCACTGGGCAGCGGTAGGCGACCGAGTTATGGGCCGAAGTCCTTTTTTCGTGGCAGTTTCCAGGATTCTGAAAGTCTGCAAATTTCAGGAGGTTCAGGTTTCTAGAGGGGAGCGCTCACACGTGGGCCCCCCCCCCTTGAGCCTAAGCTGTACGGGATCTACTGCAAACGAAGATGGAGTGTACAGAGCCCCCAAAAGGAAACCTTCAGTGGTCCTTCTATGCAGATCGACCCCTATCGACCCACCGAAATGCAGTCCGTTCCCAAGGTCAGTGGCCAGCACCAGCTCTGGCCCTCGCCACCGCTTTGCTGCAGACAAGGCTCATCTCCAAATTGTGGGTTTCATGAGCCTAATGTAGTTGGTGGTTGATCTGGGGCTGAGTCGTAGTGTCTTGAGTTACTAACCGCCTTCGAGACCAGTCCAATCGCGGCACTCATCACACCTCAGACCCTAACCTGAACCCTCATATCCTTGGAATCCCATGCTAGGTTAACCGCTCAAAGGCAGGATATTTGGTTGGCAGACGACCTGTCAATCAACCAGTCATAAGCAGGGCACTTGAACAGAAACCGGGCCTGAACCGTTAAGGCAAACGCCGCCCGAGTTGTGGCCGACTGGGTGAATAAACCTTCGTGCTCTGCAATCCAAGAGCCTGCCATGCAAGGTCCAGCAACCTGGTGCGGCCGTACATGAGGCGCCCTTCTTTTCCGAGCGCGAGATGGAGTTCCTCATGTCCGCGCCAGAGAGCTTCGCCAGGGGGATTGAGTATGGATCAAGAGGAACAGGGGATTGAATAGGGCTGAAGAGGAACAGGTCCCCCAAGAATGTTTAGGGAGCTGTGCGCGAATTCAAGGGATGGGCCGGTGAATGGCAGGAGCTCATGTGGCTAGTGGGGTCATGGAGTAGCTTCTCTACCCAACAAAGAAACAATGTGATTCTCTGGAGAAAAACCAGACTGGGGCGGGGGAGCACGTTCTGCGAAAGGAGCTTGGGGCGTGTCGCCCGAAAGGCTCAACTCTTAAGGACCTCAAGCCCAAAACACTTTTGGGGTTGTTGAGTTACCCCAACCCCACAAACCATCCAAAGTATGGCCCCTATGAAAATAACTACCATATGACCATGACTTGTGCATAAAACCGTGTAGAGGTCGTGTTTGTGGTGCAGCTGTGCATGAGATGATCCGAACACGCTCTAACATTCGCTGGCTTGACAGGACATGATTCGTATACCAGCCTCTAACCGAATCTAGCCACCCGTCCTTGGTGCCTCTAGAATGAAGATCTTGTTCGAGAAGAAGCACATTGAACAAGTAGTCTTCACCATTCTCATGAGTACAACAGTCTGCATGCCCCAGAGTTGCGATGGCCCTGTATCGGCGCAGCTATGCCGGCGTGCTGCGAGGAACAACCTTCGAGCGCCGGAAGGCACACGGGAAAACCCACATCGAGCATCGGAAGCCTCTTTGCGGGGGTCTGCTTCGAGCCCGGCTCAGCTGAGAAGGCTGAGACAATCGATGCCTTTAGCGAAGCGGAGCAGGAGGCATGCCCATGATGACAATCGGTCTGTTCAAGAGGAAGATTTAAGATATCGCGATAGTCAGAGAGTGCCAGAGTGAGAAGGGGGCATGTAACATCCAGCGATTGCCTGTTATTTTGATGTTCGCGTACTTGGCTATTGTGGGCTCGGCAGCTTTGGCTCAAAGTCACACGATCCCCCCTAACTACCATCCGTGAACGAAGCAATGGCAGCTGTGACGGAGAGCAGCCTTGATGCATTGTGGCACCTACTAGTGTTCGGTGTCGAATACTGATCTCCTGTGTGTGTTTTGTTTTAAAGTTTTCTGCCCAAGGCCTGAGCTCGTCCTCTGCTGCCTGGTGTGTGCTGCTCGATATGCTTGGATTTCGGGATGGGGTTCTTCCTTTTCGAAGAGCAGGGTTCCTCCCTCCCTCCCTTGCGAGATGCGGTGAAGCAGGTTCTATGGTGCCGGAATCATTTGCACCCTGGTCGTCTATGGCATCCTCCAGGCCTGTCATAGATGATTCATTTGCTACCCCACAACTGATATGGAATATGTTCCCCTAGCGGAGATCCCGGAAACCTTGTTACGGGCGCCTCGTCTTCCAGGAAGGCATCATGACTGTGGCTTATGACGGAAGCCTCTTCAGATATTCCGATCCTTAGCTGAACATACGGTTTAGGGTTTAGGGTTCGATGCACCCGCTCAAGGTTTGTGACTGGGCACGCACGAGATTTACATAGTTTTGCCCTACGAAGCTTGTTCTCCGACCATTGCTTCGCGCAGGAAGCCCCAGCTTCTTGAAGGCTTAAGAACGCGTTCTGAGGGTGTAAGCCCACAACAACAAAGAAACGAAGAGAAACTTACTCTCATGTCTCCCTAAACCCGCGCGCTCTGTTGAGTTTTTAGTAGGTGCCGGTGCGATTTGGAGGAGATTGTCTTGGTTCCTGTGAGGTGGGGTGGTGGTCATTGCTCCAGCTACCATAATCGGATATGCATGTACATGGTCAGGTGTCTCCGATTCCCCCCCTCACTCAGTGGTTAGAATGTTCTGGTCGTCGTTCCAGTGTGCTTGTTGAGCATGGTGTAGCATGGTTAGTACTGCGATGATGATTGTTAGTACTAGGGTTAAGAAGGTTATGGGCATGATCATGATGATGATGATGACGACGACGACAATGACGATATGAGCATTGTTTTTTCATGCTATTGCTAGTGCTACAAGTACGAAGGAGTAGGTGTGTCGCACCTAGCTGGTCCGAGTTGTGACGAGGATGAAAGCAAGCGAAAGCCCTGAAGATGCGCGCGTAGTCGCATGTGCATCACGTGCTCAGTGAATCTTAACTGTCTTGTTGCAATGCCGTTCTTTGCGAGCTCGCCCGGTGAATCTCCGTCTTCTGAAAAGCGCTTCCCGACTTCAAAGGTTTCTATGGTGCTGTGCAATCGGCTGGCGGCGGTGGTGTTCGCGGTTTCCATGGCAAGCTTGGCTCAAGCAGGGCCTTGCGATTGACCCCTGCACTTTCTCCCACACCCAGGATCAGATTCTTGCGAGGCTTCTGACAACACACCTGCGCTCACATGCGCATCTCTGGTGCCAAAAGTGCACAGCCAAGGCAGCCGCAAAGGGCGAGTCCATGAAAAACGAGGTGTTGTTGGGGTCAATTTGTGGGGAAACTCCGGCACATTCCGGCACTCAGTGGCATGTCGTAGTGTCGTAGTGCGATGGGGTTCGACAGGCGCCGCTGTGGAAATACCTCATTGTGTCTCTTTCCAATGTCTATGCCAGCTCCTGCCAGTACGAGGCTGGCGTTGTATTTGGTGAGGTCGTGGTCGGCTGTCCGAACGTACGACCTTCGCGCGTCAAGGCCTTGAAGTACGTGTCCTTTGCAGTGCAGATGCTGGGGAAGAGCTTCAAGATGATGCCTGTTATGACTCTTGCACTACATATGAGCAGCCTGAAGCCAGTTGGCATACCCTCACCGTGTTTCGGTTTGCATGGTGAGGATCTGGGGCATGATCATCTCTGGAAAGTCCTACAGTTTCTTGCCGCAAGATGGGCGACGGCCCACACTTCATGTCAAAAGCAATTCGGTTGAAAGTTGAAGAATCAGGTGTGCGGGACTGGGTCGTGGCCCTTTCCGTCACGCTGGGCTGCACAGAGTTCCTGATGACAGGCCTGCGGCAACTGAGTACATCCCGCAGTGCGTCTGTATTCTGCAAGTCATGCCACAACAGTTCTACAGTATCAGCGGACAGACACACACACACACAGAGGGCAGAGGGTGTGCTGTGGGGTTTATGGACGGTAGGTTTGGTTGTGCAGCTTTAAGAATCCTTGTCGATCTTTCGTAGGCTGTCGTTTAGATTCAGATACTGTCAGATTGTGCACAGCCTTTCCTTTCATGTTCTTGCTGCCATTTTGCCAGGATGGGCTCACCATTTTGAGTTGCTCCCTCACCTGGATTGCCTACAAAATGAAAAGCCTCAGAGTTTCAGCATCCGGAGCCGGACTACTTTTTGCAAAGTGCTGCGGACTGTAGTGTCCATACCACTAGTCTCCTATACATTCGCAGATTCGTGTGGAAGATATTAATCGTTATAGTCGCGTATACTCACCCTAAACCCTAAACCCCTGACCCTAAAACCCTAAATGTATTGTAGTCCATTCCATCTGCCAGCCTTTGGCTTCGCTCAGCGCTTCGAAGTTCCCCTCAAAGCCCTCGAAGCCTCGCAGCCCTGGCGCCTGCAACTTTGCAACGCCTCGATGCGCGGGACAGCAGGGGGGGGTCAACTGAGAGTCGGATTCATCTTGAGGGTCTTTTGCGCCGTGGCGTGCTGTAAATACCACGCTGTATACGTTTGCATACCATAGAGCATCGAGTGCTTTACATGTTGCTCCACATGCTCCAATTCAGCTTGACCCTAAATAGTCCCTAAATGCTGGTGTGAACCAGCAACCTGAGAAGCAGAAACCAGCGCCGTCTTAGATTCCCCAGTCTCTACCCCAACCATGGCTCACACAATGCGGAGGTCTTACACGCAGCAAAAGATCCTGTGCTACTTGGTTGGTAAGGCTACACTACAGCACCTACAGTAGAGCCATACATATACTTAAGGCTTGCTCAAGGATGAGGGTGCTTTGGGCCTACGAGCATCGGAAACAACAAGGTAAGTTGCGGCCAGACATGTACTCTATAAACCCTAGGCGGTTGAGGTCGAAGGGAAGCTGCTGAAATTTTCCAGGATGCCAGGCTGGTTGAGAAGCTGCTTTGCACGAAGCTGGCCTTCAAGACGCCTCCTGTTCCACCAGCGATCTGCTTCTCCCAGTTTAGCACAGCCTTTTTTTTCATTAGGTGGGATGTAACAAGTAACAAAGTCTGAGAGGACTCACAGAATGTACTTGTTTCCTGGTTCTAGCAACAAAGGCAACAGTGGAGCTATATACTACGCCTGCAGAGCTGGTGCAGCCCAGGTACCCAGTTGTAGGGCAAGTTATCAAGTTGACGCGGAGTCCAGCAAATCTCCCAACCTGCAACTGGTTCATGAAGCTGGTGACCTCGGATCTCCCAACTTACAACTTGTTCATGAAGATGATGGTGACCTCGGAATCGGCTGGCTCCAGCAGGTTCACGTGTCTTAGGGCCCTAACGCGGGTCCCTTCGGCCAAGTGTCGGCTGTATGAGTGCACGGATCATCGCGCGATACTGCCGACGCACGGACCAGGCACGCCCCAAAAACCCGAAACCCCTACGCTCCCATAAGAGAGCCCAGCAAATCCTTGTCCCCAAAGTCTAAACCCCTACACCCTAGACCTTAAGCCCGAAAGGCTTCACAGATCTCTCGTCGGCACCCACAACTCCAATGAGACTTCCCCTGACCTCCGAGAATGTGATTTGCCTCATGCATCTGGCTGCCTTACATGTCCCAACCCACGGGGGCTCGATCGTCCTGCTGGCTGAAATGACGGTGAGCTCGGTGAAAGCTGGGTTTCTCATAGCAGCTCCAGGTACCCGAGGTCCACGGCCGCAGGCGCGATGGACCGGACGACCGGCGCAGCTTCAGTTGGCCTCCCCTTCCACGGGCGGCCAACTGATCGCGATCTGCTGGCGGCCTTCGCTCGGCCGCTCCAAGGCCGCCAGCTGCGCCAGCTGCGCCAACTGTGCCAGCTGCGCCAGCGACCTGTCAGGCTGGGGCAGTCTCTTCGCCCGGACTTTGCGAGACCTGCTGGGTCTGCGATGGTGGAAGCTCACAGAAGCTGTGGAACCTGTAAGGCTTCGAGGTCCCCGGGCAGGCCACGTAGCCTTTCTTCCAGGCAAGACGGCACCAAGAACCATCGTGACCATGCCGAGCGGCTGGCAGGCTGCAGCACTAGCATCAGCCGGCATTTCGAGCTCTGAGGATGCTTCACTGTGCAACCAGACCCTTCAATGGCAGGATCTGTGTTCCTTGGCAAATGTCGGCCAAAACACCGTGAAGATCAGGTCCTGGAAAGCTCAGCCCGGTGTGCAACCACGGCTGACCATCTCAGTCTTGCGGGCTCCGGGAAGGGAGCTGACGTCATGTGGTAGGAGCCATTTCTTCACAACGAAGCTTTGGAAGGTCACCAGCCAGAGGCCTTCACCTCACAGAGCGGCCATTGGGGCCTTTGGGCTGCGTCCTTACTTTCCTCCTCTATGTCTCCGGACTCTTCGAGGCCTGGGCTCTCGATGCCGTTCCCTTCTTGGGCCAGTGGATGCGCAGAGCTCTTGTCCTCTCGAGGCTGGGCAGGGTGTGACTCAGGGCATTTCTAGGGGTTGCTTTGGGGACAAAGAGGGGTTTAGGGTTTCGGGCTATTGGGAGCAAAGATTTCACCAGGTTGGAGCAAAAAGGCCGTTGAGTGAGTGTCATTGCCTCAATTCTAATGATTCGAATGCCTACAGCCAGTCAGGCAGCGGCTCCGGGCGCTCCGAAGGCGGAGGCATCCAAGAAGGCTTCCAGAAGTTGCCAGGTGCTTCTCGGGGGACGAGCCCCGGCCCCTGACCTGTCTCTTTGCTGCTTTGGGGTCATAATCGTTTTGTGGGGATGCGGTGCATGGGCCCAAGTGTCATTTGCAAGACCTCTCAAAGAGCATCTTTCTGCTTCCAGCCAAGGTGGGAGACTCGGCTACATGCGCCTGGCCAAGCAGAACGCTCCCAAACTTTCCTTCCAGAGGACGTTCCGCTGTGTGGTTCAGGCACGTGCGCGGCTCATCCTCGAGGTTTGATTCGGGGCCCAAGCCTCCAAACCCTGGGCTTGGTTGTCGCCTTCCGGTGTCCAACATTTTTGTGCCAGGTAGAGGTCGGGAGCTTCCGAGCTCCCTCGAGGCTCAGTCCGGAGACGGGAACTTTCGGAGGGGCGATCGCCAAGGCGGGGGGCACCGGCCTCCCGCTTCGGGTTCGGGCCTGCGAGCGAGCACACTTGATTTCCTTGGGGACGCCTCCTGTACAGCGGTGTTGGGGCCAAGCCTCCACATCTCAGTCATCTCACGAGCCCTTTCGAGGCCATTCCCAATTTGTAAAGAGAGTTGCTGCTTGCAGTGATGGCCGCACACAACTCGGCGACATGTGCAAGAACTGTTGGGACTGGGATGTCCGGTATGGGGACAACCATTGCCAGCGCTTGCCGTGCGCCTTTTGTTGCCGTGGCAGAGACCCTGTACAGAGCCTGTTCTTGGGCACAGAGCCTGCCGCACGCCGCCGCCGAATCTTCAGAAAGGGTGTCGGAGCTGCTTGTCAAGCGCCTTTCCTGGGGTCACTTGCCCAGCATGAGGACAGTCTAGTCTCGCATGCAGTAGGCAGTAGGCGATTAGAGAGTTTCCATAGCCTGCAGCCCGTGCTTGAGATTGTTGAAGCACCTGGGTCCTACAATAGTACATGAAAACCCTATAAACCATAAACCCGAAATCCTATAAACACTTTTTACAACCCCTTCAGACACACACGGATACGCAGCAATCTTCAAGCAGCTGCAGGAACCAAGCAGGGTGCCAGCAAACAGAGCTGCTTAAAGAAGCTCTGTGGAACGCTACTCCTTCGCCACGGCAGGTCCAACACACTCCAAGGTGGATGCCAACAACAGCTTCAAGGCCTCGAAGTGTGCAAAGCCGGAAAATGCCTCATATTGAGCTCGTGTCCCTCGGCTCCCGACCTGAAGTCTGAATGCAAGGGCTTCGTGTTGCTTGGTGGCTTCCTTGCCCTCGACGGCCTCACGTCCACATTTCAAGAGAAGCTCTTCAAGGAAACGCTGGCAGCTGTGCATACTGGATCTCTGATGTGCGACGGCGGCACATCCGCATGCGTGTAGGCTGCTTCATGCGGGTACTAGGATGCTGGGTTTTTGGTCCGGCAGCCAGGAGCACAAGACCACCAAGTACAACCAGATGTTGTACATCAATCTCCTGTCGGCCACCGTCTCTATGGTCACGCTCTTGGTGAAGACCTCGGACGCGCAGAACCAGGGACAAAGCTTAGCCATCAAGAGCGATTTCTCTGACCAATTGCGCCCAAAAGGCATGCACCTAATTCGGTAACTCTGCCCACTTCGGCCTGGGTTGAAGGGGTTCGGGCGTGGGCTTGGGTCGACAGGCATGCCGGTAAAGGGGCGAAAGGCACGAGTTCCGAAGCACAAATTTGCTTGTTCGGGTCTCCGACAGAAATTCAGATGTAAAAGGTGTGAGCAGGCAAGCTCAGCAGGGTCCTGCAAGAGTGTTGCAGGGAGCCATGAACCACCCACGCCGCCTAAATTTTGCCAATGCCAACAAGTCAAGCAAGGCCAGGCCCAACACTGCGGAAACGGTCGGTGTATATGTCGGTGTGTAAGCCAATCGTGACATGTCGCCGTAGTTAAGTCAGGGCACGGGACACAGACATGTGCACGACGTGACAACAGATGCAACATCACACTTCCGCCTCTGTTCTGTAATCATGACAACAGTCGCAGGTTCGTTCTCCGGTTTTTGCTATTGTGCGAAGGTGACTGGAGAGATGTGGCCAGCAGCCGCCTTTGGCTTTGCGCATCCGTATGGGGCTGAGGGGTTTGGGAATTAGGCAGTCGAAGGTTTGAGGGCAACCCCCAGAAGACCTAAACCCTAGAAACCCCAAACCCCCGGCTAGTCTGTGTTGAACTTCCCTACCTTGCTATGCCCATGAGAGACCGGGTAGGGGGCTCAGTTTTCCGCAGGCATCTTCGTGCATGCCTGTGTGTTCCCATCGTCATCGTAGTCAGACTCCTGCAGGACGGATCGTTGGAAAGGGAGAGTCGAAGCCCTAGGCCTTTACACCCCAAAGAACCTGATCCCTAAACCCGAACGAGTCTGCCAGGCGGGTGGCCAAAAATCCTTAAAATGAAGTCCTTATGCCCGAAAAACCCCTTGTTTCCCTTCAAGATCTGGCTGTACTCCGTCTGTGACAGTTTGGCCATGTCTGACGTTCATTGATCAACAAGGCTAATAATAATAATAAGAGTAATAATAACAACAATAATAATCATAATAATAATTGTATTAATAGTAAACCCGTTGTTTCCATGAGGCGCTTTTGGCTGGACTGTGGCATGCTGAGCGCGTCGGCGGTGGCGAGCCAGCGGCAGGGCTCAAATCGAGATTCTCTGGGCTTAGGGTTCCTGACTCTCTCTAAACGCTTAAAGAATGTTTCTTCAAAGATTTAGGGTTTGTGGTGGGCTCTGCGGGGTTTGCTGCGCGGAGGGTGCCTAGATGTGCGATGATGTGCTATGTTCAGATGCGCAGAAAACTCTTTTTCACTGGGTGCACTCGCTGTGGCTTCTTCTGGTAGACAGTTCTGCCCCTGGCTTTATGCAAGGCCTGCCCGAAAACTCCGGAAAGGTGCAATACGGCCTGAGGGAGTGTACCAAGCACCGCAGGGAGGTAAAAAAGCCACTGAAGCAGACGCGAAAAACCCTGACACCCCAAAAGCACAAAAAGCCACAGGGGCTGGTTTCCGAAAGTAGGGGTACCTTATGGGGGTCCTTATTCTTATTCTAAGGGGATCGTACCATTTGGGGGTCTAGTTTAGGGTCCCCTATTTTCCATAAACCCCCCAAACCCTAAACCCCAAAACGCAAAATTCATTGTGCAAGCCGAGCCAAGCCAAGGGATGACGCTGCTCCGGGATCGCTAGGTTTGCTATCGGGGAGCTAAGACGTAGGTAGGCAGGCGAACGTGGTCCCCACAGGGAACAATGGCTCGTCACGCATTGAAACGCCTGATTTGCCGAGCCCGGAACCCTGTTTCATGGTTTGCCTGTCATCTATACACTTGCCACAGGCGTGCACATATCAGATTCTTGCAGCCTACCACGGGGATCCGGGCGAATTTCCAGAAGACAGGTAGCAACTAGGGTCCTGCACTTTGAAACCACTTGGGCCCCCCGAACACATGTAGCTGTCCAGATCCGCTGCCTCTCCCTAAAGGCTCCCTCCCCCCCCCATAGGACTCTCTCAGACCCCCATTCCTGAGGATCCTACGGGTTGGAATTAATACAACACACAACTCCCCCCCCCACCGAACATTTAGTCATCCAACTACGATGTCCTACCATGATTGCCCCTGTGGGCGAGTATTCCGGGTAGCCTTTTGAATACCTGGAAATACAGGTTCTCCTTTCAAGTTCCGACCTTGCACCCCGCATTGCCGTGGCTAGTCGGGTGGCAAAAAAAACGCGAAACGGGTGGGAAAAAAGACCCTAAAGCCACAGAGCCTCAGGTTCTTCATCTACTCGCAGATTAAGGAGTTTGGTGCCTTGGTCTTTGCGGCGACGATGAACGTCCGCCAGGTTGTCTCCATCTTGGTCTCCTACGCCGCTTTCGCGCAGACTTCTATACAAAAGGGTTCAGTTCGAGCTTCTAAGGTCTAGGGTTTAGGGTTTAGGGATTAGGGTTTAGGAAAGATTGGTGGTGCCATTCACCCAAGTCCGGCGATTGAAATGGAACGAGATCCCTGTATTTTGCCGGCATCCAGTTGCTTTTATTTGAGGGCCTCAATGTTCGCATCCGTGAGCCACCCAAGGTCAAGTATCACAACCCCGTGACGCACTTGCAGGTTCTGGGCTTGTGCGTCATCTTCTCCGCCCTCTTCTACAAGTCGACGCTTCGATTGCAAGATTGAGCACAGAGAGGAGTGGACAGAGAGTGTCAGAGCACTCGATAACCCCACGAGATCGAGACGAAGTGTTCCCACGCGTTCCAAGGATCGCCGCCATGCTGACGGCACCCAGCAAGGAGGAGAAGATGCCGATTCTGGCAGGGAAGGCGGGGGAAAATGATGAAAATTGATGAAAATGCATCTGAGAGTTTCCGAGACATGTTGTTGGTGGAGTCATGGGAGCCTCAACGTTTGGTCCGCTCATGGATGATGCCGGGCCATGCGTTGCGCACCTGCGATGTGCCAGAGTTTGAGGGAGTGAAACTTGCAGGCCACGGAGCCTGCAGCGGACAATGATGCCAGCAAAGCCGTGTAAGTTTAACCATTGAGTTGGACAGGCTGCATGAGCTGTGGGCCGAGTTTCTTCTTACTCGCAAGTATTTTAGACGCCTGTGGCGGTTTCCCTTAATCTTCTATGGGGGTGCCTGCCCCTGAAATCATTTAGCAGCGCGTGCCGCTAGTGCAATCAAAGATTGCCATAGGCAACTGCCTGCGCTATCGAGCTCTCATGAGCTCCCCATTGCGCACTCCGTTCTTTAGCCGGGGAATGTTGCAATTCCACACCTGGCGTAGGAGGTCCCTGTTGTGGCCACTGACACACCAGCAAAGTGGTCCTGCAGCTGCTCGGATTTTCGTGCGGGGCGCATTGCTGCAAAGACGAAGTACATGAAGAGTTGCTTTAGGAAGTTCGTGTACTTCTTGTAGGGCGCCAATACAAAGGCACCGCTCAGGAAAGCTGTCCCTGATCTAGCAACCCCCAAATATCATGGCTCAGAAATAGCGTGCCGAGCTCTCTGCAGCCCCTTCTGGGCCCCACAGTGTCTTGTTACCTTTTCTGCTTAGCGTAGCCTGTGTCGCGCCATGGAAGGTGGGCCGTAGGGAGCAGCATTGAGCTACACCTTGACCACGCCTTCGATTCGAAAGATTTTCTGCAGGTCAGGTCTCCCCAACTTCGGCCGTATGGTGCGCCTTCTATGGCGCCGGAATCATTGGACGCTTGGCGTAAGGTTAGCGTAGCTTGCGCCCCCGAGCATGCTGTCAGAATTTCCGACACGTGTTGTCCAGCCGGGAGCAAGGAAGCTTCGTGTTTGACTGGTGTGCTAGGTTCTGGCATTCCAAAAGCAAAGTAGCAGTTTCCCCATGAGTCCTCAGATCAGTTCAGTGCCTGAAAAAGGTAGTCCCATGAACCAGTCGCTAGAGAAACCTTGTTTCTTCCTGAAGCGTGACACAGTTGTGGTGGCAAAGACATCCTTCTTGAGTTGTAAGCAATCAAAATCCGTGAGCAGAGGAACATTGGTGCTCTACGGCATTCTGCAGGCCGTTGAGTGCCACAATGCTCAAAGTCTTGCTTCAGGGGAGCTCGGCCCGGGGTGAACATCCTCAGCACAGTAGATTGCAGGGACTCAAATACACAAAGTCCGGGGGATGATTTTCTTCTCTCTAGGAAGGCATCATGACGGTGTCCTATGACGGCAGCCTCTTCACGTATTCGGTGCCTGAGCTCAGCCATTTCTCGACGTTGCAGCAGTTGACCGCTATCAAGCGAGACTGTGGGGTCTGCCTTGCGTTAGGTCCGTTAGGTGTAGCAGTAGGATGCTAGGGCCTAGCCAGCCTAAGTCGTGAGCCAGGGACGGGTTCAGGATGGTTCAGGTTTCGTTCACCTGGAGTTGTGTGGATTTGGTTTCACGGAGACACGGAGATCAGGGAACCACCTTTTCCACAACTTGGAGCTTTAGCAGCCTACGGTGGCGAGCTCCCCCTGGCCACAGTTACACGTGACTTGTATCTTCGCACAGCTCAGCGCAGTTCTCCGCAATTTGCGCTTCCTGGCTGTCCGGCTTGTCGCCAATCCCGCCAGTCCCCCTTCTGGCCTCTGCATGAGCAAGCCCAAGGTCTTCCTCGTGCTGTGCAACCGTCTGGCAGCAGTGGTCTTCGCCGTATGCATGGC
Source organism: Symbiodinium natans (assembly GCA_905221605.1). Lineage (NCBI taxonomy): Eukaryota > Dinophyceae > Suessiales > Symbiodiniaceae > Symbiodinium > Symbiodinium natans. The sequence continues at coordinate 185,731 of CAJNDS010002210.1, read as the reverse complement.
ACACTTTGATGCATTGGTGCAGGGCGAGTCAGCTCGACTCGTTGCTTGCAGATCGTCCCCCAACTCAGGCATTCATGAAGGGTGAGAGGATGCAGAATGAGGCGGTGCATCCTTTGGGCTTCAGGCTTCAGCTTGCTTGGCCCTGTCCTGGCCATGAAAGCAGGCGCCTATTTGGAAGTACCTTGTCGTCTCCTTGTCGAACGTTTATGCCAGCTCCTGCCAGTATGAGGCAGGGAGGCATGAACTGGTCAGGGGGCAGACATGTGTCTATGCGGAGTGGCCGAAGCACCCCGACCAGAGGCGTTGAAATATGTGTCTTTTGCAGTGCAGCATCTTGGAAGCAAGATGGCCAAGAGTGCCCACGAAAGTGGGATGGTGCGCACACTCTTCTGACGTCGTTTTTCCCTTCAGCTCTATAGCGCTTTGCTGGGTGATCTTGCGTGCCTTTCGGTTTTCATGATCTCTGCGTCCGTGTTTGTCAATCTCAGCTGTCAGTGCTCCCAAGGATGTTGGGGAAAAGCTTCAAGATGATGCCTGTCATGGTCTGGGGCATCATCATCTCTGGCAAGACCTATGGTTCCTTGGATGACAGCTACAATGTGATGCCATCAAACCCCCCAATCTTCATGCCAACGATCAGAGGAATGCGGGACTGGTCCGTGGCACTTGCCGTCACCTTGGGCTGCACGGAGTTCCTGATGACAGGCTCTCGGGACTGCGCTTAGCGGCGTAGGCACAGCGTGCGAGTGTGCGTCTCTCGATCCTCTGACGAAGCGTGCGCAGAGGTCCAACCCACTCGAAGGTGAGTTCGGCCAACAGCTTCAAGGCACTCGTTGTGAGAAGTGTCGAAGAAGACGGTGCCATAGAGACTTTTCTTCATATATACATATACATACAAAGATATATGAAGAAATAAACAAGAATCTCTCTCTCTCATATATATCCTATAAAATCGTACATATCGTAGATGAGCAAGTCAGAGAGATGCCGGCCCAGGGCTTCATGCTTCTGGGTGGGTTCCTGGCCCTTGACGGGCTGACCTCAACTTTCCAAGAGAAGCTTTTCAAGGCGCGAAAAGCAACGAAGATGGGCATCAGAGGTCCATAAAGGTCCTTAGCATTCCATGGTTTGAGAGGAGCACAAGACGACCAAGTACAATCAGATGCTATACATCAACCTCCTCTCAGCCACGGTCTCTATGGCAACATTGCTGGCCTGTGGCTTACTTGGTCCTCCGTGGTCCTGGTCGTTGAATCCGCGATCTCGGAAGTGCCAGCCATTGTAGGTACAGGAGCGGCTCTCTTGCATCGATGCACAGCTTTCGTGCCGCAACGATTGGCTCAAATCGGAGTCGCTCTCGGATGGCCGCCCTTGGAGTTGGGCAGCTTGGTGGCAATCTGCGAGGTGATGCTCTGGGCCTGCATTTTTGTCCGAGGCCTGCTGGTGGTGCCACCGAGTCCGATGATGAGGCACGTGAGGATGCTGACGATGCCGTAGAGGCCGCATGCCTTCGCACACGATGCTGCAAGCCACCTCTATGCGACCTCATCTCCTTTATGGTTCCCTGAGAGCTTTCTGCAGGTTGAACAGGATGAAGAGCAGGAGCACCTGGAGTCATCGCAGTCCGTGCCCCGATCGTGCCTTGGTTGGCCAGTCGGTAAACACTACGTCGGCTCTGCGTGGGAGTGCCAAAAAGGACAGCGCCCGAACTGGCAGAGCTGCAGACCCTGGGCATCGCAGCACGAGATGAGTCCAATGAAGGTGGACCGGGCCGGGTTGATTTTCGCAGGAATGGAGATGGATGTGTTCTTCTTCCGCGTGGGGCATTTGCGTGAGTCTCAGCCGCGCTTGAGGTCTGACAGCCCCGACGAGTGACGAGGTTGCAGGCTTTCTCCGGTTCTCTGCGCCATTTTGCACCGTGGTCCTGCTGGTAGATGGACAGGAGATGCAGCCCTTCCAGTACATTGGCTTGTGGCTGATGCCTCCGAATACTCGCAATTATTCGAGCTTTGTCAGGCCTCACGCGGGTCAAACAAAATACCATGATTAACCGCTGTGCCAAGCTCACACGCAGGCAAAGGCTGAGATTGCCAGCGTCTTGCTGCATGCTTTCATCCTCTCAGTGGGTTGCCTTGTAGAGCTTCTTGGCAGACATGTTGGGGCTTTCTGGTAGGGCATGGTAGGGCAACAAGCCCGGTGCACAAGCTCTGTTTTGTGCGTTGTGCCTCGTTGTGGGTGCACAGGTTCCCGTGGACATCCGCATCTTCTCAGGAGCTTGTAGTTTTCGCGCTGCGCGAAGACCAGGCCTCACAGGCACAACATCTCCTACGGCTGCCCAAAGATCGATTGCAGGAAGAGCTCGAAAAATCGTGGCTCGACAGCTCTGAAGCCTACGAGGCAGAGGATGCCGTGGAATCCGACCTTGTGTCTGAGCCGTTCCACACCCGAGGCAGCTTCACTCACATCCGAATCCGTCCGTCGTTCCTGGATTCTGAGCTGGCAAATGTGCGGCCCAACTTATCCGGGATGACCTTCAGCCGTGGCCGGAACATGGATCCTGTGCAGTTGCAGGCCATGTCTTGCTTGGCGGCAGGGGAATCTGTGATGTTCTGTGCTCCGACGTCAGCTGGGAAAACTGCCGTGGCTGAGTATGCGCTTGAGACTGCTTTGCGCGCCGGTCGCCGCTCCATCTACACGACTCCTATCAAAGCCCTCTCCAACCAGAAGTATAAGGAGCTGAGTGCCTTATTTGGCGCCTCGCGTGTGGGAATACTCACGGGTGACACCACAATTGCCAGTGATGCACCGGTGGTCATCATGACCATGGAAATTCTGCAGGTCATGCTCTACAGGCAGGCACGCGACCCGTTGCTACTGGATGACTTCTCTTGTGTCGTGGTGGACGAGGCTCACTTCTTGGGGAATGAAGGACGAGGTTTTGCATGGGAGGAGGTCATGATCATGCTGCCATCTCATCTTCGAGTTATTTTGCTTTCTGCCACTGTTCCAAACAGTCGCTGCATCGCGCAGTGGGTTGCTAACACGCGGGTGGAGGCTGTGAATGTGGTGGAAACCAAAGATCGGCCGGTGCCCTTGCGCCATGAGGTCTACCGCTGCGGACACCCTTCATTTCGGGGAGGGCGCTGGAAATCCTTCTTTTCGGCATTGCACGATTCAGGACCCGGTCCGGCATTTGGTCACTACATGTCACCATCCTTTGCATGACCCTGTGGCCTGTACTTTCGCCCAGGCAGGGTGAATCGCGGAAGCATCCGCACGGCTGTCTATCAGCGGCGGACGCTGCTCCAAGAAGCCTCGGCATGGCGATGCCCCGAGCATCTGATCCCGAAGTTTATTGGTCGGAAGGGCCAACATCTCCGAGCACTGGAAGCTGGCCGAGCGAAGATAACCCTCGTGGATGGCCAGATTTGTGCTGCTGGGCTGCAAAAGAAACGATCCATGGTGGTGGGCTATAGGAATCTATCGGATGCCAGTGCTGGATTTTGTGCTGGTTTGTGCGTTCTCACGAAAGCGAGCTCCATCGGAGCTCCAGCGGTCGTTTTCCTGAGTCGGAAGTTTCAGGGTCACATTCCCCCGCCCGCACTCCCCGCCTGTGTGAAGGCTCCCCCCCCCTCTGTGACCCGCCTTAAAGATGCTGTTGAGGGTCTCGTGACGCTCGTGTCTTTCTTTGACCTGCAACAGCTAGTGTTACGAATCCGAAGCCTGGCTTCCTGCATGAGGCAGGTGCAAAATGAAGAACCTCAAGCACGCCCCTGGCGACGAAAACATACGAAAACAAAAGGGGTCGGGATTGCCTCCTCGTGCATTCGCCCGAGACCACTCAAGTGCAGGTGAGCAATGGCACTAGCCGCCGTGCTGAATGGGGCGTGAGAGACGACATTGAGAGCTGGCTTCTGGAGCAGGGCGTGCCGGAGCAGTGCTTCCAGTCGCATCCAACGTAATCATGCTTTCTCAGGACTGGTTGCTCTTGAGATCTACAGCATGCCATTTCCCGGCCGTCACGAAACTGCTGGACACTTTTTTTCGTGTACACGTGTAACAAAGGTATGCGAAGCCGCCGAGGGACTTGACCGGAGATCCGCATGAGATGCGCGTGGAGGTCCTCCCCGAGTTTCGGTTTCAGGATGTCGTGTCGCAGAAAAGCCCAATAAGCCCACGAAGAGTTTCTCAGGACTTGGATCGGCTTCTTGGCCTGCTCTGGTCACGCAGGCAGCTACCCTGCACCTTGGACATGGGGTTCGTTCTTGGCTCCTCCCCTGCTCGGACACGCATCCTCCGTTGTCAGTCTTCTTCGGGCTGGGCGCTTGTGCAAGGTATTGGATTCTGCTTCGATCGCCTAATGTGCGAGCGAGTCGCCCTGCTTCTGACAGGCACATGGCGCAACTCCGCAACGTAGCACATGGCACTGCGTTGCCTTGCGTTGCATTGCGTTGCATTGCGTTGCCTTGCGGTGCCCCGCGTTGTCTTGCAACAGTCTGGCTTCCACGGCGCCCCGACACTTTTGCGAAAGGAGCCAAGCGCCTGGACTTCGCAACCCGCGCCAGCCGACAAGCCATCAAGCAACGTCTGGACGCAGGCTTGGCCTCGCTGGAGGCCACGATCGGTGTGTTCGGGATTCACCTCTAAAGTCTCTAAAGAGGGGCAGGGGAAGTTCTGCAACATTTTTCGAAATCTGCGAAGTGCAGGAGGGCGACCAGCGCCTGGCCCAAGTTCGGCACTCGCGCGAGCTCTTGCTGCGGGGCATCGGGGTGCACCACAGCGGCATGCTGCCCATCCTCCGGGAGTTGGTGGAGCTTCTCTTTGCTGAGGACCGCTCGGGTTGCTAGGAAAAACTCGGGTTAGCGGGTTAAGGCCACAGCCATGCCTCTTGGAGGTAGTTGAAGCTAGATTTTTGGGCAGTCCATGCGGACTCACTCAGCCTCCTGCCCGTGGTTTTTGCCACGGAGACCTTCGCCATCGGCTTGAACATGCCGGCCAAGTCTGTGATCTTCATGGATTTGGTGAAGTTCGATGGGCAACGACGTCGTGTACTGAATGCGGGCGAGTTTATGCAGATGGCAGGACGAGCTGGCCGCCGTGGGAAGGACCCCCAAGGCCACGGGCCGCAAAGTTCTAGCCACAGCTTAGTGTTTTCGTGTGTAGCCTCAATGAAAGGTGGTGTCAAGTAGCCCCACAAAAGGCCATGTCTACGTGATGCTACACAGCTCTGAGATCATGGAGGAGCGTGCAGAACTGGTCCTCGAAGGCTTGTACTCCTCTGGAGCACCCCAGGTGTCCAGTTGCTTCCGCCTTCGCTGGTCGTCCTTGCTCCATCTCATCTCCACCGGGCCGGCGCATCTGTACTCAATGCTGACGCAGAGTTTGCTCTCCTATACAGATCCCTTGGCGGCTGAGGAGCTCAAGGATGAGGCTGCGCGGAGAACCCGAGCTTTGCAGGCCAGCTTGTCGCACCTTGCCGAACTGCGCGAAGAATCCTCAACAGGCGTGTGTGTTGCGCACTTTTTTTGCGTTCAGCCATTGAGCCGCCGCGCAGGCCATGAACTTCGTGGACTCCTCGTGTTCGGCCCTTCCGAAAGGTACTCTTGCCTGCCACTTCTTCGTGCCAGACGACGGTTTGCTGATGTCCGAAGTTGTGCTGGCTCTCCGTGGCTTCACCGGGCTCACCGCAGCCCAGATCTTTGCCGTCTGCGCGTGCTTTGTTGCAGAGGGGCGGCATCCGGACAATTGGGAGCGGTATGTTTCGGATGCGAAGGTAAGAGAGGCCATCATGACCTGCAAATGGGTGGCCCAAAAAATGGCCTGCCGACTCCACAGCTTTTCGCTGCCATGTTTCGAGCGATGTGATTGGCCAACGTGTGGGTTTTGCACCGGCGTGGCCTTTGCCGCTGCCCGCGTGAACCCAAGCTTCGTAGAAACTGCGTATCGCTGGGCCCGCGGTGACGATTTCACCCAAGCCGTGCTTCAGAGCCGGGTGCCGGTAGGCGGCGAGGGGATCGTTGTCCGAACCCTTCGTCGGCTCGACGAGCTGATGAGGGAGGTAAGCTTCGTCCTGCGCCACGACTTGGGCGCTGTGGAAGTCGCGGATGCCATCCAAGCGGTCCGGCTCCGAGCTCGCAGGGGTGTCGTCGCCATGCAGTCTGCCTACCTGGGAGAGCAAGAAGACAACATCGGCGAGGAGCTCGAGCCCGAGCCACCCTTTCCACAGGCGCTGCTGCCTTTGGGTCCAGGACACTTGGACCCTTTGGACGTCGGCTTTAGCCAAGAATGCTGCTCGGCAAAGTTCCGAAGGCCGATCGCAACAAGCTCAGGGGCTGCTGCATCCATCCTCGACATGGTGAGGGCGCTCGTTGAAGGTGAGCTGGACGTCTCCCAGTTCAGGCTCGAGGTCTACTGGTTTCGGCACCGCTTCTACTCTCTGGGAAATCGTCGCCTTGCCGCGTTCCGGCTCTGGAGGCTTCTGGTTGGGACTCCGTTCACGATACCGGTCATTGTGGTGGACAAGTCCAGGGCCGTAAGCCGGCAGTGGCTGACAAAGTTCACAACAGGCTTCACTGGCGGGCGAAAGATCAGAGTCACCCGAACCAGTGAGTACATTGGCATGAGCCGCCAGCAATCTACTCATGGCCGGCCTTTGTGGGAGACGTGACGCAAATCTTGTGGGGGGGCTTCGACGACAATCTGATATGAGTGTGTAGTGGGCGTGGTGCAACGTCGTCCGGTTCTAGGGGTGCGGCCTTGCTGTATTTTGCATTGAGTCAGTCGGTGCTGAAAGCGCAAGGTGCTGCAGTCCTGCAGACATGACGTGCGCGAAGGAAGAAACATGTGCTCACATGGCTGTGGCACCAGGGAGGCGACAGGAACAAGCTCAAGCTTTCTGGGTTCAGGCAGACATGTGAGCGTAGCAGTCGTGAGCCCGTCGATCCATTTCCCTGCGAGTAGCGTGCGGGGGGCCGAGGCCACCGGCCAATTGGTTCCCGCCATGAATTTTGGCTTTGAGCACCCGAATCTCTGCCGAATGCATGGGTTTTCTCAGTTTGGACATGCCTCGGGCATTTTTTCGGCCATGTCCCAGCCAGACTTGCATGTCCTGAAGCGTCGTTGCAGCTCTCGCTTTTACGGTTCTTTGCTCGCTGCACTGAGGCAATTCTGGCTGGATTCAGCGCTGCTGAGTGCGTCTGCTGTGGGAAGTCAGCCTCTTGGCACGGGAAGCCGGAGCCTGCCCCGCGATTCTTTCACCCTTCTGGGCTGCCTGAAGGCAGTCGTCCAAACCTGATAAACCTGACTACGCTGTGACTGCACCTGCCATGTTCCTGAGGTTTTTCATCTACTCTCAGATCAAGGAATTTGGGGCTCTGGTCTTCGCTGCCACGATGAATGTGCGACAGGTGGTGTCCATCCTAGTCTCCTATGCCGCGCGGCAAAGAGAGAAGGGATCCCTGCTTACTCTTACGACTACTACTCCGACTCCGACTCCTACTCCTGCTTCTACTTTGTTAACGAAGAACCGCAGTTGCAAGGGGGCAACCGGGGCTTCTGATTCACGTTGATGCTCGCTTCGCATCCAAGATGAAGTACCACAACCCGGTGACGGCGTGGCAGATTCTGGGTCTGCTGATCATCTTCTCAGCACTGTTCTACAAGTCGTGCCTCGGAGACTGCAAGGTTGTTATGTCTTAGACGTTTCGGAGCTAAAAGGGTGTGTTATAGAACTGTTATAGAGCTTGAGGCCCCGTTTGTTCTCGCACATGTTGCCACCAGGTTCAGGGCCATGATGGAGGCCCCCAGCCAAGAGGAGAAGAAGCCAATCTTGGAACCCAAGGCAGCTTGCGTTTTTGCTTGCAATCTTGTTTGCGGGGGGGGGGGGGTTGAGCCTCTTAGAAGCGGATGCGGTGACAAGACGACAGTTGCTGACAATTGTGGCTTTGAACGCGATTCATGAGGAGACGATGATGAATGAGCAAGTGATGCGAAACGAATGAGGGGGGTGCTTAGGTGCCTCCGCTCCCTACAACCAATAGCCCCTGGATCCGATACTTGGTGCCTGTGCGCGCGCGGCGTCGCAGGTTGAAGCTCCAGTTGAGCCGAACGTGATCGACAAGAAGGTCTGATGGCTGTGTACAGCGGCCGCCGCACCAGCGGCAAAGAAGCGTTCCCATGACACGCTTTTTCACGTCATGAGCTCACGTGTGCAGCTGAAGTAGGCGTTGCTGGACAATCCAGTGTGCTGTAGAAGCACGTGTTTTTCGACTTTTGATTTCACCTCTGTTGGCACAGTATGTGCCGTCGGGACCTTGTGAATCATTGAATCAATATGTGGGGGTTGTTTATTGAGGTTCCTGGTATACCTACCTAAGGCCAGGAACCCTAGACAGGGACCCGAAGTTGGAACAACCCCCACGCACGCGAGGGCAGCGTTGCGCGATGCACTGAAAGCTTGTAAGGCTTTGCATTCCTCTACCTGCATGTGGTTGTGCCCGTGACGGTGTAGAGTTTCTGTTGTGGCAGGCGATCATTGAGGATATGATTGCCGAGCGAGTGCAGAAAGTGGAGGACTCCGAAGCTGGTGTTGAGCCCCATTTCAGTTTTCCCGAGATGCTTCTCTCCCACCGGCACAGGAGCTCACAGAGAGGATTCAGCGCCATCAGTATCGGCAACAGCTGGCAGAAGCCGCGAAGGCCAAGCTGATGAAGCAGCAGGAGCGCGTAGGCCCGAGTGCGTGCAGTTATCACGTCCAGAGACCACTATTGGGGGGGGGGGGTGCACTTCCAGTTTCAACCTAGGAGCTCGAACTTGCTGCGGAGCAACAGGTGCACGTTTGCTCGAATCCCACGCTTTTGCATCTATTGTTCAAAGGCATCCTCCGTGCGATCCCGAAGCTCCTCGCATCTCTTCCTGTTAACAGGAACGAGCCGCAGCACGGGCAGCCTCCATGGCGGCCTTTGAGGTGCCTTTCCGACCTTTCCCTCCGCTGCCAATGCTACTTGCCATTGCGCTTCTAGGCTCGCGTGGGTGCTGCGGAGAGGAAGCGGCGTGCTGTCGAGGCACTTTTCTTTCGATTTGGGAATCGGCTTAGGTCATCTTAGCTCCTTAGAGATTCCGAACATGTGAAATCTGAATTGCATGCCGGAGCCAGAAACGGGCCGTCACACCCGGGTGGCACTTGGTCTCGGCATGTCAAGACCGGCTTGCTTCGTCGTGCAGGCTGAGATGGTGCGGCAGCTGCGGCAGCAGGACGTGTGCAAAGCCAGTCAGGTAAATGTGGCGATGTATAGACCAGGCACCAAGAAAACATCTGCCGGAAAATTAGAGGAGGAGGTAGGGTTGAAGGGCGGGGTGGGGAAGTGGGGTGGGGAAGTGGGGGGGGCAGGGCGGGCGGGGCAAAGGCGGGAGGGAACAGGGGGGGTTGGGGTTGGGGGGAGTTGGGGTTGGGGGGAGTTGGGGTTGGGGGGATCCGAGGCGGGGGATTCAGAGGTGGGGTACCTGCTTTTTGACTTTATGCTACCCAGACACCCGAGGCTCGCAGATTGTGCGCATCCCCTGTTCAAAGTTGGCTTGCAAATTGGATGTTGGGTGACACGCTGTGACCATCGTATGCGCAGGAAGAGGAAAAGCAGGAGAGAGCAAAGCAGGCCAACAGGGTCCTCGTGCACAACCATCCCATTCGACGCAAGGGCCGTGGCAGGGCTTGTCATGTTGATCTACATCTTTCAGGGTGTGTTTGAGGGTCCTGGCCTTCTGAAATTGTTGAGTCTGACCCCCCCCCCCACCTTTATACACCTTTATACGCTTTGGAGATGCACAGAGGCGGAGATTGAGCGCTGTCGACTGCGAGACCAGCGCTTGGCGCGTCATCGCCAGCAGATGGCGGAGAAGTGCCTCAAGCTGGACTCCTCGGGTTAAAATTTAAAAACTAGGGCATCCCGAAACCTCTATGAAAAGCGAGATTCTCCGGGCCGCCTGCCTACTCTAGCAGCTTGCTAGAGCTTCCCAATCCTCAGTAAGGCAAGTAAAGTCTGTTACAGAAATCGGTGGGTTGTAGATGTGCTGGTTCACCGTGATGCAGAGACAGCGCCGAGTAACAGAAATCTTGGCCCGAAACCTGTGACGGAAATTGCCGTGGGGCGTAGTGGACATCAACATGGGAGCAGAACAGAAAACAACGGTCGGACGTAACCGGAAACCCTGGCCTTCGCAGAAACCAAGAGAGAGAAACCAAGGGCGAGGATTAGGCACTGCTAGCACAAACGACAAACGAAGAGTGGGACAATCTCGTGCAGGAGTGATTCTGGGTTACCAGCTCCAGGCTCAACAACCCTAAAGCCTGAATTGTGAACACGAAAGCCTAAAGCACAAAGCCTAGGATCACGGGTTCAGAGTGCCGCTTTTTGGTTGTGTGTGGGCTTGAGGGATGGCAGTCCTCCCTTGCAACCTTTTTGACCGTGGTTCTGCTTGCAGGTTTCCGTGGTTTCCGTTACAGCTCTTTTGGGTTTCCGTTCCAGATCTGCCTGGTTTCCGTCCCACCTTGCGTCTGGTTTCCATGTTTTCGGCCTTGTTTTCCGTTACAAGTTTTTTTGGCTTCTGTTGTGATAGTGATGTTCGGCCTGGTTTCCGTTACGCTCCCTTCCGGTTTCTGTTACGCCCCTCACCCCAACAAAGCCAATCTGAGCAATCTGAGCATCCCAGGTTTCGTCGGCCGGCCACAGCCGTTCGTCAACAGCCGGAGATTGTGACTGCCCAGGCAGCGGAGTATATAGTGAGTATAGTAGTTTTGTGAATCGATCTGGTATGATCTGGCAAACTGCGGATCAGGATTGTAGAATCTCCAAGGATAGTCGGCAGGCTAGGATATGCGATCTCTATTATATGAGCATGCACAACACACGCCCCTCGTCGTATATGGATGCCAAGATCTGGTAGCTGTAGCCGGAAAGACATAGCCAGTCGTACAGACTCCTAGGCAAACAAGAACGATCCCTAAACTGCCCTAAACCCTAAACCCTAAACCCTCATCCCTGGACCCCTCCTAAGCCCTAAGCCCCCAGGAAGCTCCAAAACCTCGGCCGCGCAGCGCTCCGGCCTCGGCGGCGGCGGTGGCACGCCGCCAAGGCTGGGTTGAGGGGTAAGGACTTTCGGGGGTTACCTTATTGGGGTCCTTGTGATAAGGGGATCATACGATTGCGGGTGTATATTTGGGGTCCCTCATTGTCGTAAGCCCCCCGCGTCCCAAAAAGTTTGAGGGTAAAAGGGCTTTTGAAGCTTGCCTGCATATGCCCGGTCTTGGGGTTCTGAGGCATCGCAGCTGTCTGACATCCCCCAAGAGCACCAACCAAAGAACCCATGGCCGTGGGCCATAACCTCTGCTTGGCCGAGGCCTGCATCTCTTTGCGGAGAGCCTGGATGCAGCTGCGAGGTTGCAGATTCCGTTGTTGTTTGTTGTTTGGGGTGTCTGAGCTTGACGTAGGGGAACTGTAGCAGCCATGGGTTAGTTCTAGCCTTGTCTGGCTCCTAAACCATGTATCTACAAAACGGCTTCATCTTTTTTTGCTTTGGCGGAGTCTTGCTGCCTCCCAGGCTCACAATCGCTACTTGCTTCGGCCGCGGACCGCTTCAGGTGCCCGACCTCGGCGAAGCTACCCTTGCATGCTTCTTGAGTGTCCAAATGAAAGCACACACACACACAGGTAGGTAAGTGGCTCTGCGTGGCTACATGATGCCGTTTCAGTTTCAGGCAAGATGGGCAAGGGGAAGCCCGCGAAATGCGCAGATCCGCGCGAACTCCAGAGGCTCTTGAAGAGTGTAGGACCTCGTAGGAGCTGCGGTGGCCTCTGCATGTCGCGTGGGTTCTGATAAGACCCCGCCAGGCCAAAAAGCGCTGTGCTCTGCTGCGTAACTTGCGGGCAGAAGGCATCTCGAGTTGCAAGGGCATGCCGTTGAGGACTTGAGAATTCTCAGGGACTTGACGTCAAGGCCATTGCTGTCTGCACGAACTGGTGACGTCAGGTTCGGTTCGTTTCAAGTCCCAGCTGTCGTAGATGATGCCAGGTGGATAAGTGACAAGAGGTTTCACTGCTTTGCCTCGTAGCCAAGATGGCTGTGAGGAAGTCTAGGACTTCATGCTGCCCGAAAAAGCTGATTCGTGACCAAGCAGGTGGTATGTTGGGTATGTTGGGTAGCTCAGTAGCTTGTTTTTAGCTTGTTCTTTGGCAGCAGCCGTAGGTGAGTAGATCGTCGGTACCTTATGGTACCTTTGGCCAAAGGCTCAAGGGTCGGAACGGCAATTTACAGGCTGACACGAAGCCGTGGCTTGGGATGCCTGTCTGTCTTTCTGTGCCAGACCTGACGCCAGCTTGTGCACGCGCCGAGAAACTGCCCAGCAGAGACTTGCTGGAAGGCTCAGGTTCCTACCTCACCATCGAACCCCCCCCCCAAATCCAGAGAAGTTCTGGATATATTTGTGTCGGCGGCGATGGAGTCGGCTGAGGCAAGATGTGGAAGCGGGTACGCACCAGCAAAGTACGGCACTCACTGCACCGCTGAGCATAGTGGGCCACAAAGGGTTCTCGAAACAGCCAGCGAGAAGACATGGTCCTTGTCGAACCAAGGAATGGAGAGGCAGCCCATGCTGCTCAAAACAACGACTGACGAGAGCATGGGAAGCGTGCCCAGCTTGCCTGGGTCCCACCATTGAAAAGGCAATGCTTCCCTTTGCGCTGACACGGTATCGTCTATCCAGGGAATCATGTACTGAGCACATTTCTGATGCACTCTGTAGAGTCTACATCATGAGCCCTGAATCCAAAAAGATGTCGGCCCATGTGGCATGAGGCCCTTCCCTGGCTCACCGGCGGGCGCTGCTTCCCCCATGAGCAGGCAGTTCCTGCAGAGGGTTTTTTTGGGCTCAGGGTTTCAGGTCGAGGGCTTTGGGTCGCTCTTTATACCGGGAGAAAGAAAGCATGGTTTTTGGGGTATCATCTTGGCACCACAAAGTCTGCGATTTTTCGCAGGATGCCCAACTCGCCAGCTGGCAGCCTCATGGGTGCCATGGGCTCCACGTGTGGGGCCCAGCTCATGGGTGCCGTGCGGTTCCAGATGTCAAGTGAGGCAACTGGTATCCCTGAACTCGACACGTTCTTCTATCCTGCTTGGTGTTAGGGTCATGGACGTCGTACACCCACTGTCGCATTTGAATCTCAGGAACCTATCCTTCAACGTAGTCTAATCAGTTCTGTAATCTTTCTTGGTTGTTGTTTTGCCCTTCCCGTTGATTTCTTGAGATTTCTTTACATGTCTTGAGATTTCTTCTACTTGTTCTTCAATGAGGGTTTCGCTCTTGTCCGCACTTGGCCTTCTGCCAGCCTAAATGGGTGTAGTGGAAGCTGAGTGATTCGTCCCAGCCTTTAGATAAGGCCCGAGCCCGAAAACGTCCGAGGCGGCAGTTCTTCCAGGCCGTCAAGCTCGGCAGGGACCTTGGCCAGGTCATGCTACGAGAAGTTGAGAATGTATCGCTTACCGTAGACTTAATTAAGATGCTCAGCAAGCCTTTTCCGGTGGACTCTGAGGAGGGTTCGAAAACCCCCATCTCAATGCCTTGTTCGTGGAGCGCCCGTCTCCTGAATACCGAGCCTCTTGGCCCACTTGGCCCTGTGATGTCTCCTGTGATTGCTGCAGACGGGTCTTGACACGACAGTGATGCCGGCATGCGGGCATTCGCGCTGCATGCTTTTGTTGGCTCCTTGAGGTGAATGATCGTCACTCGCCCGCAAGTCAAAAGGAATCGAGCCTCAGCTCTGCGCCTTGACGCGGTGGGGTCTGTGACCAGGCGAGACGTACTGGCCGTCGAGCGGGCTCTACTTCATCTACCGCAGTCCTTGCCTCGTCCTGCTACCCTTGAACTCTCCGCCCGGCACATCTGGGCCTGTCATGGCAATGGAGTTGTAAAGCGCCCTGGTGCTTCGCATGCCGCCATCACGCCGGGTCTTCTTTCTGTGCGTAGGCAGAAAAAGGCAAGCGACTGCCAGCAGCAAACGGTAGCAACCACCAAGTTTCATACGCCATTTTGTGGAGATTGTTTAAGTTTAGAAAGGCTCTCAAGGATAGATTAAGGCATCTTGACAGCGGTCCAAGAAGTCGCAGTGCATTTGTAGGCTCCAGAGCAGGTTTTGCCCTTCAGCCATGGCCCCAGAAGCGCTGTCTGCCGGGCGCTTGCAGGGGGCCTTTGTTCAAGTACTGGACAGCATCGCCGTTCGCGAAGGCGAGCTCGTCGGAAGCCCTTTTGAAGGCAAGTAGCTGGCTTTTTGAGGCAAGTGCGGCAAGCAAGAGCTAAGCAAATTCAGCAATGTTTCCCTCTGTTCCGATGTCAGCCCATCTCTGAGGTAAGGAGCTTGCCTTGCTCCAGAAGGGGGGCTTCTGCAAGGTTCTGAGGGTCGGAGCAGCACACGGCGCTGGATTTCGGCTTCAAGTTCAAGTGTTACAAGGTGCACACGCCCTGGGATGGATCTCCAGCTCCACGAAGACGGGGCGACCTTTAGTGGAGATCTGCACATTGGCAGAGCTCCGGGCGGCTGGCGTAAGCCCAGTCGTGAACACTGCAGTTGAAGAGAAGATGCCCTCCCTGGACCAGCTTCTGAAAAGCCTGGATCGCGACGAGGTTCCAAGAGCGCCAGTACGACGGCCGGCGAAGGAGGTAGAGGAGGAGCCTGAAGATCCTGAGGAGGTGTGGAGATCTTTCACGAACTTAGCCCGTTCGAAGAAGGAAGCTCACAGCGAAGCGACTCCCAAGGCGCCTGACCCTTATCCGGCCTTCATGTACATACAGGAACCCTCCCCCGAGTACCGGACAGAGGTACATGAGAGGCGGCTGCGCCTCATGGCCCAAGAGAAAGCCCGCCGCAAGGCCCGAAACCGTGGCTTTGCCGCGCCAGAAGAGCCCATCCTACCTCAGCCAAACGTACCGAGATCGCAGCGATCGCAGCCATCGTCGGCGCCCATGCCAGATATGCCAGAGCCAGTGCCAGAATACGTTGCGCCAGAACAGACGGAGCGCTTTGCAGAAGCGACCTTCGCCGCGCGAGTGGCTCGCGTGGCCCGCGAGAACCCAAACATGATCGGTCAGCGGCAGTCGCACACTCAAGATGCCGCAAGCTTAGCTGAGCTTAGCTGAGCATAGCAGAGCATAGCAGAGCATAGCAGAGCATAGCAGAGCATAGCGGAGCATAGCGGAGCATAGCAGAGCATAGCAAAGTCAGAGTCTCAGTTCTAGTCGAATCACTAGTAAACAGAACCCTCAGCGTAACCACCGCCAATCTTCGACCGGGCTCTGTTCGCATCATTGTGCTGCAGGTTCCGAGCTACAGCAGACCAGCTGGGAGCAACGATGACTTTACCGGCACCTGGATGGATGCTACTGGCATCGACTTCGTGCTGGCGGGGCAAATGCAAACAACAGCTGCGGAGTGTAGTTTGACGCATTGCCTTCGCGACTTTAAGGCATCAGCATATCACTCCGCGTCATGGACACGCATGTCTCCAGTGGCCCATGAGGAGCAGAGCGGCTCCATTGTGATGGAGCGGACTGCAGATGGGGGGTCCAGCTGCGGAATGGCCGTGCCCCAGAGTGAGATATCATGTCTCTCGTTCCTTGGGCTGCTGTGTCAAAAATGGAACTCAGGTGCGCAACGAATTGACGATGTATGGCCGAGTCGGCACTCTGGCTGATGACCTCATCAGGCCCCCCCACATGATTCAAGAAGTTCTTGCTCCTGGGGAGCCTTCTTTGCTTGAAGAAGCCATGTGCGCATGTGTGCGAAGGTGGTCTGACGGCTCCGTCTGGGCACGATGCGACATTGATGCTGCGGGGCAGCAGTTCTCCATGAAATTGCCAGATGCAAGATGATTGATCTCGCCATCGAGTCCGATATAGTCATAAATAGTCGCCATCCAGCCTGTTCTTAAACTCTGAGTTACAGCATAATGTCTTTCAAAACCGACGAACAGGGACTACGACAGCAAGACACCAGGACAAACCCGCAAACACTCCGAATTCCGCAACCAGAGTGTCGCCCTCCAGGTCCCAGAAGAGCTGCCCACACGACCGGCGGCACGTGCTTCGGAGGGCTTCGCAGCAGCCGCCGAACTCGGAGCCAAACCATGGAAGGCCCGGGCTCGAAGATTTTGCTCAAGGCTGCGGCAGTTGAACTTCCATCGTGTGGGTGCATTGTGGCTTTGGCGAAATGATGCTGGCATGGAAGAGCGGCTGCTTTAACCTCACAGCCCTTTGCTTCTCCATGTGCTTGTAGGAGGATTTGCGCGTGAGGGAGCCGAAGTTGTTTAAGCCCAGGTAAACCTTATTTTTTAGTAGCCTCTGCCTTCTTTGTGCCAGAAGCGTGGTTACGATCACCGGTTACCGCCTGACCTGGCGAACTTGGCAGCTTGTCGGAGTTGGCTTTCGCAAGTATATCGGGGGTGTGAAGTCGCTGTGCTTTCACGCGGTAAGGCTGTCATTCCAGGTGATAACATGGCCATGGCTATTCGCTCAGGTGACTCCCGGGCCAGGTGCAGAAGAGGCATCCGTGACTTGCATGGCTAGGCCACGCTCAAAGATAGACTTGATCCTCCATGCGAAGAATGAGCGTGCGAAACAACGCGGCGGTTGTTGAAGACTCCAAGACGCTCCATGACACTCCTTTTCTCTCTCTCTCTCTGTCTCTCTTTCTCTCCTTCCCACCCTCCCTCCCTCCACCCTCCCTGACAGGAAGGCCGCTTCGTCGGTGGTCGCGGCCGCACAGCCGGCCGTGCAGATCATGAAGGGGATGCCTGGAGATGTTCTGGTTGTACTTTCCCATGGGGCTAACTTGCACATGGCAATCGGCTTATACGCTGTCATTCATAGCAATGCACAGCTCATCTGCAAGTTCCTAGCTTTTGATTCTGAAGAGACCCGAGGAACAGCGACTCTGGTTTGCGCCATGGATGGGGCAGGGGCTGTAGTGCTTTCGGTGAGGAGGCATGCGCCTTTTTGTGATCGAATCCGGAATAGCGCCGTTGATAAGAACACGCCTGCTTCACTTTCTTGACCCCTACCTTTTAGCTTGAATCGAATCGAAGCCTGTATGCACCCACGGACCCGGAGCGAGTTTTGAGAAAAGCGTGCCGGGCCGTTGCCTGCTGCCGCCTGCCCTTTGATCGGCATCTCGTTGCTGGAGTGGTGATTTCAGCGTTCTCACATCAGGCGTGTTCCCACGCATCTCTGTGTTTTCTGCACAAGGTGTTAGCACGAACACCTGGGGCATTGCAAAGGCAAGGCGTTTTCAGGCCGTGAAGGACCTTCAGCCGAGCATGCTGGTTTCTGCCGTTTCTGCATCCTACCTGAACTCAGCAGCGGAGTTTCACACCCCCGGCGCTTGGAAGGATGCGAAGAGCAATGGGGTGGCACACAGCCCTACAGGGTAGGGAGCTCGGGAGCTGTGAGCAAGGGGTTTCGGGTGTAGGGAGGTTTAGGGTTTAGGGTAGGGTTTTAGGGTCTGTTTCAAAGGGAGAGCGTGATTTGTTCTCAGGTTCGAGCTGTGGCTGGAATCCGATGAGAAGCAGCCCGCACAACGGCAGCTTGCCCGTTGAAGCTGCGTGAAACCCTGCACGGAGCACTCCTGTCCCTAGGCTCCCCTGTATATATATTAGCCCGCCTGTTGCTTCCACAGTCCAGACGCAGAAGAAGATGGAGACTGGGGCTTTTGGGCTTAGGGCTCTTTGAGGCGGCAGAGGGCTAATGTTGAAGGTCGTCGAGGGTGAGTTTTTTTTGTGGGATCCCTAGCTGAAATTCCATGGGGTTGTTGGGGGCTCGCGCGAGGTCCCTTGAAATCTTCAGGGCTAGCGCTCCTGGAGGAATCAAGTCGTGCCATATCCAAAATCATGATCCCTCGTGGGTTTTGAAGCTCGGTCATACTCGCCCACTTCCTTTCTTCACACGACTCCCCTGCGACGATAAATCCTTACTTTCGGTTCCCCTCGCACTCGTGGTGTTCACGTCGCTGTCGACAGTTCTGGATGCTGACATGTAAAATTCCAAGCACCCCTCGGCGGTGCACGCGCCCTGTCCTCCCCTTTGTAAAACTTGACAGCCGCGTGCGTGGCATGCCGGAGGGCTCTGAAAAAAAATGTCTTGCTTATCATGTTTTCTTTGCGTGGAGGCGTGTTCCACCCCAAGTGCAAGCCCAAGTCCCGTCAACGAAGGTGTGCCAGCCATGGCAAGAAGGGAAAAAGGGTCGCCCTGTGGCGAGAAACAGACACCGTCTCACAGTCGGCATGCCCATCGGCTTCAAAAAAATCTCACTGCAGGTAACAAAACTAAAATCAAGCACGCGGGAACATTGAGGACGAGCGACAAGAAGACGCAAGGGTTCAGCAGCAGCCGCGGCATCGAGGATGACGAAGACGCTCTCCCATGCGATGCAGCATGACATGTAAAGCTTCCGCACGAAAATCTGAAACGAATGAGCCCTGGTAACTTGTGAGGCTTCGCGGTCGCGGCAAGCACCAAGTACCCCAAGTGGCGACGTTTTGTGGAAGCCAAGTGCCCAAAACAAAAGGGCCAAGAGCGCCAAGCCAGCAAACAAAAGGACCCAGGTAATGTACAATCGAACTTAAGTGTCTGGCCTGCCTGCCCAGACTTCTCAGATGATGATGCAGTGAATGATGTTCACGATGGCCACGATGGGCAGCAGGAGGAGGAGGAGGAGGAGGAGGAGGAGGAGGAGGAGGAGGAGGAGGAGGAGGAGGAGGAGGAGGAGGGCGATGGGCGGTCATGTCCACTCTTTGGCGATGGTGATGATGATGATTCTGTTGATTTTTGAACGCAAAAATCAATAATCTTTCCCATGGAAAGGTGGCTGCAGTTCTCCAGGCTCTCCACTGGCTTCCAAAACGCAAGCTAAGCAAATTGTTACTGTCTACGCTGGCTTGTAGAAGCTGCTGCTTTTTTTTTGGTGGTGAGCTCCTTTCTACGTCAGGAGAGAAAGTGTAAATCCCACCCTTCTTGTGCTATCCTGGAAAAGCAGAGTAGAAAGAAGTAGAGAATTTGTTCAATTTATCAGGAGCAGAGAAGTTTTCGAAATTCCACCCCCCTCGTTTCTTGTTTGGTGATGCCGGTGTTTGATGCTGGTGCTCCGCATTTTGCCGATGATCTGGTGACGGCGATTCATGAAAAGGGGTTTCCGGAGCGTTCATTGTCAGCACCCCAGATGCAGCCAGGAAGAACTGGCGGGAGTGGGATCTGCAGCTGAACAAGTGGGCCGGCACCCTGGAACACCCTGTGGAACCCTTTTTGCCCACCATATCCCGCAACAAAAAGCCCCCAAGCACTGCGAGGTTGCTCGGCCAGATGCAGGGGTCGTTAGTCGCGGCAAGGCTCGCGGGAGCACGCTGGGCCTTCGGTGGAGTTCACAAGGGCCTTTGCTGACTTTTGCCTTGCAGGTCCGTCCGAAACAGGGGGCGGCCGTGCCAAAAGTGGAGGCCTCCTTGTTTCGCGTGTGGGTACAAGGACTCGTGCAGCTCAGCTATGCTTCTGTAGGGATATAGATGAAGACATGGATTATAGGTAAATACAGACACATTCCTTACATGTGATGTAGGAGAACCCTGGTCGACATTGGGGGGCTGTCTCTTCTTTTTTGGTACTATGGGGGGGGTACTTGTGATTTGTGCTCTCTTACCCTTTCGTGCAAGGCCGCAGTGCAGACACTCCTGGAGGAGCCGCAAGGGTGAAATTGGGGCCCCGAGGTTGCCGTCTGGTCTTTGTGTCGGTCTCCTTTGTGGGCTTGCTGGGGGGGTTCTTGGCGTGACCCTACTCAATCTCAGAAGTTTTGGGGAAGACAGGAAAACGTCCACCCCCGCCCTTTGCCCAAGCGGGGAAGACGAGCATCATTGGGGAATTTTGAGTTCGCTTACAACTCAAGCCATCATTGAGCAACGGTAACAAAAGCATGAAGAGTTGCTACCAAGGCGGACAGGGCGTACCAAATGATCGCAACAAAAGACATTCAAACCTTCAGCAAGCCAAGCTCCGGACGTAGACCCCAGACCTCGAAACCTGGCTCAGGAGCGGCTGGAAGCCATGCAGGTTCGCGAGGCCGCCTCGCAGACCATTGCGCGGGTGCATCAGAAGCCGGCGCCTCAGAGGGCCCCGGATTGGCCTTGGGACGTCTGCAATGCTTTCAATCTTGAAGCCAGTGCCGTCGTGGCCATGAAACCCGGCCCAGGCCTGCGGACACCCACGGCCATGACGCCCATGACGCCAGGGATCCCGGACCTTCGGGCACGGTTCGGCTCGGTGTCGCTTCAAGCCTGGCGAACTCACTTTCTGTGCCCCGCAAGGCCTCCATTGCCTTGAGCTCAATGGCGCTCGGCTCCGGACAGCAAACCTCTCCACAGCACCGACGGCCAGTTTCAACACCACTGTGTCATGTCAGCATCCCTTCACATTGTTCACCCAGCCAGGGGAAAGAGCCATCACAAAGCGGGTGCTGACGTGGCACACCGTGGTGGAAGTACTGTGCCTCGACCAACATTTACCATCAGCACAAGTAAGAGTGTAAGTGCAAGTGTAAGTGCAAGTGTAAGTGCAAGTGCAAGTGCAAGTGCATAAGTGCAAGTGCAAGTGCAAGTGTAAGACATGTAAGACATGTGAGACATGTAAGACATGTAAGTAGTGCAAGTAGTGTAAGTAATGTAATTGGTATAAGTGGTATAAGTGACAGTGCAAGTGTAACTGCAAGTGTAGGTGTAAGTGCAAGTGCAAGTACTCTGTGCGTGTGGAGCCGCGGTAAAACCCTCAACCCTAACCAAGGACACCCTCCTGGGCGTTACAGCGGAGGCGCAAGGGAGCAGGCGGCCGTCGGTGAGGCCCGGGCCCTCGAGGGTTTAGGGTTTAGGGATGTTTAGGGTTTAGGGTTAGCTTTAGGGTTCGGGGTCGACAAGCGAGACGAATGCTGTGACAGCGAGCTTTGCAGGTTGGATTCCCCGTCCCCAGCGTCGGGGAGTGATCGCGCGGAGCTCAAAGATCGCAGAGGAGAGATCGCATGTGGGCGCAGATGAGCTTGCTGAAGACCAATGTTGCACAGGTGCGACTCCAGGCCGCCGCCGCTCCCAGAGCCACTCTCCAATGAGGCCCTGAGATCCTGGATCCTCTCCGATTTCCAAATCCTCGAGAGCCCAAGTAACCCATAAGGCGGCTACGTGCACCACACCCCCCTTAAGCTCTAAACCCTGAGTTTTTTTCACTGCGCAAGGCGAACCAGGGACTAATTTGAGACTCAAAAGCCGAGTTTCCCTGTACAGTATCCGTAGTCGCGAGCCATCTTTGCCAACAGAAAAACATCGTCAACGGCTTGGCGCTTCAAAGATTGAACAGCACCTTTGTGAAAGCTAAAGGCCCAATGCCGGACCCAGATGCTGTTTTGAGCATGATGGCTGCTGCCCATGTTGAGGGTCATGAGATCTGATCTCGCTCTACAGGTCAGTTTTCGCAGGCAAGGCTCGTGTGCCTATTTCTACCCCTCTGCGCAAGTGGTGGGGGAAACTTCGAGACTCTCTGGGTGAGTGTTGTTGTAAGTGGATTTGCTCCAGGCCACACGCCTACCTGGTTTCACATGCTGCAATTAGCCGCAGCTTCTGCCGTGGGTCCACCAAGATATGATCGGGTCATACTAGGTCCGATTGGGTTCGCGAAGGGGCTTGCCCAGGGACATAGTCGGCAAAGCTGCACGACGAGCAAAGATGCTGGTCGGACCATGTCTGCTGGCCTTAATAGGTGTTGGCCAATTGACTGCAGATTCGTGCTCCTTCATCGAAAGGATGTCGTGCTTGCTCCTGCTGCGAATGGGTCCCATCTCCAGTGTTGGTGTGCCAGACACGGGGGGTTGCTTCGAGCCGGCCATCCGCTCAAGGGATTGAGTAGAGCATAGTTAGTAGATCCAAAATATCTGCAGTAAACATGCAGTCTACCAAACAAGCCCAACATTGGGTGGGGTGGGGGGAGTGTCCGGGAGTGTCCTAAATCCGGCCGTGGAAAGGGCTCACACACCACTGATGCTGAGCGGTTGCGGCCGCGAAGCGCCGACGGTGGTCATGCCGAGCCTGTCGCGACCCTCCGGGGCACTGTGCTTGAAAAGAGAACAACATGGGCACTGCCTCTAACGAAGAGACATTCGAAGAAGGATGACGGGGAGAACATGCAGAGCACGTTGAAATTGCATCTCCAGACCCTGGATGGGAGCTGTGCACGGCCACGGCCTGAAGAGCATGGACGTGACCGAGGGAGGCTTGTACACGGAAACTCGAAGATTTGGTCATTGAGTTGGCCAGTTGGTCCCGGTTGAGGTGCGAGAGCCCTGTCACGCGCAACCGCTGATGCTCAGCCGCTGTTGGGGCGTGCACGGCTGGCCACTTGGGTGCAAATGAGTTGTCGTATGTCGTGCAGTGTACACAGAAGGGAAGCTACACAGAAGGGAAGCAGAACCCAGTAGTAAGGCCCTCAGGTCCCGTGTCTTGGCTCTGGCTCAAGTCTTCTCGGAAAGTTACAGGTTGGCGAGGCCTGATGCTGGAAGTGGACCCAACGTGACGCCATTGCCGGCGTTGAGGGCATGGCAGAGGCTATCAGAAAGGAGACCTTGTGCGTGCAGAAGAGGACCGGAATTGAGAGTCGCTACTTCGTCTTGTTCAAGGACAGGTTGGACTACTTTGCCACCGAGGCCGACGCGAAGTCCGAGCCGCGAGGTCGCCTGACCTTGAAGGAAGTGGAGAAGCTGGAGATTCAGGAGCAAGGCTTCTCGCTGATCCTGGCGGGAGGTGGGAGCTTGACGCTGAAAACTCCGGAAGGCTCCCTGGACCCCTGGGTTTCAGCACTACAACCCTTGCTCGAAGGCAGCAGAGGCAAGCCGAAGGCTAAGGTTTTCTGCTCTGGGTTCCTCAGTGTTGAGCGCAAGGGCCAGGTCAAGACGCCCTTCTTCGTCCTGCGACAGCGCAGCCTTGAACGCTACGAAACAGCTGCGGACTTTGAGAAGGGCGAGGAGCCACGCGCCATGCCCTTGGCAAGTATTGACAGAATCACGGTCAAGGATTTCCGCATCACCATCGAAGTGAAGGGCCAAAGCAAGCCTGTCGAGCTGCAGGTGGACAGCGCGCAGGAGTTCGTGCAGTGGGGCCGGTCGCTAGAACGGCTTCTTGCGCAGCGCCTGGGGGCAAACTTCACATCCTCCGTCAGCGCACACGAGGGCGTGTCGGGCCCTTTGGGAGACGGCCAGGATCCTGCACTCTCCAATGGAGGCAATGCAAGTATCAGTGTCCGCCGGGGAAGTGCGCCGCGTGAGTTGCCCAGGGTTCTTTGCGAAGGCGAGCTTCTCATGCTCAAGAAGGACACAGAAGAACCCAGGTATTGCGTCTTGCGAACAGACTGCTTTGAGTACTATGGCAGCAAAGAGGAGTTTCAAGCACGGGCGGCTGCAAGGGCGCGGGCTCTCCTCGAAGACGTCACTTCCTTCGATGTTTTAGACGGTGGCATCATGGAGGTGGAGCTGGGAGAAAAGAAGCTGGCGTTTAAGGCCCTGAGCGCAGAGGATCTTCACCGTTGGCAGATGGCGTGGGAGACAGATCCTGAAGAGTTGGTGTGGTGTCGAGCAAAAGCGCCGGTGGTGACCTGGGGCAAGTTCAGCATCCGAGGATCCCACGAGGAGACATCGTCTGGCATGCTCGTGCTGCGCGAGGACCGCTTGGAGTTTTTCAAAGGCAGGGACGGCTTGGTTCTTGATGATGACGAGCCAGACGTGAGCGCCTTATTCCAAGACATCGAAGACTTGGAGGTCAATGAGAATAGTTTGACAGTCCAACTTGTAGACCAACCAAGGACGTTCGAATTGTTTTCCCCTCGGGGGAAGTCACTCGAGGATTGGTGCATCGAGCTTCAGCACCTTTTCGAAGAGATGGACTCTGCTGCGAATGACCAAAATTCAGCAGATGAGGGCCACGAGGCAGATGAATCCGTCGACGAAGTCGACGAAGATATTGTCATAGCGAAGGACTTGATGCATGTCGTGAAGACGGTGAACGCCGCGCTCAAGACAGGATGCACACTGCGTGGCCACAAAATTCAAAGCGAAGCGGATTTTCACAGAGGGCTGGAGCAAGCAGATTCGAAGCTCGTCAAGCCGGATGATTTGGCCAGCGCATTAAAAGACCTGAATCTCGGCCTGACTGATGCTCAAGTCGAGTGCTTTGCGCTGTCGATGGACCTCAACAACGATGGAGGCATCGCCCTCGAGGAGCTGCAGAAGGCCCTGAAGCTCACCGAGGAGCTCCAGAAGGCCTTCAGGCTCACAGAGGAGGCCGTGGCTTCTGCTGCATCCAAGGTCCGGGACCGGCGGCAGGGAAAACTTCAACCCAAGAACCCCGACACTTCGACGGCCTCAAAGGCCCGGTTTTCGTGGTTTGAGGACCTGGATAAGGATCCGGAAGATAATGAGGACTCCAAAAGGACAGGAGCCAATCTGGCCTTGGAGGTTCAGGATGAGCGCGTCCAGGAGTGGCTGCAGGCTTTGCCAGCAGTTCACTGGGGTTTGCTGGGCTTCCGGCGCCACCAATGCGTGGTTGTCCGCCTCAGTGTTCTATTCCAGGACAGACTTGAGAGTTGGAGTGACGCTTGCAGCGCGACTTTGGGAACCAAGGCGGAGAACCGCATCCTGATGTCGAGTGTTCGCGGACTGGAGATGATCAGCGGAGGCCTGATCCTCAATCTTGGTGACAAGAAAGTGGGCCTCCACGTTGGCGACGACGAGAACTTGCAGCAATGGAGAGATGCTCTTCTGCGTGTTCTGGCAGCCAGCGAGGCCGAGCGGTCGGCGGGTCCTTGCACTCCGGCTGATCTACCTGGGTCTCAGGCACCCCCGGCAAAGGTCACGACTCCGGCAAAGGTCACGACTGGCTCCCGGAGGTTACAAGCCAGAGCACAAAAAGAATGCCGATTGCTTGAGCTTTTGACGACCCTAAATTCAAGCTCTGAGGTCTATTCTTGGGGATGAGGTCGTCCTGCCTTAAAGCCTCATGAATCCTACCTGCCGGGCGGGAAGAACGTTGAACCAGCAGGGCCGTAGAAGCAGGTTGCCCGCATTGAGCCAGATTCTGTAACAGGAAGAGGGAACTCAGACTCGGCATGTCGTAAAGGCATGAGTCAAGGGCCCGAGCGTGCAGCAATTGGGAAACAGCAACTAACAGTTGGTTAGCAATGTTCTACCTGTATGAACCTGCGTGAACCCCACACTCTGAGTTCTGCCCCACAACAAAATGCCGTGTGATGGCAGGCCAAGCAGCAACCGGCATTTAGCGATTCGACCCCATGTTTGCTCCGGGCTTGCGGGGTTTCTTCCGTCTCTACTCATCCCTCAGGAAAATACACCCGCCCCCTAGGCGGGGCAGAACGTGCATAATTGGGGAATGATGGGGTTCGCTTGCAACCCGAGCCATCAAGCACTGTGAGCAACTGCAACAACAAACATAAAGAGTTGCTACCAAGGGGGACATGGCGCCTACTAAATGATGGCAACAAAAGACATTCAGCAAGCCCAGCTCCCGACCTAGGCCACAGACCTCGAAGCCTCGCTCAGGAGTGGCTGGAAGCCATGCAGGTTCGCCAGGCCGCCTCGCAGACCATTGCGCAGATGCATCAGAAGCCGGCGCCTCGGATGGCCCCGCATGATTGACCTTGTCCTAAATCTTCACCTCCCACAGCTCCACGGGACAATCTTGAAGAAGCCAGTGCCGTGCCTGGCCATGAAAACCCGGCCCAGGCCTGCGGACACCCACGGGCCACGACGCCCACGACGCCAGGCTGCCAGGGCTTCCGTATCTTCGGGCACGGTGCGGCGCGGTGTCGCTATGTGTCGCTTCGACCCTGGTGATCCGCGGCCCGACTTTGCCCTTGAGCTGGGGCTCGGCTATGGACAGCAAACCTCTCCACAGCGCGGCCGCTTTAGCGCTCTGTCACGGCAGCATATGTCAGCACAGAAGCCAGGGGTATAAGCCCTGTGCTAGACCAATTTCACATTGAGTTCACGCAGCCCGTCGAAAGTACGGACGGGGCTCAACTTGCCAGCCAGGACACATTCACTTTGCGTTGGCCAAATGACGGGGTGCGGAATCGTGTTCCCTTATCGAAAGAATGTCGCGCTTGCTTCTGCTGGAGTGCCAGACACGGGAGTTGCTTCGAGTCGGCCCGTTCCAGGGATTTAATTAGTAGAGCCAAAGCTTCTTCAAGTACACATGCATTCTTACCGAACAAGCCAGATACGCACCCTGTCACATCAGGCAGCAGGCACGCAGTCTGACCCAGATAGTTCCTGCATGAACTTCCCAGCTTGCTCGGCCCACTTCTCTTCTCGGCCTGAACAGCTGTCCTTCATGGGCAGCCGCCTGGCCCTGGAGCCATGGCTGAGGAGGAAGGGCGGCTAATGAAGCAGATGGCCGCCTTCCTCCGGCACAAGGGCCTCAGGAGACCTGAGCCTCTTTGGGGCATTTTATAGGGTCTCTAGGGTCCTAGGCCTGCAGATGCCCGCTTCTTCGTTCGGTGCCGTTTGCCTTGCGTTGCGCAGGAGCATGCAGAGCAATGGTCGCTCGGCAAGGGAGTTCGGAGTACAACCCCCTATGCTCCCAAGCCCCCCCAAAGCTGAGGCTTTGCCCTCGTGGAGGAGTTGGCCAAATCGTGTCATACGGCATCTTGTCCCGTTTTTAGATTCGTCTGTTTGGGGTTTGGGATGTCTGATGGTCGCCTGACAGATTGCCTGTCCAGACTCGTCTTCCTAGGATCCTGAAGAGGTTCTTGAAGCCGCACGGATGCCTGGCAAGCAAAGATTCCAGAGTCTCAGCCGCACTTAGTGGGCCCCATGCTGGGAACAATCCCAGCAGGATATTGATATTAGAGTAACCTGGAGCAATGTGGCAATGCATGGCAATGCATGGCTATGTAAGCAGAGCAGCGATCCACGTCCGTTCAGACGGAGGATTCTGTCACCACCATGCCTGAGGACGTTCAATGACGGCTCCAGACTCTGGATCCGAGCTACGCACGGCCACAGCCTGAAGAGCGTGGACGCGAACGAGGGAGGCTTGTACACAGAAACTCGGATTGAGTCATTGAGTTGGAGTCAACAACTTCAGTCCGTCGTGTTGCTTGATCGTGGTACAACGGCGCTGTCACGAGCAACCGCTGCGGGATGAGGAAATTAAAAATGCTCTGCCGCTGTTGGTGCATGCAGTGGCTGGCCACTTGGGTGCACCCTACTTGAGGCCTTCAAGAGAATTCGCAATGGTGAAGAACCGCATGTGGAGAAGTTCAGGGACAGGAGACAAGCCCTTGCATCAGCAAAGCCTCCAACGAAGCATTCTCTCGATGCTGTACAGTGCTATACAGTGCATCTCCTAGACTTCTGAGTATCTGTCGCAATAGCCGTTGTGCGTTGGTTGAACTCTGCCATTGGTGGCCGCGCTCCGAGGCGATTCCTTGCCGATCATTCTAGCGAATGGGATCAGCCGCAATGGTAAGCCACACATGCTGTAACTCGCCCGCAACAGATTCTCACGATGATGCCCTTAGACTCTCGAATGCTGATCCTGCATCTTGTATTGAGACCTTCATCCTGTCCACTTTTGAAGGTTCGCAGACTCCGATGAAGAGTCGGTGCTGAGCCTTGGCTTTCAGGACGGGCGGTCCAGGGATCAAGGCTGCCATGCTAAAGTGATCCGACACAGTCAGACATCCCTGCAAGGACTCATGCAACATTCTTGTGTATATCAATATGGCAAAGGCGGAAACATGATCTGCTTCTGTGCTTCCGCCCTTACAAAGTGGTTTGGGTAGGTGCTTCTCTGGAGGCCCTCATAAACCCGTCAGAGCCGGTAAGAAGAGTTCAACCCGGGGTTCTCCAAGCCCTGTACAACCCTTGAACCATCAAAGAAGGCGAAGCTCGAAGCCCGGTTGTCATATTCCACGACCCCGTCCTGAACAGGCCATATTCGCAGGCATTCCGTTCAGCCGTGCTCCAGATGGCATGGTGGTCTCTCCAGGAATCACAGAGAAGCGGCGAAGGAAAACAGAGAAGGCTGGGTTCTGTGCTGCTTATGCCTGTGCCTTTGGCATCCGGATGCCTTCAGCCATTCAATTTACACACACACACAGAACTTCCTTTCTGTACAGATCGCTGTGAAGAGTGGCACACATCCGCAGATTGGTACCATTCCGGCGGACTTCATCCTCCGTGTCGCCAATCGATATGGTGCAAGCCGGGAAGAGGTCTGGTTGCCTGGCCGAGGCGCGCTCCAAGGGCTTAGGGTGCAGGGCCAGTGTATCGTTTAGGGTCTAGGATCCGCGTAGGTGCCGCGCGTCTTGTCTCGAACCAGAAAATGGTGAACTGAGCAGTGTTCCACAGTTCTGAGTGCTGCGGTAAGCATATGGATACGACGCCGTATGTGGACATGAGTTTACAGCTGCCACTCGGCTAGGCCCCAGGCCCTAGGCCCTAGGCCCTAGATCTGATGAAGCAGTTCCTTTTTTTAATTGACTGACCCATGGGCTGACGAAAGTGTTGGATGCTGCGCTGTCGGCCAGGGAAGGGAAGAGGCAAAAGTGGCCAAGGCGGAACCAAGCAGCAAGCGCTGCCTCTGAACCTCGGACAGAGAATCTTGTGGACGTGCACGGCGGTGACTGCGGAGAAGTTCGTCGCTTGCGGTGTAACCTGCTGAGCGCTGAGGACCGGCATGCCAAGCATAATTGCCGAGACGCTTGCGACTTGTGCTGAAATGAGCAGGGCTGACATCGGCCAATGCATACGTGTTTGATTCTGGCTGTTGACTTTATATGTACATATTGTTCTTTATAATATATACATATATGTATATGTATATCTAAATAAATAAAGAAGAAAGAAATAAAATATACATATATATATATATATACAAACCAAAGTTTCAGCTTCAGGGACATGTTGAACCACCAGGGGCATGAGATCCCAGGATGGCGATCCGGACATCATGCACGGAGCCCAGAGCTTCCGGGGTTGATGATGGACGTGGGTTCGAAATCTGCCTCAAGCTCCTGAATCTCCCAGACCGGGCTTAGGGTTTAGGGCACACCTGGGTGTGGGTCTGGGAGTCGGTTGCCAAAGAAGGCTTCAGCCGATGCCAGCCACCGCCAAGGCTCGCAGCATGCTCGTTCAGACCCTAAACCCTAAACCCTAAACCCCAAACCCTAAACCCCAAACCCCAAACCCTAAACCCTAA
This sequence comes from Symbiodinium natans, assembly GCA_905221605.1. Lineage (NCBI taxonomy): Eukaryota > Dinophyceae > Suessiales > Symbiodiniaceae > Symbiodinium > Symbiodinium natans. The sequence continues at coordinate 156,400 of CAJNDS010002210.1, read as the reverse complement.
ACCCTAAACCCCAAACCCCAAACCCTAAACCCTAAACCCTACATGGGCAGGACGTGCAGCAGATCGAGGCGCAGCTCCAAGAAGAGCAGCAGCGAGCGCAGCACCAGCAGCAACAGGAGGAGATGCGGCAGCGGCAGTACATGCTTCAGGACGGGGTCCGGTTTAGGGTTTAGGGTTTAGGGTTTAAGGGTTAAGGGTTAAGGGTTTAGGGTTTAGGGGTTAAGGGTTCAAGGGTTTAGGGTTTAGGGTTTAGGGTTTAGGGTTTGGGGGGGCCTAGGGGGATTTAGGGGGTTTCAGGGGGGTTTCGGGGGGTTTAGTCACGTCCCTCAGCTCTGCATACAGACACACTGCCCCTGACAAAGTCGCACTTGCGCAAGAATCCTGGCCCCAAGCTGAAGTGGCAGGCCCAGATACAGCAAATTCAGCAGCAGCAGCACCAAATGCAGCAGCAGGCACTCCGGCTTTCTCTTGTATTCTGGGAAGCGGTTCGGTGGAAGGGGCGTCAAGATTTCTTCCCCAGAAATCCCACAAGCAGTCCCAGTGGAGGGATCTTCCGCACCGAGCTTTCGGAACTCTGCGAGTTCTGATGGAGTTCGGATGGAGTTCTGCGTAGTAGTAGAGTAGGTAACCTTTACCCTTTTTGGCGCATTCTAATCCCTACAAAATCCCAATGGTTAACCTTTAGTTCCCCCAGGTTACTGGACAACTAAGTCTGAGAGGTTCGCATGGCCCAGCTCCTGGAGCTGAACCAGCTCCGACTGCAGCAAAGCCAGCTGCAACAGGCACAGGGGCAGGGTTGAGGGTTTAGGGTTTAGGGTTTATCTGTGCTCCGCTGAGCCGTGCATCTTGCAGAGTGTGCAGAGCGTGCTTTCGAAATCCCCAGGCGCAGCAGCAGATGCTCTTGCAGCAACAGCAGCAGCAACAGCAGCAGCAAGCGATGCAAAGGACTTGCTGACTGAATGCATTTGCATCCTGAAGCCCTCTAGATTCCCAGGGTGCTTGCCTGCCCTCCCTAAACTTGTCACGCTTGCACGAGGAACACACCCATGGCAGCAAACATGGATCAAAACCAGAGCCGGCTGGCGATGCTGCAGGAGGACAGGGAAGTGCGTCAGAGCGTTGGGTGGGGCTTAGACGATGCGATTCGCTGCCACAACGCTCCAAGGCTGCGCAGGAGGTTCATCATCTCACGCGCCAGCTAGAGGAAGCAACCGCCGCCCGGCATCGTTAGCACGGATGTTTTGAGCACTGGTTGTGCATCGAGTGCATGCCGCCGACCCCGCTAGCCTCAGATACTATAGCTGGGTGGGCCATTCGGGTGTTGTAAGATTGTCTTGCAATTTTGCTCTCAAACACAAACACAAGCACAAACACAGACACAGACACCAACACCAACACAAGCACAAACACTAGCACAAACACCCACACCCACAACCTCACACCCACACCCCCACCACCCACCCCCACATCGACAAAAGCAAGCACACACACACACACACACACACCCACCCGCCCACCCACCCGCCCACCCACCTGCCCACGCACCCCCACACAAGCACATGCGCACAAGCACACAAGCACACACGCGCATGCGCGCGACGGGCACGGGTACGCCGCACGCGCATTCGCACAGGCACACGCGCGCGCGCTCACGCACACGCACACGCACACGCACACGCACACGCACACGCACACGCACACGCACACGCACACGCACACGCACACGCAACGCACATGCACACGCACACGCACACGCACACGCACAACGCACACGCACACGCACACGCACACGCACACGCACACGCACACGCACACGCACACGCACACGCACACGCACACGCACACGCACACCAGAGCACACGCACACCAGCACACGCGCACACGCGCACACGCGCACACGCGCACACCCGCACACGCGCACACCCCCACACACACCCGCACGCACACACACACACACACATTCACACACACACACATTCACACACACATTCACACACACACACACACACACACACACATTCACACACACACACACACATTCACACACATTCACACACACATTCACACACATTCACACACATTCACACACATTCACACACATTCACACACACTCACACACATTCACACACATTCACACACATTCACACACATTCACACACATTCACACACATTCACACACATTCACACACATTCACACACATTCACACACATTCACACACATTCACACACATTCACACACATTCACACACATTCACACACATTCGCACACATTCACACACATTCACACACATTCACACACATTCACACACATTCACACACATTCACACACATTCACACACATTCACACACATTCACACATATAGTCACATATAGTCACACATATTCACACATGTATTCACACTTATAGTCACACATATAGTCACACAGTTTTCACACATATTCACACATTCACACATATTCACACATTCACCACACATATTCACACATTCACACATTCACACATTCACACATTCACACATTCACACATTCACACATTCTCACACATTTTCACACATTTTCACACATTTTCACACATTCACACACATTCACACACATTCACATTCACATTCACATTCACATTCGCATTCACATTCACATTCACATTCACATTCACATTCACATTCACATTCACATTCACATTCACATTCACATTCACATTCCACCCACCCACCCGGTCGAGCGACCGCCCGGCCGCCCGACCTCTCGCCCACGCACGCACGTGCTGACAATGTTCGGGTGGTGACGGCGTAGACAGGCGAAGGCAGTCGAACAATGTAGTTCACTGTACGAGTTGTCTGGTTCAATATCACTAAACGGAACATCTAGATCGCTCCATTCCGGAAGCTCTTAAGACTTGAAGACTCAGGCCGTCCTGTCGTCGACCCGAGGCCCAGAGCTGCATGCACTTCATAGGGTTTAGGCTCCTCCACTTCAACCCCCTGATTCTCTCTGTTATTCAGAGCTTGCTTGCTTGGGGTGTTTGTGTTCCTGGTACCGGAGACAGTGCATGGTGGAGACATATTCAGAGCTGTTGCCAGGGGGCATGTCCGACCCCGCAGCGCTGCCCTCGGAAAAGCTTAGGGTGGGCCTCTGGGTCATCTGCCCCGCACAGGCTCAGTATAACACCTGCGCCCATGGCATCTGTCAGAGTATGCGATCTGTTTGGTGCATTGTTACACTCGCCTTGCCTTGCCAATAAGGCAGTGTGTGGCCCGCAAGCTTTCGCAGGGCCCACAGATGGGGTTTGCAGATCCAGTGCAGAGCTTTGGGGACCAGCGATGCTGATGCGAGGTGTGAGTCGTTCTGCCGGCAGTAAGCCGAGTGTCGCCGTATCGCGGATTCCCCAGGAGCCAGCTCAGATCCCGGCGATGCACATGAGCCAGATGGGTGGCATGGATGCCGGCTCGCGTCTCTTGCAAAGAAGCCCCGCTTTGAATAGGGTTTAGGGTTTAGGGGTTTCAGGTGTTTCAGGTGTTTGAGGTGTTTCAGGTGTTTCAGGTGTTCAATGTTGTTGAGCTGGTTTGCACAGTGACTCGTTAGTTCTCTGGACGTGCCGGTCCCTGCAGCATTACGCGTGTCGATTGACGCTTCAGGTTCCTCCCCGCAGGTGTACCAGCAGCCAGCTCTGCAAGTTCCAATGCAGCAGCAGGCCAGAAGCCTCTCTTTCTCTTTTTTCTCTCCTTCTCTCCTTCTCTCCTTCTCTCCTTCTCTCCTTCTCTCCTTCTCTCCTTCTCTCCTTCTCTCCTTCTCTCTTTCTCTCTTTCTCTCTTTCTCTCTTTCTCTCTTTCTCTCTTTCTCTCTCTCAACTAGTAATTAGTATCATTGTTATAAGAAAGCCTCGCATGTCGGACTTCTGAAAAGCTGGTGCGCCCCTTTGCAGTTTGATCAGTCTCGGATGCGCCGAGCGTTTGAAAGGCCCATCTCTGGCAGCACCCTTCCATGCGCCTGGTTGGTGGCCTGGTTCTCAGCGGAGTCTCTTATACGGGAGTTTCTGAAGTTAGGGGTACCTTATTTGGGGGTCCTGATCATCAGGGGATCCGACTATTTGGGGGGTCTATATCAGGGGCCCCTTATTGTCGTGAGCCCCCCATATCATGCTGTATCAGGAATCCTGTAGTGAAAGGGAGGACACCTTCAGTTCAATTCCCCCCAAAAGTCGGGTGAATATTCAATATCCAGGTCCCACACTTTGAGCCGACACCCAACGACTAGCAAACCAGCTCACGGCTTAGAACATCAGGGATCCTCCAGCCCAACCCAAAACCCGAAACCCGAAACCCAAAACCCTAAACCCCAAACCCTAAGCCCTAAGCCCTAAGCCCTAAGCCCTAAGCCCCCAGCCCATGGAGGTGATGCTCTCACATCTCCCGAGGCCATGGACGCTGCGTTGTGTGGTGGGCATCGGGGCAATTTCTATGGTTTCTTTCAGGTCGAGGGTCTGGCAGCCGTGATGCAGAAGGCGTAGAACGGGGTCGGATCCTTGTAGTTGTAACCCTAAACCCAAAACCCTAAACCCTGAACCCTAAACCCTTATCTGCCTCTGGAGCTGGAAGGTGTTGTGGCACAAGCCCCTGCCGCACAGCCGCAGTCAGTTCAACAGCTGCAGGATCATGGGCCCCCAGGGTTATCATGGTAGCCCCCCACACTCTACGGGGGTTTACGAAAAATAGGGGACCCCTAAAAGGGACCCCCAAAATAGTAAGATTCCCTTAGAAGAAGGACCCCAATAAGGTACCCCGAATTTCGTAAACTCCCCCGCAAATCCGACAAGAAGAGCCGCGACCGAGGCAGTAGGATGCCTGCCGTGGTTGCGGCTGCGTGGTGGATAGATTGCTGGGGCTGGTCCCGCGCCACGTTCACTCATGCAGCTTTCTCAAGGGCCCATCTGCCCACGAATTCATGTAGCTTCTGAGAACCGGAACTGGTGTCTCCTGGAGTGTCAGTGGCGATGCCGTGAGCTCAGTGTGAAAAAGGTAATATAGGTTTAGGCTATGAAGTACCCTACAGCATGCGGCGTGCCTGACTGCTCATTCCCGCAAACATTTGAACGCTTAGAGGCTCTCCATTTTGCTTGATTAGTGATTAGTGGTGGGTGCAGTAGGTGCTCAGGTCGTGGTCTTTTTTTGCAGTGGTTCGAATGGATTACAGCGGTAATGGAAGCAATGCGCTAGCTGCGCCGTGGCAGTGTTAGTGAACATCGGGCACTATAGTAGCAGCTCAGCAGCCGCAGAACGCTGCAACTCAGATCGGAAGCCTTCCTGCGGAGCCCTCCCTTCTCAACCGGCGCTTTTTAGAACCAGCCGCAAAGTCGGAAAAGCGGCTTGAGAACTTTGGACACATGGTTCTCGTCAAAGCCAGGGTTCCCATTTTCACAAGGATTGAATTCGAACAGCACATAGAAGCGTATTGTACAAGTGTGTACATAAATAAATAAATAAATATATATATATATATATACACATAGACATACAGAAGTATGTAGTCCATACCATGTGAGACATAAGATGGGACCCCCCAGCTTTGAAAGTCCTACCATGTCCAGCGGCATCCGGTGTGAGGTTCCCCCTCCTTCAGGCGCAAAGATTCCGTGGGGGGGATCCTGAACTCACATCATCCAGGACCTCACGAAGCCTAAACCCCCCAAACCCTGAAAACCCTAGGTTTGCGGGCAAAAAACACCCTTTAAAGCCTTTGAACACCATGACTAGGTGGGTGGCAAAACAATTGCTACGATTCAACCCAGGTACTGTCACATAATTCTTCTGACTGTTTGGAAGGGCGTTTAGAGTTTAGAGCGCCAAGCAAAGATAGGAGGCGCGAGAAGTGCGTTGCCACTTTGCAGTAGGAGAAAACAAGCCTGCCTGGGAAGTGCGGCGCGGTAGTTGTGTCGGCAGAAGTTCACTTGCAGGTCACTGAAGACTTGAACATATCTGAAAATCACAGCTCCGGGTGCTCATGTCGGCCGAAGACTTTACGCCTAACTCTGTTTCATGTCGTTGGCCCATTTGGCGGCGTTTTCCAGGCCGGCGTTGTTTTGATCTGGCCTTTGAACTAGGCCGGAGCTGCCCTACTGACAAATCTTGCATTGTCGAGGCATGCCAAGCTTCACCATGTGGCGCACTTACTGAGGGTTTTTGCTTACTGCCGTGCTTTTGATAAGGAGGCGTAGCGGACGCATAGGGGCGGTTTCATGCCCCTGCGCCTGAGCAAAGACGCTAGCTGCTTGCGTCATGTCGCTGTTTGGTTGTAAGGTCATTGGAACGACACTTGGGCAATGGGTGCTGCTGCTTGGCTCCGGCTCGATTTAGGGAGTGTTGTATAGCAGGCCTTGGGGGTGCTCGCGCTCTCTCTCTCTCTCTCTCTGTCTCTCTCTCTCTCTCTCTTCTTTCAGCCTGGTTGTGCGAAGAAGAGTAAGAGCAACGTCGCAAGGATATGCTTCATCTTCCTTGTCCTCCAGTTCATTGGCACAGCTCGCAACTGAGTGAACACCGCGTCTGACACGGTGACCGAATGAAATCGACTGGTCTTGCCATGCTGTGAGATAGCCTGAAGGCTTTAAGTTTACTTTATGCCATTCAACTACAGACTATTTGTTCATGACGAGTGCTGTCGGTCTTCGTACATGCTGCATGACAATGCCTCTTCCGCTACACAGTCAAGCGCCGACAATGCCGAGGTGGTGTGCAGGCTCACAGGGGAGAACACTTGGAATGATAGCTTCTGGAGTTGCCACTGGACTGAAAGGGTCCATGCGCCTGTGCCTGCTTCTGCTAGACATGTACACATGCCTGGCTCATGCCATGAATGGAGGGTTGCTAGGCGAGACACCTCTGTCTCATTCTGGAGTCTAGGTTACACGCTGCTCATCGACATCGGCACGCAAACCGGGCTTCCGGCCAATGCTACCCCGACTGATAAGTTGGTTTCAGTCGTCCGGATCTCAGCTGAAGGCTTGTTTTGGCCTTGGTTTTCGCTAAGTCTGGCTACGTCTGACAAGCGTCGCAGTGCTCAGGTCATCTCCTTGGAAGCTTGGCTGCATGCTGGCGAACCCTTTCATCGTAGGGAAGAAACTCGCGGATGTCAGACGGGCGGGGAGGTGGGCTTCGTCTACTGCCTCACGTTGCTGGGCATGGTGGTGGACCTCATCCGAGAGGTACTGGATGACACGTGGCTGGTCAAAGCACGGCTCCGCTGTTGAGGTGTGGTAGCGAAATTCAGATCTTTGGTCACCTGATTCCCCGCGCAGTTCTGATCATGTGGCAATAGTAGTCCTTGAGGTGGCAGCGCTGACATTGGGATTTTGTGTGGCTTCATGCCTCGTTTTCATTGTTGCCGGAACATGAGCTTAAGGACTGCCGCACCAGATTCAGCAGCGTTCCTGCGAAAGACCACTGGCTTATCCTGGGATGGGGTGACAAAACGTTGCTCCTAGTGGATGAGTTGCTACATGGCGGCATCGATGGAATGGTGCTTAGCCACTTAAGGTCTTGAGGGCTGTTGTTGAGAGAAGGCGACAGGGCTCAAGGCTGAATCTTCAGAGTGTCCATGTGGCACATTCTTCGTACGACTTAAATGTTGAGCATGTGGAAGTTCAAGCTCAAATTGGAGGCTTTCAGGTTCTATCATTCTTCCCAGCCCGTGCTGTGCACCTCGAGTCACTCTGCGAGGCTTTCTGCGATCACTGACGACAAGAAGGGCTGTTGCGGCTGTTGTCGGAGGTTTTGTGGCATTTTATGGCATTGAGCAGGTGTGCGGGTGTGGCAGAAGTTGCCTGGTCACATAGACCTAGCCGTCGCAGACAGGGGAGGTATGCCGGGCGTCTTACCGGCACAGACCTGAACTCAAGCCCATTACAAGAAATCGAGAGGATGGGAACGAGTAGCATCCCAGGCGACAGATAGTCATTCTGGCAGACCTGCCGGAGCAGCACATGGCTGAGGAGGCGCATCGATCTCCATCGATCTCCCAAATCCAACGAATGGTTAGTCCTGCTTTGGCTGTGTGAAATCAGGATTGCTGCACGAAGCATTTTTGTCCGGAGTGCCTCGTAACTGAGGGTTCAGCCTTGCCATGTGTGAGGGCAAGCCATGCGATTCTGTTTTGCATATGTATGTTCTAACTGCTCGCCCTGTTATCATCGTGCGGGCAGGGCTCTTTCTTCGATGGGTGTCATTCAGAGAGCGCGGTTCTTGCGTGCAGGTCCAGATGCACTGCAGGACGGGCCAATCACGTCACAGCGTGTCCAACTTCTTCTTTCCTTTGATTCGTGCCTCTGCGGACATACACCTCCAAAATGAGAGATGATAGCAGGAGCTTTACCGCACAAGTTGGTGGAACCTACGTCTTGACAGACCCGACCGCATGGCGCACCTAAGGATACAAGGAAGGCAACCCCACCGACGTAACAGAGCTGTTGAAAGTCAGCGCGCCATATGCGAACGAGATCCTTGTTGCCAGCACGCCGCTTGGATATAACATGGGATGCATGTTCCCCCTTATACTAACGGTCCTGGAGATGGATCGGGGGTACTTTCATCCCGATTTAGGACTGTTTGTATAAGGGGGAACATCCCAACATAAGTTCTCTGTTTCCGTGCTCCTCAGTCACGATGTGAGGTCGAGCAATCCTTCCCGCTCAGATGTGAAGGCTATCTCCACCTTGTGTTCCAGCTGCAGTAAGGCTTGTAAGGCCCTCTCTGGCTTCGATCTTGGCCCTTTTTTTCTCTTCCTACCAGCGTGAACAGAAACGACATTGCAAGAAAACAAGAACCAACAGCAACAAATAAATACGCACATGTATATACATATTTATGCATATGTGTATTTATGCATAAATATATGTAGATAATTACTTTTTCAGTTATTATCTTTATATTCCATTATATTATATGATATTATATGATACGATATGATATGCTATTATAATATAAGATAAGATAAGATAATATAATATAATATATATATATATTATGATATGATATGATATTATATGATATTATATGATATTATATTTTATTGACCATTGTATTATATTATAATTTCTATATATACGTATACATATGTGTACATGGCCCAGGTTGGCTGTTGCCGCCATGCCTTCAGACTCGCCTGTCACGGGCGACGTTTCCGTAGCTCCTTGCCGGCACCCAGAAACCCCGGTCAAGTGTCGTGCTCTTGAGTTGGCCCTAAGTGGGCAGCGCGTAGCAGCGCTGCGAACTCCCAATGCCGGTGCTCTGGCCTCGTGAGGAGATGTGCGACCCCAACAACGTGAGAGTCGTTCAGACAATCCTCAAGCAAGCGCGCGGAATTGCTCCTTGGAATTCGAAGTCGGGAAGGTCCCGGCTGGGTCGGTCTAATACTCCTCACCCCCGAATGTTAAGTCCCTTGTGGCCGTTAATTTTCCAGTCGCAAGACTTCAAGCGGACCGCCGGATGCTTATTCTTTAGGGGTGGGAGGCGTTTGTCAAGTACGTCATTAGCGGGAGGGGATTCGTAGGGTTTAGGGCACCCTCCCCCACTGATCTTTGACCCTGATCCCTTCATCTTAGACCCTGGGCAAAGACAGGGCTGGACCCCCCTAAACCCGAACAAGTCTCAACCCCCCAAACCCTCAAGAGCGCGGTTGGAAACAACATTCTGAGCTCAGAGAGGGCTCTTTTGAGCAAAATGTGTTCCAGCTGAGGTCGCGCGGCAGCTCGTGAGGAGGATGCTGGTTCCTGCATCTGCAGATAGTGTCTCTAAGGGGAAGGAATGGAAGCATGTTCCCTCTTCCCCCTCGATGGTCAAGGATTGTCGCCGAATATTTTGTGGTCTGGTGAACACACGTTTCTGTTCCAGTGTCCCATGAGGTTTTGAGATCCCTTGTGCCTTCAGTGGGATATGTGCACCTTGCCTGCAAGAGGGTCCGAACAGAGAGTACCGTCAGTAGCGACAGAACAGCTGTGATGTGAGGTACTTGGCGCTGACTTCCTTTAAGGGTGATGCCAATCTCCTGTTTGTCCCAGTTCCGGCCACGGTTCTTGGCGTGCGCTTTCAAGCTGCTCGACTCACAATTGTAGCGTTTAGAAGGGTCAGCCCCAATCTCGGAACAACGATTCTTTTTGCTATTTGGGGAGACAGAGGCAGGGACTGGGAAATTTTCGGTCATATTCAGGGAGAGCACGGCAACAGAACTAGGCCTGCGTGACTGGCACTTTAGTACGTAAAAGCTCAATTGGGCAAGCCTTCTACTGGTTACGGGTTTACAAAGGCCGGCAATCGGATTTTCAGGTTGTTGGGGTTTCAGCATGAGCGTAGGGAGTTCAGTTGAATGTGTTGGCAACCCAAACGAAATGGCAGGATGTTGGAAGATACTTCCCAGATGCTGTGATCTGCAGCACGGTCGCAGAAGAGAGCACAAACACTTGGCTCCCTGAACCCGAAGCCCTAAGCCCTAAGCCCTAAACCTTATAAACCCTAAACCCTAAACCCACGTCAGCTGCGCGCAGTGCGGGCAGCAAACGCAGCCCACAGAAGCTGCAGCATCTTGTCATCAGAGGTGGCTTGAGGAGCGCAGATCTGCCGGAGGGGCGCATTATCCCCGCCCCCAGCTATTGCTTGAAGGACTGCGGACTTTGTGTTTCGGGTTTAGGGTGGTAGTGAGGGAGGGGGGGAGGGAGCTGTGCCCGGGCTACCTGCAAGGGGGGCCTCTTCGAGGTTCAGAAGAAGAGGGAGAGGGGGGGCGGGTTGTCGGGGCTTGCATGCTGGCCATGTCAAAAAGGGACACTGATTTAGAGAACTACCCCACAAAGCTGCGAGAAGTGTCACTCGGTTTGATGCTTTGTGCAGTCCACAGACACCCTCATCGCTCTTGCCAAAGATGCGGCGGCTGGCAGGTGGGATCATCCCAATGTGAGTAGTTCTCAAAAATGGGGTCCTTTTCAAGTCTTTAGCATCAGCAGACCACAGCATAACTAGCATAGCTGGTGCCCAGTGCAAAGGGCTTTGTGCGAGCCTCAAAGATCCAACACGTTGCATCAAGACCCAACCTGCCGCATGCCTCACGCATTCCATGCTTAGTTTGCGTCCACAAGAAGCCGGCTCCGGGTAATGGCCTTGAGCACAAACGTTGTGCCCGCCAGGCGTTGCGTGCCGCTTGCAAGGAATGACTGTGTCTCCGATGCGGTTTCGCCAGGTTCCTGTCACTGGGCAGCCTTTTTCTAATGTGTGCTTTTTCAAGCTAGATGTGAATATGTGGGGAGGGAACTTATGGGAACGATTGGGGGTGCGTGGTAGACTTGCTGCGGCAATCTGTGTCGGGACACCCAGGTGCTGCAGATGTGGTACCGGCCTGAGAACACAGGCGAAGTTTGCAAATTCGTCTTCGTTACATGTACTTAAAAAAACTTGGAGAAGTTGCAAAAAAAATTGGTTGGCTTTTGAGTTTGTGCTGCCTAGATCCGTGAAGATGGACAGATCTGCTTGGCAGCCTCTGCTGGCGGCCCAAAAGTGGTCTTGCTGCCTCTCGGCCGAGCTGCCTACTTGTTGCGCGAACGCCTTGGCCAATCTTTCGAACGCGGCATGGGGCAGTAGATTCCTGGTAGATGCCATCGACAAAGCAAAACCTACAGCGCTACAAAGATCACAAAATCACAAAAAGAACTCTGATGAGAGCCAGAAATGAGTCTTCCATGCCCCTTTGCGGCTGAAGTGGGGAAGCCTTGTTCGCCGTTGTATGGCCCTAGGACAGACAGCCCAGGATTCCCAAGGCACAGTCGCTTAGGGCCAAGAACTTTGCAATCCAAACCGCCAGCTCACCTCAGCTGTGCTCGGCCATATCTTTTACGCGGTGAGTGTGACACTCCAAGAGCACGCGAAGCCAGCAAGGTTTGGATGCCCGGCAGACTTTGTAGATATCCTGGACATCATCGTGCCCAGCCTGAGAATGCAGTGTGTCACTGGAAGTGTCAGTGCGTGTGTGTGTGTGTGTGTGTGTGTGTGTGTGTGTGTGTGTGTGTGTGTGTGTGTGTGTGTGTGTGTGTGTGTGTGTGTGTGTGTGTGTGGAACAGGAAGAGGCAGAGAGAGCGAGAGATGATCGCGACTGCTTGGAGCTGCCATCTCAGGATTCCTACTTGGCACCAGGCAGTACCGTTCACATTCTGTCAAGGACGCCCGCTTTCCACCCATTCTTGGCTGAAAGGGTTCCATTGATGCTGTGACACCTACGACACCTTCGCAATCTCCTTGACACTGCATGTCAGGAAGCCCAAGGAAGTCCGCCAGTCGATCATTGAGCAGCATCTGCTTCTTGGTTAGATGGCAGATGAGTGTTATGAATGGCAGCCCAGTCTCTGCTTTGTTCTGCATCTGGGACAGTTTCAGGTGGGAAGTTTCCCGCTTTACAGACTGTTAAGAGGCTTATCGTATATAAACAGCAGCTGCCCACCTGCACCGACAGACGAATAAGAATCATTGTTGTGTGTGTGTGTGTGTGTGTGTGTGTGTGTGCGGACCTCTACTGGGCCCACGCCAGCTGTACCAATGTCTGGACTGCGGGTTAATTCTCGCCCGCTTGTAGGTCTCGGAATCTTCATACGTTTTTTCACCGTCATCTGGCACGCACGTTGATGCAAAAGACCAGACAATGAGCAGAGAGACAACTGATCGAAGCTGTTCTAACTGCGTGGCCGGATGGAATTGGCTAACCAAGGAGGCTGTCTGGCCGCACGCAGTTTGCCCGAATCTCTGTCGAGCAGACGCTGTGTCAGCAAGAAGCGAGGCAGGGAGGTAGAAGCATCGTCAGTAACCAGCGGTAGTAGGATCAGCGCGAGGGGGGAGGAAAGGAGGAGGAAGAGGAGGCAGGTTCATAAGGGCAAGTCGATGAGTTGGTGTGGCTCGTCAGCGACTGTCATTCTTGACTGCATGCACCCAGGCACGAAGGCGAAAGCACCAGCAAGTGGGAGATGCAGAAGCTCCCGCACCTTGGAACCGTTTCGACAAAGAGTTCCAGTGAGGTGCGAGACAAGGGTTCGGGCCTCTCGACTCCTCGGCCTCGGATCGCTGTGCTCGACATATTTCAGGATCCATGCAACCAAAATTTGAGAGATTTGTGGCCTCCAGGCTACCCTCGATTTCCCAATCTTGTAGTATTGGCTTTCGCATGACCAGCAGGCCGAGGTGTGCTCGTGTCTTCACAGCAATGATATGGGAGTTTACGAAATAAGGGACCCCTAAACAGACCCCTCAAATAGTAAGATTCCCTGATTACAAGGACCCCAATAAGGTACCCCTAAATTCTTAAACCCCCCATATCCGAAACTGCTCTTTGCCTGTCCCCTAGCTGCAGCAGAGGCTCGACACGGCGAGCTGCGCGCTGATCCTTGCGGAACGGCTGACGGACGGGTACCGGAATAGTTGATATCCTCCTCGGTTTAGGGTTTAGGGTTTAGGGTTTAGGGCTTAGGGCTTAGGGCTTAGGGTTACTAGGGTTTAGTGTTATGCAAGTAGCAGGTTGGAGTCGCTTCTGGCCGTGGGTTAGGCGTCCGTCAAGAAGCAGCCTCAGTGGGAACTGATCTTGCTTACCCTGAACCCTAAATCTGGAACTTTGGGACTCCGAACTGTTCAGAACCCCTCCCAAACGATGGGTCCAGGAAGCTCGTGGACGATAGGGCTCTATAGGCTCGATGTGTTCTTTTTGAGGAGTTCCTTGATTTTTCCTGACACCTCCCATGCCCCCCCCGCCACCAGTGGCAGGGTCGCAGAATACTTTCCGGGAAGCTCGCAATCTGCACAATTGCAACAGATCAGGTGGTAAGAACAAAGGACTGAACAAACTTGCCCTCATCCCTAACAACCCCCCCCCCTCCCCCCCTCCCCTACCCCCCCCCCCTCCCCCCCCCCCTTCCCCCCCCCACTCCCCCCCCCCCCCCCCGCCCCCCCCCCCCTCCCCCCTCCCCCCCCCCTCCCCCCCCCTCCCCTCCCCTCCCCCCCCCCCCTCCCCCCCCCTCCCCCCTCCCCCCCCCCTCCCCCCCTCCCCCCCTCCCCCCCCCCCTCCCCCCCCCCCCCCCGCCCATCCCCCCCCCCCTCTCCCCCCCCCCTCCCCCCCCCTCTCCCCCCCCCTCCCCCCCCCCTCCCCCCCCCCTCCCCCCCCCCCTCCCCCCCCCCTCCCCCTCCCCCCCCCTCCCCCCCCCCTCCCCCCTCCCCCCCCCCTCCCCCCCCCCTCCCCCCCCCCCTCCCCCCCCCTCCCCCCCCCCTCCCCCCCCCTCCCCCCCCCCCCCCCCGCCCCCCCCCTTAAAAAACTAGAAGAGGGATGGCCCGAAAGCATCGATTTGCCGTGCGTTGACTCCATGCAGTTGACTCTTTGCAGCCAAAGTGTATGCGCTTGGACAAATGTATGCACTTACATAGTTGCATAGTCACTTGTACACTGCACTTGTCTGATTTGCGATGGTTTTGGAACCAGCGAATTCGGGGACCATGGTATACTTGCGATGCTTTTGGAACCAGCGAATTCGGGGACCATGGTTTTCGCGATCATGGTTTTTGCGATGGTTTTGGAAACAGCGATTTCGGGGACCATGGTATGTGCGATGCTTTTGGAAAAAGCGAATTCGGGGACCATGGTATTTGCGATGGTTTTGGAACCAGCGAATTCGGGGACCATGGATTTGCGATGGTTTTGGAAGCAGAGAATTCGGGGACCATGGTTTTCGCGATGGTTTTTGGAACCAGCGAATTCGGGAGGTTTTCGAGGCCCCGGAAGTCGAGTCCCATGATATTTGCGAGGTTTTCGAGGAATTCGAGTCCCACGATATTTGCGCGGTTTTCGAGGCCCCGAATTTCGAGTCCCGCGACAATTGCAAGGGTTTCGATGAATTTGAGTCCCGCGATATTTGCGATGGTTTATTTGCGATGGTTTCGACACGCAAGCTCCGGGTGTCCGCGGCGGGAATGCTATTTGCGAGGTTTTCAAGTATGTCCGGAATTCCGCTTCCATGCTACTTGCGGTGTTTTCAAGCGCCCAGATGTCCGTTACCATGCTATTTGCAGTGTTTTCAAGCGCCCAGATGTCCGTTACCATGCTATTTGCGGCGTTTTCATGCGCCCAGATGTCCGTTACCATGCTATTTGCGGTGTTTTCAAGCGGCCAGATGTCCGTTACCGTGCTATTTGCGGTGTTTTCAAGCGGCCAGATGTCCGTTACCATGCTATTTGCGGCGTTTTCATGCGCCCAGATGTCCGTTACCGTGCTATTTGCGGTGTTTTCAAGCGCCCAGATGTCCGTTACCATGCTATTTGCGGTGTTTTCAAGCGGCCAGATGTCCGTTACCATGCTATTTGCGGTGTTTTCAAGCGGCCAGATGTCCGTTACCGTGCTATTTGCGGTGTTTTCAGACGCCCAGGGCGTCCGCGGCGTACTATACGTCTGTACTACAAAAAGTCGACTTTCCAGCCACGGAAGCTCCGCGTGTGCGCGGCGTACTACGTGAGTACTACAAAAAGTCGACTTTCCAGCCACGGAAGCTCCGGGCGTCCCCGGCGTACTATACGTCTGTATTACAAAAGTCGACTTTCCAGCCACGGAAGCTCCTACGTTTGTACTACAAAAGTCGATTTTCCAGCCACGGAAACTCCGGGTGCCCCCGGCATACTATACGTCTGTACTACAAAAGTCGACTTTCCAGCTATGGAAGCTCCGCGTGTCCGCGGCGTACTACGTTTGTACTACAAAAAATCGACTTTCCCAGCCACGGAAGCTCCGGGCGTCCCCGGCGTATATACGTCTGTACTACAAAAGTCGACTTTCCACTACGTTTGTACTACAAAAGTCGACTTTCCAGCCACGGAAGCTCCGGGCGTCCCCTGCGTACTACATTTGTACTACAAAACTCGATTTTCCAGCCACGGAAGTCCCCGGCGTACTACGTCTGTACTACACAAGTCGAAAAACAAACGCAAAAAACGCAAAAAACACTACGGTTTTAGCGCCGCGACCACGCGAAAACCCGCAGAGGGGTTACGTTTGCATGACAAGAAACGCAAAAACACGAGGGTTTTGGCACCGCGCCAACGCCGAAACCCGCAGAGGGGTTACGTTTGTGTGTCAAAAAACGCAAAAACACCACGGTTTTGGCACCGCGCCAACGCCGAAACCCGCAGAGGGTTGTCTGCGGCCACGAAAAAAGTACCAAAAACGACGGTTTTAGCGCCGCGACCCGGTGATCCCCCGCAGGGGGTTGTCCGCGGACACAAAGAAACGTAAAAAAAACGACGGTTTTAGCACCGCGACCGCGGTGAAACCCGCAGAGGGTTGTCCGCGCAAATCAAGAAACGTAAAAAAACGACGGTTTTAGCACCGCGACCACGCCGAAACCCGCAGAGGGTTGTCCGCGCAAATCAAGAAACGTAAAAAAACGACGGTTTTAGCACCGCGACCACGCCGAAACCCGCAGAGGGTTGTCCGCGCAAATCAAGAAACGTAAATAAACGATGGTTTTAGCGCCGCGACCACGCCGAAACCCGCAGAGGGTTGCAATCCCGATTGGCGATGTCAACCCAGCCCGCCGCCTTAGAAAGAGTAATTTTAATTTAGTTTTAATTTAGAAATCTAGGACTGGGTACGAAGGTCTACGAAATTCTACGTAAATCTCGTAATTTCTATTAACTTCTACTTCGCTCTATGCAATTCACTCTATGCGCTTCACTCTATGCACTTCACTCTATGCAATTCACTCTATGCAATTCACTCTATGCACTTCACTCTATGTACTTCACTCTATGCACTTCACTCTATGCACTTCACTCTATGCACTTGACTCTATGCACTTGACTCTATGCACTTCACTCTATGCACTTGACTCTATGCACTTCACTCTATGCACTTGACTCTATGCACTTCACTCTATGCACTTCACTCTATGCACTTCACTCTATGCACTTCACTCTATGCGCTTCACTCTATGCTCTTCACTCCATGCACTTCACTCTATGCGCTTCACTCTATGCCCTTCGCTCTATGCACTTCGCTCTATGCACTTCACTCTATGCACTTCACTCTATGTGGTTGGGTCAGAGGGCTCCGCACGGAAGAACCCTTCGCGATGCTTTCGGGAAAAGGGCCAAAACACGATGGTTTTGGCACCGCGCCAACGCCGAAACCCGCAGAGGGTTGTCTGCGGCCACGGAAAAAAGTTCCAAAAACGACGGTTTTAGCACCGCGACCCGGCGATCACCCGCAGAGGGTTGTCCGCGGACACAAAGAAACGTAAAAAAAACGACGGTTTTGGCACCGCGACCACGCCGAAACCCGCAGAGGGTTGTCCGCGGCCACAAAGAAACGTAAAAAAACGACGGTTTTGGCACCGCGACCACGCCGAAACCCGCAGAGGGTTGTCCGCGCAAATCAAGAAACGTAAAAAAACGACGGTTTTAGCGCCGCGACCACGCCGAAACCCGCAGAGGATTGCAATCCCGATTGGCGATGTCAACCCAGCCCGCCGCCTTAGAAAGAGTAATTTTAATTTAGAAATCTAGGACTGGGTACGAAGGTCTAGTAAATTCTACGTAAATCTAGAAATTTGTATTCACTGATTACTAAACTCTATGCAATTCACTCTATGCACTTCACTCTATGCACTTCACTCTATGCACTTCACTCTATGCACTTCACTCTGTGCACTTCACTCTATGCACTTCACTCTATGCACTTCACTCTATGCACTTCACTCTATGCACTTCACTCTATGCACTTCACTCTATGCGCTTCACTCTGTGCACTTCACTCTGTGCACTTGCCTCTATGCACTTCACTCTATGCACTTTGCTCTATGCGCTTCACTCTATGCACTTCGCTCTATGCACTTCACTCTATGCACTTCGCTCTATGCACTTCACTCTATGCACTTCACTCTATGCACTTCACTCTATGCACTTCACTCTATGCACTTCAGTCTATGTTGTTGTGTCAGGGGGCTCCGCACGGAAGAACCCTTTGCGATGCTTTCGGGAAAAAGAAAAAAAACAACAGCCTGAACTTCCTAAACTCCATGCACTACCCCCTTGAATCTGGACTTACCGACTGCCTGAAAAAGTGCGCGCCTCGCGACGCCGCCCCCTCAAAGTCCCCAATCTCTAAACCCCCTCCGGCCCTAATCCCTAAACACTAAACCCTAAACCCCAAACCCCAAACCCCAAACCCCAAACCCTAAACCCAAACCCTAAACTGAACTCTAAAAGAGGAGTCGGAGTCGCCTTTGGCCGCCGACTCACGAAACCTCACGACTGTGCCTCGAAGGCAGAATGTTGGTTAGGGCTTAGGGTTTAGTTAGGGTTGAGGGTTTAGGGTTTAGGGTTTAGGGTTTAGGGTTTAGGGTTTAGCGTTTAGGGTTTAGGGGTAAAGGGTTAGGGCTACTATTTGCCGAAGAACCCCCAACAAATGAAGGACAGTCGTCCCTATGTTACCCTTTTAAGGAAGCAGGATTTTGGTTTTTTGGAGGTTCTTAAGCACATAGTCGAGGGAAGATTTCGGGCTGATAGGGCTTAGTGGGAGTGGGATGGTTTCATCTTGCTAAGAGGAGCGGCCGAAGCGGTACCTCACCCTTCCGAAATATCGCAGAAAACCCCCCTTTGCGCTGACCCCCGCCCGCCCTCCCCCCGCCCCCGCCCTCTCCCCCCGGCCAACCAACAAAAGGAGCCCGAAAACCCCTAAAACCCCTTCGTCCCTCCCGCCAACCAAACGAAGGAGCCCTAAAACCCTAAAACCCTAAAACCCTAAAACCCTAAAACCCTAAAACCCTAAAACCCTAAAACCCTAAAACCCTAAAACCCTAAAACCCTAAAACCCTAAAGCCCCTTGCGACACCCGAAGCCCAAGGCGATCATGGTAAAGCAGCAACTCCTGGACTCCAACAATGGAGGAAGCCATTGGCCACCGGAGGGCACCCTTCGAAGTGAGATGTAGGGTTTAAGAGGTTTAGGGGAATCCCTTTTCAGGACTGCTAGTATAAGGGGGGTAACATCCCAGGTTTGGTTCGATACGACAAGATCTGGGGTCCGGCTGGTGTGCACCCGTCTTGCATCCAGGAGCAATGACTCGAGTCTTCACAACACACACCCAAGACAGCTCCGCTGCTTGGCCGGACCTGTGTTCACTCCAGTGCTGCGGCTGCTTTGGCTATGATGGCTGCTTTGGCTATGCAAAGTTTAGGGTTTAGGGTTTAGGGTTTGCAAAGCAGAAGATAAGGTTCTGAAGGGCAGCCGCCACAAGTGCAAGCTCGTCACCGAGCTGCTGGACCCAAAGAGCGACGCATGGTCTTGTCAACATCTTTTTTTTGGGGGGGTGGGGGGGGCGGGTGGGGCCCTCTTACAAATCCCCTGAAGGGGCTCCCAACAAGCCCAAGAATGCAAAAGGCGCTTCCTCCAACAAGATGCGCCCCCCCCTCCGTGCTCCCTGATCCCTCTTGAGCTCAGGAAGCAGTTCTCGCCAGCAACAGCGGCGTTCGGAGCCAGGGCTCCTATGTCTACACATCCGCACGGGAGACGGCCATCTATGCAGTGGCATCAGAAAGAAGCTTCTTGGAGAATCAGGGATGCGGATAAGGCAAGATGGCCTTCAGCTTGGAACATGTCCGCCTGATCCCTAAACTAAACCCCAAACCGGGTGTGGATAGATATCTGCCGGGTGAGTTCTTGTGGTGATGAGATTCAAATCCTCGGTTCGACCAGCCATGCGGGTGTGAAAAACACACCTGAACCCCAGCTGTGTCTCCAAGCTTGCGAGGTGACGTCTACGAGCTCTTGCTGCAACTGAGCGACGCCGACTCCACCAGCGCCTTTGTCACTGCCACTGGGACTCAACGGACGCATGCAGAAGTAGGTATGCCTTGACATACACATACCAAAGCACATATATATATATCTATATATATATATATATCTATATATATATCCATATATATATATATGTATACATGTGTACAGTACATATGATCGTGCATTTTTTCAAGAAGCAAGATATTTGAAGAGTGTCCATGTTGCACGCGTGCCCAGCCTAAGGTTGCACCCACGTCCCACTACGTCACTTCGCAGCTCGTCCAAAACAGCCAAGTTGGATCGTAATATATCACTCAGGGTTTAGGGTTTAGGGTTTAGGGTTTAGGGTTTAGGGTTTAGGGTTTAGGGTTTAGGGTCCAGGATGTTGAGAGCTAGAGTTGCAGCCCCGAACACGCGAAGGCATGAGCAAACTTAGGATCGAGGATCTTTCGTTCTACGATTTGCAGCTGCGCGTTTTGGCAACTTGTGGTGGGTGGCTTGTCTCAACTCTGTGCAGCCCAGCTGGTTACGGGTTTGTCACAACAAAAGCTCTGCCCATGCTGGCTTGCAGTACGAGGATCTTGCTGGGATGGCGGGACTTTTCGGAGCGATATCCGGTGCTGAATCCGCAGCGGAAACTTGCATGACATCATGGACATGGTGTTGAGGCCGTCTGCGTGCCCAAGTCTTGGCCAGTCATTAAATGGCCTTTCGCTGAGTAGGTCCACGCTTGTGTACTGGTTTCTTGGGTCGTGAGGGCGGTGCTTGACTTGGTTTTCTGTATAGGAAAGTTGTCCATGGGTTTCGTGTGCGTGGCGGCAGATGAAGCAGATGAGATGGTTAGATGGTGGCTGGCCTCACAGCCCTTCCTCAAAATAAGGGCCTCCTCTCTGTCTTCGCCTGTTGTTCTGCCAACCCATCCTTGCCCACTCGCCCCCTCCCCCCCCTCCCCCCTCCCTTCCCCCCCGGCTCAGGAAGCATGAGGTGATGGAGTGGACCGTCCCTGCCTCAAGTCACACCTCAGTCGGCTCGGAGTGGGGGAGATGTGAGCGTCTCGTGTTCGAGGACTACACGGACACAGAGCTCATTATTCTGCGCCACTCGGAGTCGTCCTTCAAATCAGGCTGATGCCGCCTCTTTTTGCTAGCCAACTGTCATCCGAGCTATGCACCGCTTGGCGCCAAGCGCCGCTGTGTTCCGGCCAGAAAGTATATGAAGAAGCAAACTATACTCAGAGGTGCGAGCGATGCCTTACAGCTCTAAGCGTATATATGCACAAGTTATCATGCGACGTCAGCTAATGACAACTCCGGACGACAGCTACACCTTCAAAAGGTCGTGGTGGGTCACGTCCACAAACAACTCTTTCCACCATGTGCATCCTCGGCCAGAAGGCAAGCGGCAAAGCTGCTGTCTAGGCTGGTACATCTCAGGAATGCAGACAAGGAAAGCAACTCAGACGGTGTGCACAGTTTTCTTGCGGTCTTGGCAATCAAGAATCAGAGTCAGAATCGTGTTTTTGCACGTTCAGCAGGCTCAACAGGTGGGCCGTATGGCAAGCAAGTCTCAGATATGACGACGTGACGTGCACTGGAAACCCACCAAAGCATTCAAGGATAGGTGCAGGTCAACAGTGTTGGAGCCTGCCAATGTCGAGCAAAGCTCTCTTCGTGTTCCCTTCCGCGTCAGGCCTGTCAGTTTTGTTTTGGGAGCACGTTGTGTGCACATTGCTCTTGACGATGGCCCGTTCCTTGTGCTTGCTCTTCAGCTCGCCAGTGAACGCTTGATTCATTGCCAGGACACATCAACCCCTCCTTCCCACTTTGCCAGAAACTTGACTGCAGAAGTCGCGAGGATGGCACAGGATCTGGCCACAACAAAAAAAGGGCCAACTTCTGACTGAAGGGGACGTCTTCCCTGTGAAATGAGGCGCTTGGCGGACTTGGGTTGGGAGGTGGCCTACCTGGGAATTCCAGAGTTTCGGGAGTCGATTGCCGCTGCTGGTGGGAAACTCTTTGACGTGAACGAGCTGGGGAAAGAGTTTGGGATTGCTGCTGGCCTGAGCTACTGTACTGTACTCTTGGCTCTTCCCGGTGTGCCTAGCTGCTAAAACCTTGAATTCAAGAATCGAAGAACTGCAGGATTCAGCTCCTGAAAGTGGCTTTGTGCCTAAACCCTAAACCCCAAACCCCAAACCCCAAACCCTAAACCCTAAACCCTAAACCCTAAACCCTAAACCCTAAACCCTAAACCCTAAACCCTAAACCCTAAACCCTAAACCCTAAACCCTAAACCCTAAACCCTAAACCCTGCCCAGGAAGATGTCAGAGCCATGATTGTTGGTACCGTGGCGGACTATGGCCCCAGTGCAAAGCCCTGGGCTCTAAACTTCGGCAGCCTGGCGCTGGAGAAGCCCCTCGATGCTTCAAGTCCGAGGCTTTGCAGGGGTTTAGGGTTTAATTAGGGTTTAGGGTTTAGGGTTTAGGGTTTAGGGTTAGCTCAAGCTTTGAGAAGTCCATGGCTGCATGCCAAAGAGGAATCTAGGTTACTCTCATTAGTCATTGGTATATCATGCTAAATGTTTTAACCCCCCTAGTGTTGCACTGTCATTAATAGGTAACCCCTCCCCCCCCCCACCCCCCTCCCCAACAAATTTGGACCTTCTATAAACGCATGGCACGGCGACCCCCCCCAAACAATTTATTTCTTTTTGGTGGGGGGGGGGGGGGGGGGCTGGGCGCGGGGGAAACCGCCCTCAGGGCCTCAAGCCTTTAGGCCCCGCCGCCAGGCCTGTGTATTGTAGAGGGTGGCGCAACAAATTTGTTAAACTGCGTCGGGCTAGCCCGTGGACCCTACCTATCACAATTTGTTTGGGGCCTCGTTTCATAATGAAATTCAATAAGGCTTTACATGGAACTGGCCGGGCTTAGCTTTTCTAGATTCTCCGTTCTGGCTCGTTAAGATTGAGTCCGGGGGACTGTGGGCGTGCACTTTTTTGTGTTTCTTACTCTCTCGTACTTGATAACTATCGTTCAATCTTCAGGTGATGATCTCTCTCATCTTAATTGAAACTGCCTTTTTCATTATTTGTGCGAGAACATGCTATGCATGAAGTGCTACTACGCTTCATGCCAGGCCTACATGGAAACAGCTTTTCAGATTAAGTGAGTATCCCAGTGTTTTGGGCTATGGCAAGATATCCAGGTGAGTCTATACCTGGCTTAGTTCGTGAACTAGGAGGACAAGACGGAGAACTCACTTCGATGAGGCTGTTGGTCAAGTAGCAGGTCAAAAACTCAAAGGACCAGAGACACGACCCATCAAGTGCGATCGTCGGAACGGTGTCGGTCCCTCCCAACGACCTACCCTTGCTTCAGCTTTTCTTAGTATCGTCAGAACAACGAATCCTAAAATCGCATATTTTGAGCACCGGGAAATGAAGGACGCTATTGGGACAATGGGGACACCCCCCTCACAGGCTCCGATAAGCCAGCATTGGGCTACTCCATGTTTTGAATCTTGACAGGAATGCTGGCTTTGTAGTTTATATGTGTTAATTTATTTTGGCAACTTGTTCTTTCGAATGGCAAAGAATGTTGTTTTATTGGATAAATTGTAGTTTCGCAAGGCAAAGTATTAATCAAATGCCATACGGAAAGTCCGCTGAAGTACTTTGTTATGTATTTATACAAAGCATTCGCCCTATGCGAGTTAACTACTGCAGCACTTAGTATATAGCTGAATATTAACTAAATGAATTCAACTTAGAAGGTTGTTTTTTGCACAACTCAAGTACGCACTAGACCACCTTGAGTTTCATAATAATGAAACCAATGCTACTGAAGTACTATTTAAAGACTACTGATGCGCGATGCCTGAAAAGAGACAGGCTTTAAAATACACAATTCTCATAGTAAAGTAGTTGTTGCCTCACAAAGGTCATAGCACAAGTAAATTCACAAACGCAAAAAACATCCCGAAATGCAAGCCTCTCAGGAGAACCTCTGGTGAAGTTGGATTTGGGGGGTTTTAAAGTCTCTAAATAAGTAAAGCAACTGTTTAAGCAAATAACTCTAGGCAACAAACCTGTTTCCAGACAAATAATGCTTCTACTAGGCAAAATATTGCTCAACCATGCAGTACTCATTACATGTTGATTCGACCAATCTAGCAGTCAGTGAATATTCAATTATTGCAATTCTCATAGTAAAGTAGTTGTTGCCTCACAAAGGTCATAGCACAAGTAAATTCACAAACGCAAAAAACATCCCGAAATGCAAGCCTTTCAGGAGAACCTCTGGTGAAGTTTGGATTTGGGGGTTTTAAAGTCTCTCTAAATAAGTAAAGCAACTGTTTAAGCAAATAACTCTAGGCAACAAACCTGTTTCCAGACAAATAATGCTTCTACTAGGCAAAATATTGCTCAACCATGCAGTACTCATTACATGTTGATTCGACCAATCTAGCAGTCAGTGAATATTCAATTATTGCAATTCTCATAGTAAAGTAGTTGTTGCCTCACAAAGGTCATAGCACAAGTAAATTCACAAACGCAAAAAACATCCCGAAATGCAAGCCTTTCAGGAGAACCTCTGGTGAAGTTTGGATTTGGGGGTTTTAAAGTCTCTCTAAATAAGTAAAGCAACTGTTTAAGCAAATAACTCTAGGCAACAAACCTGTTTCCAGACAAATAATGCTTCTACTAGGCAAAATATCGCTCAACCATGCAGTACTCATTACATGTTGATTCGACCAATCTAGCAGTCAGTGAGTATTCAATTATTGGGTGAGTCCAAGATTTATTAAATATACACACAATATGACATAGTGCTCAGTAAATGGTACTTGATTACGGAAAACTAATTAATTCAATTACATACTAATGAAATACCATTTATATACTATTCGCTTAGACAATTTACATAGAAAAGCCTTGAAAAGCACAAATTCCTAAGAACCATACCATCCACCCAGTAAAGGCTATAGTACTGAGCATGGGAATGCGGGGTTTGGGGGCAGAATGCTCAAACGCTCTTTACATGCTACTTGAATATGAAACTAAATTATTCATGTACCCATTAAATACAGTTCTCATAAAATTTACGATGCACAGAAAAGTACAATTTGCAAAGAAAAGCTTCGAAAAGCACAATTTTCTTAGAGGGAAGGGGGGCTCAGGCAGTACGGAAAAGCACAAAAAAGCCACAAACGCACAAAAACACACCAAAAAGCTAAAATTAGCAAAAAAGAACATGAAAGCCAAACAAATATATTTCAGGATTCTTCACAATATTCTGACGGAAAACCAAGAAACGACAATATTTCAGGACTTTCCACCAAATCTGTACGGAAAACCAAAAAAACCAAAAAAACCAAAAAAACCAAAAAAACCAAAAAAACCAAAAAAACCAAAAAAACCAATTCTCAGGGACTCTTCGAAATTAGGCCATCTGCTGGAAGAGTCCTGAAATATTGGTTTTTTTGGTTCTTTTGGTTCTTTTGGTTTTTGGGTTTTTTTGATTTTCCGTACGGATTTTCCGTACGGTTTTGGTTGAGAGTCATGAAATATTGTTCTTCTTTAGTTTTTTTGTTATCCGTGGGACTGGAGAGTCTAGAAATATTGTTGTTACTTGGGTTTTTTTGGTTCTTCAACAGCGACAAAGGGCAGAGAAAGTGCACGCCCACGGTCCCCCGTTTTGTTAAGATTCAGGGCCTCAAGCCTTACTGCGTAAACCATTAACCCTAAACACAAACCCTTAAACAAAGCAACCATCCGGAAAAAAAGTTGTGATAGTGGGGTCACCCCAACAAACTGATGTCGCAGAATCAATTGTCGAAACTTGTGATTATACACCCTGGATATACCAACGCCAGTGCAACACTAAGGTTGCTGCCCATGTACATAGCCTTCCTGCGACGCTTCGCCCCTCAACTGGTGGTTTACTGCCCCGTGGCTCGTTCGCACTGAGCAAACGTGGCCATCTGCCCTGACCATGGGGTATGGTTGCTGCACACGGGGCAGCTCGTTGTACCTTGTGGAGCAGCGGGTTCAGGTTGTAGGATGGGTACCCCTTCCAGAAGCTCCTCAGCATCTGGGGCTCGTTCCGCCTCTCTATGGGCATCATCGTCGCGCGAGTCCTTTTATATCTACAGCGTCCGTCGCATTGCCTGAGTCTGGATTTACAGCGTAAATTACGTAAACTACGCTCTGTTGTCGTGGAGTATAGTCTCCGACATCCATGCTGTTGGCCACCATTAGCTGCTCGTAGCGGTTCTGCCGGCTGATGCGCAGCATCATCTTCTGCTGGGACAGCGTTAGTCAGACTGGGTGTCTGGGCTCGGGCTTGGGCTCCTCAGCCACCGCCGCCTGCGACTCGGACGGTCGTGGGCGGGGGTTTGGGCTTGTTCTTACTGCCGGAAGGTCGGCCCCTCTTCTTGGGCTTTGGTGCTCCGGCGTCCTCAGTAGGGGGCAGGGCCACGACAGCGTCGAGAAGCCTGGCAGGGCAAGCGGGGGCGTCAGCCACTGCAGCAGCCTCTCGCATAGGCTCGGCGTCGGCTGTTCTATCAATTGCCTCCGGCCTTGCCTCCGGAGCTTGGTCGGGCTGTGGCTCATCGGATATAAATACAAGCTTTCTCTTTTTCAAATTCGGACCGTCACTTATCTGGGTCGAGGAGAATCGCGAAGGACACCGACGTGCTGCGCGTGTTGACCTCGTCGGTCAGCCTAAAATTGCGGGTCTGCAGGGTGATGGGGCCCCACAGCTCCACCAGGTGCCCGTCGTGAAGCCAAAGCCCCGGAAGCCCTAAAACCTACACCCTAAACCCTAAACCTGACTGGTGTGCTATGTTCCGTTGTAAGTGTAGTTTTGGGATTTTGATGACGGAAAGCCTCGGCCAATGCTTTGCAGGTGTTTCAAGGTGGGGGTTCCAGGACACACACCGCTTAACATAAGCAGTGCCCTGAGTGACCTGAAGAACCCGGTCTGGGAGCATCCCTGTGAACCTTTGGCTCCCTGTTTTTGTACCCTTGTACATGCTGTGGTGAAGATTGATGAGGTATGATGTTGAGGGGGCTGAAGAGGGAGATGGGATGCCTCGGGACCCTTTTTGCGATGTCTGCGAGAACCCAAGTGATCACGACTGTTCCCTGCGGAGTGATCCCAGAGGGGGTCTGCTAGGCGGGCAACAAAAAACCCTAAACCTTAAACCTAAAACGTGAACCCCCCAACACATGCAGGGTTTAGGGTTTAGGGTTTCGCCGTATCGAGAATCATTTCGGAACCCCCCACTTGAGAAGTTTGGAATTGTTAGGTTGTATTTGATATACACAAATCAACGTTGTATTCGACACGGCCCCAAACCCTGTATTGGATGTGAGTCTTGGGTTTAGATGTTTGGGGCCTAGGTCAGGGTTAAGGGCCCAGGCTTCAGGGTTTAGGTTTAGGGTTTCAGGTTTGGGGTTGAGGGTCTTGTGGTTCCTGGGTTTCCGGCTTACAAGTAAGGTCTAGGGCTTCCAGCACCAACTGATCAACGTGAAGAAGATCCAAGCTTCTGATCGTGCGTTCGCTGCCATTCTCATTGATGGCTCTGTAGTGGCCTGGGGTGACCCTGTCGAGGATGCCCCTCCGTCTTGTGAAGGGTAGGGTAAACAAAATGGCCCTCAAATATAGATATCCCGGCCTTTAAGAAAGGTATGTGAAATGCAACATGTTCTTTACTGATGCCCTGAATATTGTTATTTTCCAGTCGTCGTGAGCCAATGGTGAGTTCCCAGACATACGAAATGAGTCGGCTGTCAAAACCGATTCAATGTGCTGCGATCCTTTTGCATGCAGTGTGCGCTGGCGGTGACGGCGCCACTACTGCAAACCAGGCGATTGCGATTACCACGCCGAGCACAACACCCAGCAGAGCGCCAAGTGATACAGACTACATCAGCACTTTCTTGGCCACTGGCTGCCCCAGAGACACCGGCCACAACCTTGACTGGTGGAAATCTTAGCCAGAATCCGTCGTGTTCGAGGACATGTACTTGTACTGCAAGCTGAATGCAGATAACGAAGCCGAGCCTTGGCGGACAGAGATATGTTGTGGCCCAGAAGCTACTGCGGAAAGCTGCAATCCGTTGTGCCAGAAGCAAACTGAATGGTCAATGTCACCTTTGTTGCAAAGCCATGCGGCGCCAGGCCTAGGAAATACAAGGCATGACTGGAGGAGCTATTGTTTCCTCCTGCTTCTTTGCTCAATGTTCATGGTTTGGTGATATGCGCTCGCTGCAATTCTCGGCATCGAATGGGATCCACAGACAGATGCCGGATGTTGCTGAGCGTTTTAAGATGTGGCCACTGGGGCACTCTGCACAGCAATTGTTTGTGCAGAGGCATCAGGTTGCCGTCGCAACGGCCAACTGTTCGATGTTGTCGGATAGGCTCGCTACATGGGCTGCTGTCCGACTGAAGCGACCAGTAGTCATGGTGGCAAGAGCCAGAGCTCTTGGGGCAAAGTGACGCCATCGCGCCAATCAGCCTTCGTGCTCACCCCTCAAGGCTTTGCTGGTTGCCTTGTTGAAAATTCTGGCTCAGTTGTTCCAGCCAATGCCGCTGCTCTGAACTCTTGGCAAGCGTTTCGCGGGAGCCTGGCACAGATGCTGTCTGACACTTGCCAAGCAACAGGTCACCCTGAGCACCACAGCACCTGGACGGCCTTCGCGCGAAAATTTTCAAGCAGTGCCTACCTTGTATGTAAATGGTACGACAAACCGGTGCCAAGCCGGAGTACAAAGCGCAGTTTTTGCTTTACGATGCTGCCGAGTCTGCCAGGCAGCTGCAAGCAAAGTCTGCCACAACTCTGTACATTCTGCACCGCTCCGTTGTCACTTGGGGCCACCCTGACAGTGGCGGTGACAGCAGGGCTGTTCAGTGGTAATTAGTGGAGAAGATTTCTCATGAGATTCCTTTCACACGTCTCCTGCCAGCGGACTTGCCAGATGGCTGGGGCCAGCATAGTAGTGCCTAGTGCTTCCATCCAACACAAGCCTGACTCCGCGAAGACCAAATAATCAAGACGTGAAGACTTCCCTATGCCCAGCATATCAGACTGTTTGGCCGAGGTATTGTCGCACGTTGCCCACTTTGCCGCTGGGCACCTCGGTTTCATGCTTCCCACCCATCAACCCTGAGTTGACTCCGGCCGTCTACCATGCCTCGCATCTCCGCATCTCAAAGCGCTTTTTGGAGCTGGTGTGGGCAGGCATCTGGGAATTCCGGATGTTTCGCTGCTCACGGCGGCAGGCCCAGGCCAGCGTGCGGTCCTGGACAGCGGGGGTTGCTCGGTTGCTCTTGCTCTTGGTCTGCAGGATACTGGGATGCAGCCTTCGCAGTGCACGGTGGCTCAGCTGGAGGCCTGGCTGCGGCCTCAGCAAGAGAAAACTGGAGACCTGCCACAGAAGTTTAAAGAAGCAGGCATTGTAGCTGCCATCAGGTTGATGCAATAAAGGCCAACAGCGCCAATGCTGCCGCGATCGAGGGGGTTAGAACCTTGCTGCAACGGCCAGAGTTGTCCTTAAACACCTCTGAGCCACTTGTCAATGAGTACTACACTGCTGTGAACCTGGTGACTACCGTCCCTTTCCTTGCAGACAAGCTAAACGAGTTTCGAGGATGAAGAAGTATTATTGTTTTCAGTTCTTTGTTTCGCTTTCTTTGACTTCACTCTGTACACAGCCTGGCACAGTGTTCGGCACCAAACCTTGTGCACTCCCTGCTGCCTACCCTCGGGGCATGGGGTACCCAGGAAGGATGAAGCATTTTATGAGTCCGCTGGCAAGAAGTTCGAGTTTGTGGGCCCATTGCTTGGGTCGAGGCCCCTTGCCCCCGAGCCCCTCGGAATTATTTATCGTACTTGAGCGTGTCAGGGCAGCTCCACCCTGAAACTTCGCCCCGGCCACCAACCCTTCTGCATCCCCAAGCCACTCAACTCTACATCCTCAATGTTTCCTTCTGCTGGTTTGAGAGCTGCATGCACCGGCATGTAGGAAGGAAGCTGGCAAACGTTGTCGCCCCGCTTTGGAGCGCCAGGTCAGAAGATTTCCTCCGGCAGGTGGAAGTTTCTCGTGGCAGGGGTCAGGAGGCGACGGTTGCGAAAAATGTGACTAAGGCATACAAAGGCCACTTGAAGTGCAAGTGCAAAGGCTGGTCGCTCCAAGACACGTTCCAAACTCATGTTGAGATTGGCGAAGGCCATGTACATCTTTTTCCCCCTTGGGAATCGTTTTTTTTGTGTATATCAAACCCAAGAGGCTATTTAAACGTGTTTGTTTATTAAGGTTCTTAGGGGAGTTGAGACATAGGGTGCCTTGGAGGTTGTGTACGTGTCAATGGGAACGGCCATTACCGGCAGCCATCCTGACTTCGGTTGGTACGGCACCGCAGGCAGCGCCGTCACAGGGCAGCTGGGCTGACCTGGTGTAATCCCCTACTAAACCCTAACATTGACCCCCCCCCCCCCGGACCCCTGATAATAAAACCCCCCCTCATTTTCTTTAATGCAACTATCATGGGGGGGGGGGTATGGAATCTTAGGGGGTAGGGGGGGTTTAATTTTTTGGGAGAGGGGATTACAAGGCGGCCATGGGTTTGTTGTAGTGACTATGTCGAAGGCCTTGGGAACAATGGGAAGAACATTGGTCCGGGGGCACATGTTTGTAAGCAGTCGTGCGAGTCTTGCGTGTGGCCTTCAAGCGTGCAGTTCTTTGACATTCCTTGCTTCGTGCATCTCAGGAAGGAGCTCTGCCAAGCGGTATTTCGGGCCGTGTTTGCAGAGCTGGCTACAACAGCGTTGATGAATCCAGCCCCCGTGATTGTGATTTCCACAGGCCAGGCCCGCGCAAAGGTTTGTTGGTGCTCAAGGGGCCGGACCCCATAAAACCTTCTGTTCACTCCCTCAGCACCACGAATAAGGGCTTATTGAAGTTCACTTTTCTTTCTTTGGGACCTGCAGGCCATGCGATCGTAGATGGTGACGAAAGGAATGTGCAAAGCGTGGTGTGGTAGAGAATGACATACTCGAGCATCCTGAAGAAAACAAGGAGCACAAGGAAGAGGGGGATGTAGGGAGACGTATCCCCCGGATGAGGCCTTAACAAGCCCAAGTATGTTCTGAATGGGCGCAAATCGGGAATGTGGGGCCCCTTTCACCCGCCCATTCCCCCCTAAATTTCTGGTGAGCATCTCGAGGTGGGCAGCCAGATGCCTTGGAGGACATCATCGTGCCGGCCAATGCCATCTGCGCCCCGAGCCTTCCTCAGGCCAGGGAAGTGTAGAACCTGCTCCCCCGAGTCACACCTTGACTCGCCAAAAGCATTGTCCCTAAAGGTTTTGGAGTCCTGCTTGTTAGAGCTCAGAGACACCCCTGGGGATAACCTTGATACCTCTCTCTCTCTCTCTGTCTGTCTGTCTGTCTGTCTGTCTGTCTGTCTGTCTGTCTGTCTGTCTGTCTGTCTGTCTGTCTGTGTGTGCAAGGTTTGCGACCCCTGCAGGTGGAACTCCTGCGCAGAGCGAAGCCTGCGCTGTTTGTCACACATGGTGGTGCGCCCCTGAGATGCCCTGCGGTAAAACTCAGCATTGGAACAAACATGCCTTGGCCCCAATCGGTCCTGGATCAAGGCCAAAACTCCTTCATGGAGTCCTTGACGGCGCCTGGGCATGCTTATTGGCTTCCCAGAGGGAATGTGGCAAAGTGACAGCATTCCATGTCTTGAGCTCCAGAAACTCACCATCCAGGGTTGTGGGCATGTAGATGGAAGGTGCTGTGGTTGAGAGATGGCCAGTGACCCTTAACCCTTCTGGGCGGAACACACGACTGAGAACCTTCCAGGGACACAACTACGAGATTCTCCACTACGGGATTCTCTGGGGATGGGCACTCCAGGGATAGTCTGTGGAGACCTGTCTGCGGAGACGAAGAAGAAGAAGACGAAGCCGAAGAAAACACAGAGAGAGAGCGAGAGAGAGAGCTTGTGGGCCCCCCTCACCGGGGTCTTCACAAGCGAGGAGAGAGAGACAGAGAGAGAGCTTGTGGAGGTCAGGAGGTCATGCGCGCTCAAGCAAGCAAGCAAGCAAGCAAGAGCTTGTGGAGAGAGAGAGGGAGAGAGGGAGATAGGGAGATCTGACTCGGAGAAGGAGGAGAAGCAGAGAGACAGGGACACAGAGTCCCAAGCACCCTTGCGGCAAAACCTCGAAAACTTAGCGCGCCCAAAACCCCTACTCTGAATCCAGGTGGGTACCCCCATGCTGTTCTGCCCGGGATTTGGTGACCAGCTCGCCACGGCAGCAAAGGTGCGTGTTTGTTGCTGTGAGAGGGCCCTTTCTGCAACGACAGAATCCATGTTGGGCACATGGCAGGCTGAGCGCTTGGGACTTGGTCTCAAAGTAGACCGACCACCCAAGCAAGAGCAAGCTTCTAGTGAGGTGGGGCTGTCGTTGTTGTTGATGCACTGTCTTTTCGGTGGTCAGTCCTTGATTCAAAGAATGATGGTCCACAGGGACCTCTCATAGGTTGGTTATGCATGGCGCTGGGGGCCTGTCCAGGCCATCGCGAGCTATGAAGCGGCCGTAGCACGAGGTCTTCGGCGAATGCTTGGGGCAGAGCGCGCGAAGTTTACGAGTGCGGCCCAGATGGTCGTAAAGGAGCTATCAGAAGCAGGCGGTGTGGAGAGAGCTCTCCAGATTTGCCTCCAAACTGCGGCGGCTGGCAAGGCATGATCTTAGAACCGTCGCCTCTTTGGGACTTCGTGGATGCATGAAAAAAGTTGGGTGCTTGGGGGAGGTGGAGGGGGTCCTCTAATGAAGTCTCGAAGTCCCTGTCAGCTTTCAACACTGCAGCAATCAGTGGGGCAAGGAGATTGTTCCATGCGGGTAACATCTCGTGCGATTTTTCTGCAGTAGTTTTGTTGATGGCCCTGAGCGAGGTGTCGCACCCATTCCCATGAGTTCCAGGTACTACTTGAGTAGAGGACGGATATGTTCGATGCCTTTTGCGGCCCGATGCCTTCCCCGCCAGCTCGAGATGCAGGATTGTTGCCTGTTAGCAAGGTTTAGGGTTGAAGTCTGCGGGCAACGCACATTCACAGAATGCCGGCGCTGTGCCGGTTACAAGACCTGAATCCAACATTACCGACTCTTCGCTTCATCCCCGTTAAATTCTGCACACGCACAGCATGGAGGGCAGAGTCACACACTACGTGACGGAATGACGGATGCATGGAGCCACAAGCTGAACTGAGTAGGCCCGCTGCAAAAAATCTAGCATCCTTTCCTTCGTTAAATTGGGGTTTAAGGGGATATCATGCCGAGGAGGAATGTTTCAGAGGCTGGTAAAGGACCCAATGGACCCAACCTAATGAAACAGGGGGAGCTGTAGCTGCAGAGCCTCATGGTCCGGCATGGCGCATGTGCCGGGCGCGCCCAAAAAGGCAGGAGCCGACGGCTTGAGTTGTTGGTTCCGAATGCTCAGCGTGAGGCTTTTTGTAAGCTTCCCGAGGTTTTTTGTGGGAGAAGACCGGGAATATTCATAGAGGGGGTTTAGGTTTTTGGGTTTAGGGCTTAAGGGTTGAGGGTTTAGGGGGAGGGTTCAGAAAGGTTAGTTAGGCAATCAGCTGGCTCAGCCTTGCAAGGCCTGGTGGGCCATCTCCACAGGCCCCACTTGTTCGCTCCAACATCATCCGAACTCAAAGGGGGCAATCTTGCGATGTTCCCCCTGTTACTAACAGTCCTTAACAGGGATTATCGTACCCCCCCCCACCCCCCCCGGATGATAATCCCTATTAAGGAGCTGTTAGTAGAAGGGGGAACATCCCTTAAAGATAAAATGGTGAGTTTTGCACCTTGCTTGAAGTCCTCGCTTCGGTTGTGGTGGTCGCTGCGCTCATCGCCGTCCGCATCCAACCCGATGAGGGCCACTTGGGACGGAAGAAGAAGTTGTCAGATGCGTTGTGGTTCCCTATGGTTCCCTCAACCCTCTATATACTGTAATCCGTAATCTAAAATTCCAAGAACACACGCCCAGCACAACACAGCCAAGGCAAGGCACAGCCGGCGCACGGCGACGTGCAAGGCCGTACGGCACGCGAGCCCCTGCCACTTCTGGAGTCCATCCCCGAGAATCCCGAACGTCGCATTGGCTTTGGGATGGCAAGTTGTGACACTAACCGCTCTGCTCTTTTTGCAGGCCTTCAGAAGCCCTACATTCTCTGGCGGCACCTGAGGGGGGTGAGTGGCGGGCAGCGGGCTTTGCAAATCCATTGGTCGGTTGAAGCTCATACTTATGAACCACAATCAGTTCTCAAAGCAACTTGAGGTAGTCTCGCAGCTTCCCCGCATTTACGTGCCCTCCGGCTTTTTCTGGGAGGCCGGTGCCGTTGTTGATGCGCGCGTGCTCTGTGCGTGCAGGTACACGATGACTTCCTCAGCGACTCGGAATGCGAGACGTTGAAGCAGCAGGTGCAGCGGTCATCACCCAACAAGATCCCGAACCGGCGTGCTTATGGTTCTGAGTGTCAGGTAGCCGGCCGCCTGGAGCCCGCAAAAGTTGTCCAGAAGGCAGACAACAAATTCGATGAGCAGGTGCCCGAGCTGTGTGAAAGATTTCGACGAACGCTTGGACATGGACTTCGTCTGGTTCGGACAGAAGCATCTTCATTTGTATTGGGCTCATGTGTCGCTTTGAGTCCGTGGCGCCAGGTCAGCGTCAGAAACAACAAGCAGATCTGGTTGAATTACACGCAGGAGAAGGACCTGCCAGCCGCGACCTTACATCACCTCGCCACTTCTGATCCGCATTGCGCGCTTGGCTACAAAGCTCGTGTCAGGACATCAGCTGCCCCCCAGAATAAAATTCCCTGTCAAGCAAGATCTGCTGTGGTTCCACTGGTTGCTGAGGAGGTCTTCCACCTGCTGAAGAGGATGCATCGTGCTGCTCGCATTCCCGACGATGACGCCGAAGCTCTTCAGATAGGTGCGGCACATCTCGTGGCGTGTGCCTCCTCGAATGACTGGAATGGCTGCAGGCCTCTACGGCAGGGAGCCCATTCTCTGTCGAAGGCGCAGCCCACAAGCCTCCCTGATCCAAATGTGAGATCTGAGGTCCGGGCGAAAAGTATGAGACGCACCAAGACTCCGATCCCCAGAAGCTTGGAGAGCAAGAGGGAGAAGTTTTGGGTGACATTTGGGTGACTTAAGCATGTCTGCTGCAACCGAAAACACTGCCTGGAGACTCCACTGTTGGCATCGAGGAACGACGTAGCCCGTCCGAGCCCGAGCTTTGAGAGAAGACTCAGGGACTTTGCTTTAGACTCCTTGGACCCTCTGTATGTGTGTGTGTGTGTGTGGATTCCTGCATTTTGTTTATGCGTGTTTTTTTGTTTGCAACGGGTCCTTGAGAGTCGAATGCGTGCCTTTCAGGCCCTGCAACCTTGATCGTGTGCCCCGGACACGGATTCCCGCGCGGGGCGCTTTATGTTAAGACCACCTGTGGGAGCCACTCCCAAGAGGAGGGGGCGTTGTGTTGCGGCTGCTCACCATGTTCTCATCGTTCGCAGAACATTGATCCGATGTGGAATGGCAGCCGCGCCTTCTTTGAAGCATATGTGGATGTTGACCGTCAAAGAGCGGACATAATCTTGACGCCATCTCACATGCATGCGCAAAAGTGTCTCTGCCTCCTCGTGTCGCTGCGTGTCAGTTGTGAGAAGCTGTGAATTTAGCCGAATCTGACCTTCGTTCAGGTGAGAGCTTTCTTTGATGCTTGTAAGTCTTGAGCGTCTTGGAAGTTTAGCTTTGGGTTGGGACGGTTGGGATATATGAGACATCAATAGATGTCATACATATGTGATCAATGGAGCTTCAAGTTCTGGAGGGCTGGAACCTGAACTCCACGAGCTCAAGCTTATCGTAGACCTTGCTACCCTTGAACACGTTCGGCGGCTACTTGCAGCTGGCAAGGCCCGAACGCGCAGAAACCCCTTAAGTGAGGCGTAAGAATGCTCTGCCACACATACAAATGCAGTCAGCTTGGGCTGGGCTCAGGGGTGGGGGCAGAGGCAAAGTAACCACGGGCCACACATCTTCAAGTGCAAACCTCGAGGTAGAAGGGCGCCTAGCTTGTGTGGAGTGAGGAGAATATGCACGGACCCTACCTGTGAGGCGATGGCTAGGGTCAAGGCGGAGTTGTCGTCGTCCTCGAAAGAGCAGGCCTCGTCCTCTCGTCGGTCTACGCAGGCAGGTGTTGTTGGGAAGGTCAAGCGCGTGCGTGCGTGCTTGTGTGTGCGTGGGCTCGCGCAAATGTCAGGCGCAGAAATTCCAGACAAAATGCGCAAATGTCCGCTTCTTAGACATTTCATGGGGTTCAAGTGCGGGAGGCATTGGGGTTGAGGGGCGGTGGATGCCAAGTTCAAGTACTGCGGCAACTACTACAACCGGCAGTCGAGGGACACCACAAAGTGGTGCCGCAATTGCGTCGTGGTCCCAGTGTTTCGTCGTTGTTTTTTTTTGTGATGCGTTCTTGTTTCACGTTTGCAGACGTTTTGGTCAGGGGAACGCCCGCAAGGCTGGCAGCGTGTGGGAAGGGGGGGAAGGGGGGAAGCGGGGATGGGGGGGCAGCAGGTAAAGAAGCCGACAAAGAAGCCGAGCAAGGATGCAAAGAAGGGGCCTGCGGAAGAGGTGTCGATTGGAGAGTGGGAGGGAGGAGCGGGCGGGTGGGAGCGGCGTGGTCTCGTGGAGGCGGCTTCCCACATCGTTGTGTTCATTGCTGTGGGTCTGCGGCTTGGATGGGGTGGGGAGTGTTTTTGCGGCGCGAGTTCTACATTTTTTCGTTCGTCAGGAGAAGGGACCTCGGAGCACTTCACGGTGTCGCCAGGGCGCTTCAAGAAGTTGGCTCCTCGGGGTTCTGACAGAGCTTGTGCGGGCAGGGAGCGTTTTTCTCAGATTGAGGCTTCACGCAGCCGCACGTGAAGAGGCAGGAATGAGGGAGTGTGGTAGAAAGGGGTGAGAGAGAGAGAGAGAGAGAGAGAGAGAGAGAGAGAGAGAGAGAGAGTGAGTGAGAAAGCGAGAAAGAAACAGAGTGAGTCTTGAGGAAGCGCCGGCTACGGACAAGAAGGACCACGAGGCGTGAGGAATGAGAGAGAGGGAAAGGGGAGAGAGAGAGAGAGAGAGAGAGAGAGAGAGTGAGTGAGAAAGCGAGAAAGAAACAGAGTGAGTCTTGAGGAAGCGCCGGCTAAGGCTAAGGACAAGAAGGACGACAAGGCGTGAGGAATGAGAGAGAGGGAAAGGGGAGGGGGAGAGAGACAGAGAGAGAGAGAGAGAGAGAGAGAGAGAGAGAGAGAGAGAGAGAGAGAGAGAGAGAGAGAGAGAGAGAGAGAGAGAGAGAGAGAGTGAGTGAGAAAGCGAGAAAGAAACAGAGTGAGTCTTGAGGAAGTGCCGGCTGGGGAGCTTGCGTCTTGGCCGACGCAGGCCAGTGTGTGAGAGAGAGAGAGAGAGAGAGTGCGACGGAGAGAGAGAGAGAGAGAGAGAGAGAGAGAGAGAGAGAGAGAGATAGAGAAATAATGAATGACATGTTGGCTTTGTTGCAGATCTACTTCCGCCCGGGTCCGGTGAAGGAGGAGGAGGCCAAGCCGTGCAAGTTTTAGAAAGGCATGAGAAAGGAGAGAGTGAGACAGAGTGGGAGAGTGGGCAAGAAGAGCAACCCACAGCACAGTACGCCGCTTTGGCTTGGCCACATGCATGCTCGGCCTGACGATGAAGGGACCCTAAACCCTAAAAGAACCCTAAAGGTTAAATCATGGGGGTGGTCCAGTGCCAGGGCTCTTATATGCTCTTATCCACATTCTACAAAAGAGTGCTAACAGGATGGGCATCCAGGGGTGCTTGCGCGCAAAGTGCGCCCGGCGTTCCGCAGGTACCTCAATGATGTTGCGGAGGGAGGCGAGACCTTGTTCCCTCTGGGCTACTCAGATGAACCGGGCATTCCAGAAGCTGATTCTTCTTCTCATCTCGTGCACTTTGATACAGCGCTGCAGAACTCCCTACCTGCGAAGCGGCTTAGCGCTTCCACACCATCTTAGGAAATCGAGATGACTGCACCATGCAGTGGAGGGTTGCGGCAGATGGCAGCAACGTGCCGCCTGGCGATCATTGGTGCTTTCTCCAACTGAGCTTGGGAAGCAGCCTTTCAAGACACAGCTCGGCTTCTATGGGGCGCCCTAGGCCCAGGCCCTGTATTCCGCACCGACTTCTAGCCAGAATACGCGACAGTTAACAGGCAGTTGAAGGCAGTCTTTGATCGTCCAAAGACAGCTCTGCATAAGGTTTGGTGCCAGCGCTTGCTGTGTCCAGAGCCTAGCCCTCTCGGTTAACTTCTTTCCTGCACAAGGACTTTTCTTCCGGCTGAAGCTCGCAGGACAGAGACGACCTCCTTCGCATCTCTCCGAAGAAGGGTCGCGCAGTGCTGTACCGAGCCTTGAAATTGGAATCGCACGTCAGACAATGGGAGGAGCTTTGCAGTGCCTCAAAAGCCTCCAAGATAAACAAGAGACTCCCTCTCATTATCTAATATCTTCGGTGTCTGCTGGTTTGAAGTGGTTGAGTGGTGGCGTGAAGCTGGGGGAATAACTTCTATGGCGTACTGATTGGGATGGCGAAGGGTCGACGGGGGTCGTTCGAAGATATTGCCCCCTTTTATGGAGTTTCATTAGAGCATGGCTCGTACAGTCAAGTGTAAAACAACCCCCAGATGTGGTCATCTGCAGTGAGCATCTTGACAAGCGTAGCTGTGAGCAGAGGGTGCGAGCTTAGAGGCCAAGCGTAGCCATGACCCCCTTTATGCAAGCATCGTTTTTGCGTTCCAAGACAGAAAGTTCAGAATGAAGTTGCACCTGATTTACACTGCATCACCTTGGCCCCTGATGTGGGATACCCCCCCCCCCAAAAAAAAAAGGACAAATCACAACAAAAACAAAAAAGATGGTCATGATATTTTAATGCTCCCCCAAGGCGACCTGCAGCAAGCCGAGGTTCTTCAACCATGATCCTGCTCTCGCCTGAGATCTGGGGGAGGTTCGGTCGGCTCCTCCTTCCATGCTCAGGAAGCCGCCTTTTGCATCCCTGGTGCTTCCGTTTTTTTGGGCTCTTGTGGTTATATATATATAATATAATAAATAAATAAATAAAAAAAATATATATATATAATATATATATATATATATATATACATGGTAAGGGGCAGCTTCTGACGAGGCAGGGCAGAAAGACCGCATGGCCGAGCATGCCGCCTGCCCTGTGAAGCAAGGCACGTTGTGGCGGCTTTGGGTTAGGAGGGGGGCAAATATCGCGTAGTGCCCGGATGCAAAAAGGAGGGGAGAAGTTGCAGGGAGCTTTTAGCCGACTTCCCGAAACCACTGCCATACAGCAAGGCTATGCAGGGCCCAAAACTTTGCATATCCCGTGTTATTAATCTTATACTGATGGTTCTGATAGAATCTTTCTCGAAAACGGACTTAATGAAGTATGGGCAGTATAAATGCTGGTTGTCAACGCCATCGAAAGCAAGAACAAGATGTCCAACAATTAGAAAACTCATCGTACATCAGCTCTCGTCCACAAATGCAGCCAGCTCAGTTCACAGATGCAGTTGCAAACTTCTTGGCAGCTAAATGAAAAAATGGGGTGAACTGGGTGACGGTGCAACCATCGAGACGCCAGCACAGGTCTTCTCGTAGCAGCAGAATGCGCATTTGTTCCCTTTGGTGAAGTTGAACGGGTTTTCCAAGGGTGTTGCTGTTGAACTGGGAAACCTGGGTCGTAGTGCCCCATGTGGAGTTCTTACATAAGTTACTTTTGCAGAATGGTGGCTTGTTCTTGACAGTTTCTCTAAGTTCGGAGAGAGGTGTTGTGGTTATGCCTGTGAAGGAGTTTACTTCGTTGTTGTTTTCTCTCCTTTTGCTACTGACTTAGAAGCGGTTCTGGAGGACGGTGTTAGATGCTTGCGCCGGAAGGCGAAAAGTGGATTGCCCAGCGATGGTTCCGCCGCTTGGCTTCATAGGCCTGGTAGCTTCTAGTAGCATGAGTGTCAAACTTGGACCAACCATGGAGCTGAGAGGGTTTTGCGGGGTTTTGGGGCTTTCGGGCCGGGCCCCGACTCAGAGACAACGGTCATCGATGTTTCGGGTTTGGAGGCGCTTGGCAGAGTGCCAAGGCTGCTTGCGTACTCTGGACTTGATGAGCATTTTGAAATAGTTGAAAGATCTTTTTCGAGACGGACGGCCCAGTTCGGTCGGAGGCTTCGATTTCCGCACATCCCAGAATCGGGGTCATCTGCGTGCTTTTTGTTGAGACCCCTGTTGTTCCATCTGATTGCTGCTTCTTCGAAGAGCTCACTGTTCCGCATGCTGTCCTAGGCTATGAGCCCTATCAGCGGCTGGTGCATCCTTTGGACTTGCGCAAGCGGCCCAGTCTGATGTTCCGGATGACGCCCAACGACCCACAACCGCACAAAGCAAGGATTTGATGGTTTGCCTTTGGCACATCAGCCGTCCCCTGCCACTTCTGCAAGGCCACACGGTAGTTACACGGTTACACGTACAGCCATGTACAGCCTGATGCCTGGGAGGGGCGACATCCGGATCTTGTCCCAGAAGATGCCGAGCGTCTATGTCATCGAGGACTCGTTGGGCCTCCTCTGTGTGCAAAAACGAAGAATCGTCCGTAGTCTCGCGGCTACATTTTGGGGTTTGATAAATCTGCTATTTATTGAGCTTGTAGGGTTTAGGGTTTAGGGTTTAGGGTTAGGGTTTAGGGTTTAGGGTTTAGGGTTTAGGGTTTAGGGTTTAGGGTTTAGGGTTTAGGGTTCCGAGGACTTTCTCAGCTCTGACGAGTGTGAGCTCCTGATTGGTTTGGCTCCCCAGGGCTGGAGGCTTGGGCATGGTTGTGGCTCGCATCTTCTCGCGCTGGAGCTTAGGTTCGAGATTTGTATTTACTAAATAGATTAATAAATAAGTAAGACTTACTTAATAGTTAATTAATACTTAACTAAGAATGTCTGAGCCAAGGCCTTGGAGAAGGCCTGACCAGACGCAGGGTGCAGCACTCAAAACTCACTCCCCCAGGTCCTTGGGGCAGTTTGTTTGGATCTGACGCAGGTCTGTGCCGTCTTGTGGAAAGCTGTAACCTCGAGGCACTGCGCGTGAAAGAGCGATTGCTGTTACTGCAAGGTCATGCATGCAGAGGAGGCAGCCAACGCTACCTTGGAGCGCATCGCAAAACGTCCAGCTCCTAGCCAACGTGGCACCATTGTTAGCCCAACAACTCGCCCTGCAGTTCGTCCCAGACTCTCACCCCAAGCGAGAGTGGCTGTAGAAGCTATACATCAAGCAAACAGCCAAGCTAGGATCGCAGAAGTACAGTCTCCTATCTCCTGCGGCCATGAGGGCTCAATCAGAACCAGCAGATTATGTTATGGCGGGAGCGGTCACAGCCCTTCTGGCAACCAGAGAGGCTGATGGATTCCTTGGCCCAGAGGAGCCCGATGCGTTGCCAAGACGCATGCGCGCTCGCGCACGCTGTGTTGCATTATTTTGTGTGCGTGTGTGGTCGGACAAGGGAAGCATCAACAGAGTCCTTATTAAGCTTTACACACTCGTCGTGTGAGGAGAGGCTTTCAAGCTATGCAATTGAAGAATATATAATAAATAATATACAATATACAATGTATTATATATAATGTGTAATATAAAATAGAAAATATATTATCTATAATACATAATATATTATATACAATATACTATATATATATATATATTATATGTAAGATAAATTTGTACCATCCACGGAGGGTCAGCCTGTAACCTGGAAAGCACTACGTCAACAGGTATCTGAGCTTTCATGCGAGGAGGATTCTGACCTAGATGGCCTGTCAGACTTTTCATTTGAGGAGGAGCTTCTTGCGAGCTTAAGCTGCAATGCCATTGTGGGTTTTGGGTTTTGAGAGTCGGGATGCACGAGGCCCACGGCAGGCACAGTGAAGGCGGCACGGGTTTCCCAGCTGATTGCTTAAGGTCGAGCGTTCAGCTGAGTACAGATACGGCCAGGACCACAGTCCTCCGATGTCCTTCGTGCAGTGGGGTTCATAGTCGGGTTTGCACTGCGGGTGCAAATCTCTGCAAGAGCTTTCTTGCAGTCAAGAAGGTAGAGACGACCTGGGAGCTGGAAGTCCGAAAACTGTCCGGTGAAAGTTTGATGCTCGCAGTACACAGTGGAATGCCAGCCTCTAGGCCGCAGTAGCAAGGCCGCAGATGTTCTTGCGTGAGCACGAGGGTGAGAGACCACAGCTGTGCCGGATGCCGAGCCATCTTTTGTTTTTTGCCCAGGTTTCAGAACTGAGCCGCGCCATCGAAGTTCACTTGGGCATTTCTCAGCATTGTAACTTTGGCCTGTCTGCTATTCATGCAATGACACCAGTGAACGCACCGTGGACAAGAAGATTCTGTGATCTGTGATGGCCACATACACAAGGTCAGCGCTGGATAGCTGGGGAGCAAGTCTTGCCGTGGCGGCAGGGCCCGCACAGTTTGGTGCCTCGGTCGCCATGCTTTTACTCTATGCTTTGGAATCACGGATCAGCTGATATTGTATGGGAAGTGTTCCAACGACGCCCAGGTTGCTTCCCTTTGCTTTAGTCTTCATACCAATATTTGTATTAATATTAATAGTTATAATAATGATAATAACACAGGTGGCAAGAGTCCTCGAAAATGTCCCGGAGCTCACAGTGATCCACATTGGCCACGAGCCTTTAAACCCTTTGCCAAGTCGACACTTGACAGCACATGGGACTTCGTCGTGCAGAATTACGCTTCCGGTTGGTCTTTCCATTGGCAAGCTGTGTGGACTCAGGTTTTGATGTGAAGCTAATTGCCTTCAATATGAGCCTTGGCCCAGAAGAGTGAGAGGCACAGCGCCCCTTTGCAGCTAGCTTGGTGCTTTCATCGAGTTTTGAATGTGTGTGTGTGTGTGTGTGTGTGTGTCGGTGGGTGGGTGTGTGGGTGGGTGGGTGGGTGGGTGGGGGGGGTGGGTGTGGCGTGTGTGTCCAGTTGCAAATACATACAAGAATGGGGTTTCTTTTTTTCACGAAGTGCTCCAGAATCTTCGATAAAGTGCACGTGACTTTTGGTGTCTTGCAACGAAATTGACACCCGTCATTTTGCGACTACCAAAACTGCCATTCCTGTGGAAACACCATTCTTCTGCGACTACCCTTTTGTTTGGCCTTGAAAAGGTGCAAAACGTAGGCGGGCTCTCCAGAGGTAGGGTGCCCTTTTGCTCTTACTTTCAGGTTCCCGAAGTTTCATATTCAATTTCAAGATTCAGGCTGAGCTCTAAACACGGCCTTCCCTACTTCTGAGGGTGGCGCGAGGACAAAGCAGCACCAGGGGATTGCAACACGTCAAACGTGCATACATGCAAGACAACCCAACAATATGGGAATGCAACAACGGGCGCAGACATGACGTGGCTCGGTCACGCCGGCAGCTTGACGAAAACGAGCTCGCGGACGGAAGACACAGCGATGCCCAGCCTCCCTACGCTGGGTACTCCCAAACGCAGCACAAGTCAGTAAGGCCAACCCGCGACCCCTGTTACATACGCACGCTCATGATCAAACAGGTCACTACTCTGCCGCCAGCGCAGTGCGGTGGCGCAAAATCGCCCGAGCCCGTTCAGTAAGAGAGCACACTCAGACTCAAAACCACTTCACCAGGCCAACATGAAGTTTCTTTCGTAAACCTGAAGGCCGATTGCACGGAGCCCCCCCGGTTGTTTTCGAAGCTTTTGGGCTCTGCTCCCAAAACAACAGGTTCTTGCGCGGTTTAGGGGCAGAAAGAACCAACTCTGTCCCTGCCCTCGGTATGGTCTGAAAGTTTAAGTTATCCATCAGCTGTGAATTGCCTGGGCAAGGGTCTGCTTTCTTGGTTTGGAGTTTGGGGCACCTCAGGAAGGCTGCTTACCGTGATTCTTCGAGAGTTTCTCTTTTTCGCTCCGTGGCAGCAGAGGTCCTTAGCCAAGGCCCCGAAATACCTGCATGTAAGACATGATCTGGGAAGCCGGATTGTATCCTAATCCGCGGCAGTCGCAGCCGTGGACTTTGTGTCGTGAGACAGATGATCAATCCACCTTTAGAGCGGCGCATGAGGATGCAGGCAACTGTGCGAGAAGCGCTGAGAGGGCCAAGTTCGGTGCCCGCTGTGTAAGGATCCGACTT
Source organism: Symbiodinium natans (assembly GCA_905221605.1). NCBI lineage: Eukaryota > Dinophyceae > Suessiales > Symbiodiniaceae > Symbiodinium > Symbiodinium natans. The sequence continues at coordinate 112,268 of CAJNDS010002210.1, read as the reverse complement.
CGTCTTTAGAAGCGTTCCAGCATAATTCCAGCATGTATCTGCTGCGTCAAGGTATCCGAGCAGATACTCCAAACCGGCAGATGACAGTGCAGCGAAGCACACGCAACCATTCGGAGACCTACATGTATGACATGGAGAAGAAGTCTGCAAAATACTCTGGCCGCTAAGCCTTTAAGCACTGACTGTGGCACACATTTGCTTGTTGTCCGACCGTCGAATCTGAAAGCCAGCACCATGAGGCGGACATTGCCTTTGCGTCCCGAGCCACAGCGCCACGCCTTTGGACAAGGACCTGCTGTCTGATTTCGTGGGCCGCTGGCAGCACCTTGGCAGCAATGACGGCTTTGACATGTGTCGGTCTGTATTCTACGGCTCATACATTGTCATGCATGCTGCATGCGTACCTACGCATTGCATGCATGTGTACTACGTATCTGGCTTTGGTTGTGAGCTTGGAAGCGGCTCCCCAGTCTTTACCGCCACAAGCGTGCGCAGTCGTATGGCTGTCCCACTTTCGGAGGATTGATAAGACAGCGACTCAGTGGGGAGTTCCTCCTGGCGTCGAAGATGCCCTAGTTCGTGTTTGATTGGGCCGGACCATTGTCCTGGTGAGGATAAGTAAGGAGTGCTGCGAGGGCTGTACAAAATCGCAACCGCTTGGGGAAGTTCCAAGCAGTAGATGATAGGCCACTCCGGTATGTCGTAGGGCCGTAGTAGGGCCTAGGGTGGGTAAACTTGATCTCACGGAACCCGATGCGTCTCGCCATCTGCTTGGGATGTCTGGTGTGAGGCTGTCCCGCCAACCCGGCGCGCCCAGCTGAGGATTGCCTCCCTCGCCTCACCTTTCAAAGACGGATAGGGTTGACACTAGTATGGGTATTTCCCCACATAGGGAATCCCGCATTATACCCCAACATGGAAGAGTCCTTAAAGGAAACCCCCCCCCCTCAAAACAGAAAAAAAGCACCCCACATCTTCGGAAACCCACATATTTCTCTGGGTTGACATCTCCGTCTCCCAGGGATACATCGGATGTCGACTCCCGGCTGCTTTGGCGGCTTCCCGGCGCCTTGGCTTCGTCCTAGTTCCCCGTTTTTTTGTTTTAGGCATCTGAGGGTTTCGGGATGAGGGTCTTGCCTCCACAGTCCATGCTTAAAAGGGTATAGTGCTCGGGTCTTGCCTTTCGCAAAAAGGGTTGGGTTCTAAAGGGTCTTCCGGACGGTGTTGTGAAGGCTGTGGCAAACTCTTGGGTTTACGGCTTCGGGTGTAGCAAGACCAGTTTCAACCAGGGAGGTGTTACTCTTCTGCTGACTTCATTCGGACCGTTCGGGTGCTAGGGTGTTGAGTTTCTAAGTTTAAGGTTCAAGTGACTCAAGTGGATTACGAGGCGACTTGTAAGGGGCAAGTGCTAGTAACAATGCCACTATAGTTGCGGGTGGCAATGCCCGGTCTCAGTAGCCGGCTGCTTTCCACTTCCCTGTCTCCCGAGGCGATGAAGCCGAGAACCGGTTTTGGTGTGACCCTTTCATGTCACCGTGCGAGGCCGCCACTCTCAGGGTTTAGGGTTTAGGGTCAGCTGCATGAGAACATGAGCTGTCAGTTTGGAGTTGCTAGTTTGGAGGGTCACGAAGGCAGCATGCAGTCAGGCATCGTTAGTTGACTCTGATAAGCGTCCGTTATCGACATTGCCAGGCTGAGGACAAGTGTTTCCGGTGAGCTGCTTCGCATTGCAATGGTGCCAGGATTATGTTGAAGTGAAGGTTGATGTGGCGATCGGCACGCTGAAAGCGAAGAATCTTTGCCAGCAGATTGGAAGTTGGGCTGCTTGTTGAGTGCATGAGCCGGGCGGTTGGAGAGCATGAGCAGGATAGTGCGCTTTCTCATCGACGGAGATGGCAAGCCGATCAGAGCAGCGGTGAAGCATGACGGGAGTTTCTTGCATGAGTACACCGTGCGCCCTGCCTGCACAAGTGCGAGGAAGGTTGCCCTGCTGCAGGCTTGTGCATCTCGTGCCCTTGCAGCCGAGGGAAGTCATCGAATGGGATCCACAGGCAGATGCCGGATGTGGCTGAGCGTTTTAAGATGTGGCCACTGAGGCACTCTGGACAGCAGTGGTTTGTACAGAGGAATCAGGTTGCCGTCACAACGGCCAACAGTTCGATGTCGGAGAGGCTCGCTACATGGGCTGCTATCCGACTGAAGCGACCAGTAATTAATCATGGTGGCAAGAGCCAGAGCTTGTGGGGCTAAGTGACGGCCTCGCGTCAAGCAGCCTTCCTGCTCACCCGCCTTGTTTGAAGATTCTGGCTCTCTTGTTCCAGCCAATTCCGCTGCTCTGAATTCATGCAACACGTTTCAAATAGCGGTTGTGTGGCCTCTTGGCCAAATCTCTGTTTCAAGTGTTTCGTGGGAAGCCTGGCACAGATGCTGTCTGACACTTGCCAAGCAACATGTCACCCTGAGCACCAAAGCACCTGGACGGCCTTCGCACGAAATTTTTTAAGCAGTGCCTACCTTGTATGTAAAGGGGTACGACGAGCCGGTGCCAAGCCGGAGCACATTTCACAGTTTTTGCCTTCCGATGCTGCCAGATATGCCAGGCAGCTGCAAGCAAAGTCTGCCACAACTCTGTACATTCTGCACCGCCCCGCAGTTACAGTGTAACTTATTGGGAAATGGATTATTAAGGACACAGCGGTTGGCCTGGATTGAAACGTTGGTGCGGATCTGACAACAGAGTTGGAGCCCTTGGGGGCTCGCCAAGAGCTATAGGTCCTTGATGGGGCATACAAAACCCGAAGCCAAACCTGCATAATCTAACGCAGTAGAACCACCGTCCCCAACAATGACGCTACTGTGATCCCGTTTCTGATCTGCTGCAGCATGCGGCTAAGTGACAAGTGAGCACCATTGCATTACCTTTTGTCAGGATTGCGCAAGCTCACCTGCAGGCTTCCAGTCCCTCTCAAGACCTCAAGATTTGGAGCTGCTGCACCATCAGTCGCTTGGTGATGTGCTGAGGTCTTGAAGACGTAGCAAGCGAGAGTATGTTTGTAATGTGCTTCACTAGCTGAGCAAAGACTTGACCAAAGACCTGACCACGCGCATTGCGTTGAAAACAGAGTCTTGCGAAGAACATCGCTGTTGTCGAAGAGTAGATGATGAATGCTGTATCAGTTGAGATGCAACTATGTCCCTAATATGCGCAGAAACGCATTGCATTCTGCCAAGCCTGGTAGCAGATCTGGAGAGGAGTTTTCGGGGCCATTCATCTCCGGGTCCACAAGTGCTTGGAACTGCAAGTTTTCGCTGCTCACTTCTAATCAGGAGGCTCGTAATGGATACCCTTGGCCCCTTGGTGCATCTCTTTCCAGGCCCCGGTAAACACCAAGAAAGGAAGCCCCATTGATCTAGGATGCCTGGCGCCAGTAGGGGCCTTTATCCCACGCTCCCGCTGTGAAGATCTTTGGAACCCTTGATGCAAAGTGGGGCTATAGAACTCCGAAACGACGCCTGGTCTAAAGCCTTGCAGACCCAAACCTCTGGAGCTGTTTTCTGGCGAGCTCTCAAAAAAACCCGGACTCAACATCCGACATCTTCTTGTCCACAACTTTCCACATGCAACCTCAACATCAAGGCCTTGGTGGGGTGGCCTTGGCCTCTGTGCAAAGAGCCCCCCCAAGTTGCTTCTCAGGCCTGCATCGCGCAGTACGCATGCCTGAAACGCATGGGCAACCTCTGGAGTTCATCGCCTATCCGTGCTGGACTTATTGACTAAAAAATTGGCATGTGTCGGCATTTCACTTGGCTTGCTTTTGTCCAAGCTCTGCTGCCACGCGAAAAGGGGGCATCAGTTTCTGCACCGTGTGTGCCGTGCGCGGAAGAGACGTCCCCTTGCCCCTCGCCTTGCGCTAGCGAGGCCAGGAGGCTTTCTGCGCCGCGCACTCGACATTGGTTCTAGTCCCGAAGAAGCCAAGCTTGAAAGAAGTCTTCCACCTGGCCCATTTTTCGGAATGCTGCTCGTACGTAGTGGTTTGCAGTGCAGGTGGGGAGTGGGGAGGCGCCTTCCGGTGGGCCTTCTCAGGTCCTCATGTAGACACCAACCAGGATGGTTCAATCCAGTGGACGGCCATCTTGCAAACCTGGCTGTGATTTTGTGGAGATGGCAGTTACAGAGTTACAGAGGCTCTTAAAGGGATCTTGTGACAGGTACTTGACAGGAGATGGCAGCCTGGGCAAAGCAGCGGAAGGCATGCCGAGGGATTCATGCGGGTGCTTCCAGATGCGATGTGTGGTTCAGCTGACCCATTCAGGTGCCACAATCTTCCCCGATGGCTGGTGTCGGAGATTTGCTGTTGGCACCTGCACAGTTCAGCTTCAGAAGAAGTCCAATTGACTGCCCTGAGCTGCGGTGTAGACTTAGACTTTGCAGCTCTTGGGATGAAACTACCAGGAGCCATGACCTGAACGAGTGCTGCGCTTTGGCCGCGCCATCGCCCCAGGTATTGCCAGAGCCATCAAAGGACGCAGAGGTTTAGAGCCGTTTATGGGTTTACGGTTTCGGTGCTTTTCAAGAAAATAAGGGCGTTGCTTCCTGCTCCAGGCAGCAGATTCGAGAGGCAAGACGTCTTTGGCGTGTATCATGTCTCTGTGTGACCGTCTCCTTGTTCTGTCAATCTGAAACAAGACCATCTCGTTCAAACATGCGACATAGCGCTTCCACACATGCGGCTGAGAGTTGTGTTCTTCCTGATGTATATGTGCTTTGCCGTCCGTCCCTAGCAATGGCTACGCAGGCCATCTATCCATGGAACATTGTCCAAGATTCCCAGCTTGTAGATTCATAGGTTTGGCCACTGTTGAACAAAGAGCAGCCAAGCAAGGGCAAATCATGCTCACAATGCAGCAGAGAAACAGCATCCATCCTTTTCGTAGATGACCGTACTTGGCAGCCATGGGTGTACAAGGCTGGCTTTTGTGTGTGTGTGTGTGTGTGTGTGTGCAGATTGGCCCGTGTTTTTGTGGGACTTTGGCTGCTTGAGGCCTTTGGGACCTGGCGTCCCCAGCAGGGCAGCGAGTCAACTTTACTGTCTGGCCCCATGACCAGGGAGGGCTTCGGATTGCGAGCATCTGCACCTCCGGGACCAAGGCCCTCGAGAACAAGGTGGTCGCCGTAGATGCAACCTGGCCTGAGATGGGGTGCTGATGGTTAGAGAAGTCTCGGGGACCACAAGCTGGCAGCGGGCATGTTCAATACATGTCGCCAAGGCGAGCATATGGATGTACCACTTCCTGCAGCTTGGCTTAGCGTGCCAACTGCTGCACCCCTGAGTTTGAACTTCGATTCTTACACCCTGACTGGAGCCATGTTCGCAGGAAGGCCATGAGAGATGAGAAAGGCGGGGGGGCAGCTCACCCTGTATCTGAACGAGCTGGCGTGCCACGGTGCTGCTAGGTGATATGGTCAAAGGAGCGCACATGATTGGCTTCTTTCGGCGGATCTGCAAACTGCCTTCCGGCATCTGTACTGTGGAACTTGAGTTTGACCACTGAGTACACTCTGCCCCAGCTTCAGCCCCAGGAGTAACGAGCTCCTAAGTCGATGCAGTCCAGCTGCACAGTTGCGCATGATTTGTGCAAAGAAGCCCAAGGTTGTACCTCAAGATCAGACCAGCGACTTGGATCGCAGGGGTTGCGCAAGCCTCGCAAGGCATGAAATGCACGCAAGCGACGGCGCCACGTCTTTGCTGATTCTTCCGTGCCATGCGAGAACCTGTGTCATAGGCATAGGGTTTAGGGTTTAGGGTTTAGGGTTTAGGGTTTAGGGTTTAGGGTTTAGGGTTTAGGGTTTAGGGTTTAGGGTTTAGCCAAATGGCCTTCTTACGGCCTTTGTGAGCCCCTGTACAATCCCTTGGCCTCCCCTGGTGCAGGTCTTCGTGTTTGATGGGCCCCCGCCAGCACTGAAGCCCCTTGCTTGCCTAGCGTGCAAGTCCTTCTTTTCAGAGTTCTTATAGTTCTAAACTCGTTTGGATTCTCTGGGTTTGGGGTTTGAATCTCTTTGGCTTTGGCTTCTTTGGTTTGGGTTGAGGGGGTTTTTAGACTTTCCTTGCTTCTTGGCCCGGGGGGGGGGGGGGGGGAGGGGGCGACACGAGCTCGCTGCCCAGAAGAAACCCTGAGGTGGCAGACTCTCCGGCTCCGGGCGCAGCAGCGTGCCTCAGAAGAGCGACTGAGGCGAAAGGCGGCCACCTTGCTGCAGGGAGGGCGCGAAGTTCAGATGCCCGGTGGTTCGAATCCGTTTGTGCTGCGGACATGTGCATACATATTTGTTATTTGCGCTGTGTGATGTGCTGTGCATGATGTGGACATCCGTATGCTGAAGCCATGCATTTCAGCTGTCCCTTCAGTGTGCAGTATCAGATCAGGTGGAGAAACGCCTTGTAGATTTCTGCAAGTGGCAGTACGCAATCAAGACCACCAGCATTGAATTGAAGATGTATCCTATCCTTTTTGTATTGGTCCGGGCAAGCTTGTTGTGACTTGGTCACATGCTTGATTCACAGCAGTTGCATCGACAGGTGTGCAGAAAGGGCTTTGATAGTAGCCGTACTGCCCCGAGTATCGCAACAACGAAACCCAAATTGTTTTGTCTGCCCGCAGCCTGTTCTCAACACGGTTCAGATCCACGGTTGCAAAGGGAGTAGTTCTGCACATCTCAGGTAGAGAGACTTCTCCGAAACCAGTGCCTCACCTTGCTACAGTGTGATTGCGGTGCCCTGCTAGACCGTCAGAGCGCATTGCAATGTCGCCATTTTTTGCTTGTACAATGTTCTCACATCCTGGCAGTGATCATTGGCCGAGGGGTGATAGGACCTGATGCCTAACTAAGTTGCCTCAACTCCCTCTCTATCTCTCTCGCTCTCTCTTTCTCTGTCTATTCTCTTTCTTTTTTTTTTTTTCTCTCTCTCTCTCTCTCTCTCCCTCTGTCTCTCTCTGTTTAGCTTTAGTTTTGGAATTGCAGTGTGTGTGTGTGTGTGCAGTCTGCATTGAGGCTGCAGCAACATCTACTGCGCGCAGCTGGTGCTGCCTCTGCATCTGGCGCAGCCGGAGCTTCTGCCGTTGAAGAAGTGAAGGAGCCCTGTACGACAGAACTTCAACCCCAATCGGCTGGAAACGAACCGCCTCAGTGAGTTGGGACCACGGTCTTCTTAGACTTTGCACCAGGCGGACGACGTTGCTGCAGAGCCTGCAGAGAACCTGGAGCCCGAAGGGGTGCAGGCTCGCTATGAAATCCGGTAGTTCTGACGTCAAGCACATGTGTTCAGGCCCCTCCCCTCACAATGTGCCGCAGGCCGGTGAGGACGAGGGCTCCCAGTCGGAGGCCTTCGCTTCTGAAGTGGCTCCAAGCAGACTTAGATGACCTGGCCAGGCCTCGGTGGTTTCTGCGCATCCAGCGCCAGAGATGCCAGCAGCAGGCAGCCGCCGTTGGGAACGGCGTCGTCACCGGCCTTAAAGGGGCGGACAAAGTTGAGCTCAAAGAGACTAAAAAAAAAAACTTCCTTACCCGAATTGGTCATGCGTTGGTATACAGAGCAACCCGCCCTGACCTCTGAGCATGACCTTGTTGCAGCGCGACACGAAATGGTGCCGGGGGATGTTAGCACACTTTCGCACCTGCACGGTGACGCTTTCATCAGCTCACAACCCGACATGTCCATGTAGGGGCTTAGGAGGCTCTGCATTTCAGGTCAATCTTAGCCATGGGTACTCAGGTACGCGCAACGGTGCCGTGCCACTGCCCTTTCGCGGATTCATGGCCAAGCGCCGCGGCGTTTCCGAGGTGCGGCTTGCCATTTGGGCATTTCCCAAAACAGGTACCGGGGTACCCCGTTTATACCCCAAATAGAACCAAGGGACCCCCAAAAAGTGTCCATTTGGGGGACCCTGACATGCATCAGCATGCGGCCATGTGGAGACTGCTCGGCTGCTGCCGGAGACCGGGACAGCCAAGGGACAAGAAAGCCAGTCGTTTCTTCAAAGGGGTCATGCAAAGGCTGGAGACTTGCTAGAGGCCAGGGCCACAGTGGGACAAGAGCCAAATGAGGAGATTTCCATAGATTGCATTCCCTCCCGGTCAAGGTTGGCCTTGAACTTTGGCAACTGAAGGCTGCCCAATGAGCCGTAAGATTTGAAGCACAAGGCAGTGGCCACGCGCACCCTTTGGCTGCTGTGGGAGTTAATTCCTGTAAGCATCGTTACTTCCGCGAAGCCGACACGAACCGATTAAGAACCTTAACCTATGCCCGAGCTAGCTTCCAAAACTAGTGCAAAGGACAGTATGTGGTTTTCTTAGACTTCGAGTTGGGCCCTGTGTTATGAAGGTTTTGCGGGTCATTGCGACAGAGAAGGCCATGAGAGCCTGACTGTGCCTTGATAAGACAGTAACAAAACACAGAACAAGCGTGGGCCTCAGCGCTCTAGAAGGCAAGTTGCTACATGCAACCAATGCCGGGCCATAATGTAACATGATTTCGGCACGAACTGTCTAGCCTTCAAGGAGCTCACTCGATTTCAATCATGACGTGTTCCGTATCTTACCCGGCTGCCCTTGTCCAAGTTATCTGAACTTGAGAGTCAACATCACCTACTGAAGGGGGCAGGCAGCGCCACTGCTTGTAGTGTGCCCACAGGTTGTTGTGCCTGAGCTTCCAGATGAGCCACTCCGCGACATCCTGTTCCTTCGTGGCAGATGGGCTTTGTGTCGAGTAGGGTGGAGATTGCTCGATATTGGGGCTAGGGACCCTCTGCATCGGAACTCATCCGCTTCTGGAAGGTGCCTTTAAGGGGGCCCTATCGTACCCAGGAGTGATCTTGCTTGGCCAGGCAAGTGCCTGATCGTCGAAATGCCAGAGGTCGAATGCGCCAGCCAGACGAGTGGAAGGCACTGAAACGAACGCATGCAGATGATCATAAACCTTTAGCCTTAAACCCTAAACCCTAAACCTAAACCCTGAGCAGGTCACCCTCTGGTACTTGTCAGTACCCGAGATCATGAAAGCCTGACATGGGCATGTGCCTTCATGTACCCCTCAAGATCCTCCGTCCCTTGTTAAACGGAAAGCCACTGAAATCCATGCCTTGTGGATCCCAGGGCTACGCGCTGCCTGGCGGGGGAATGGTCACAGTGCCTTTAGATGGCCCTGTCGCATTGGAGGAGCTTGGCAGACTCCGCAGACATAGCAGTGGTGACGAAGAATGGGCTTATCAGCTGTAGCTGAAGCGCTTAGGTGTGAAAACGCTGCATTTGCAGGAGTTCGAGCTCTTGGACCCGAAAACCAGATACATGTTGCTGCAGCGTGCGCAAGAGGATTCCTGGGAACGGGCTCGGATTCGCCGTTGGGCTTGTTACCAAGAGCCCCCCCCCCTCCCCCCACCCCCCTCCCTTCGCCGAACTCATGAGCGGTGGTCTTCATCCTAAACACCGGACCCCGTTGTATGTATCCAACTTGGGGCATGGGTGTTGTTGCGTTTTGGGTTTTGGGCTGGACAGGCCTGGTTTGGTGAATCTCGCGTCAAGTCGGTGGAGGCCAAGGACGATATGGGTGCCTTCGTGAATGCTTCTTGTTTGCCTCCGGTTTCCGAGCGTGTTCAAACTTCTTGGGCTACCTCGGAGCACCCTCACTGTCCATGTTGTCATGGTTGGGTTCAGTCATGCCAGAGCATTCACAACACATGGCAGTGCACGCAGATCATTGTCAGCAGAATTCGCTGTAACCGCTTTTACGCCCTGATGGCCTGTGCATCAACCGGGGCAAGCAGCCAAGGTTCAGCTCGAGATGTTTCTGCACCTTGTTCGGTAAGCAGCTAGGTCATACCGCAAAGTGCTCAAAATGGCGCAGTCTAGCACTTGCAAGACTCTTGGTTCCTGTAGAGGCTAGAAGCGAACCGGCAATTCAGGTTGAGCGTTGCTGTCTGAGGCGGCACATTCGCACCAACAAAGAGCTGGAGAAGGTGAAGAGCTCCAGCTCAAACAGATCCTATCCTTACCACAATGCATCCGGAAAAGGCAGTGTGTTCAACTCTCGCAGAAAGTGTGGTGTGGCTGAGGAGAAGTATGGCTGAGCAAGCCGCCCACCCCGCAGGCGCCTTGCACGGCATCGTGGTGAGATGCACGAGAGAGTTGTTCAAACTTGGGCCACTTTTTGGTGCCATAAACTATTGAGTTTATAAGGGAAAGGCTCGGGGAAAGGCCAAATCACAACCTGCATGAGCTTTTGCTTGTTATGCTGTGTTGCATTTACCTGGTTCTGTAGGTGTCCGAAGTCACGAAGAGAAGGAAGGCATGTCTTGCGGGCTGCTGCTTGTGTGGCAGGTGGTGACATGGCCGAAGGCGAAGTCTACCGCCCACCGAGCTTCTTGCGAGCACAGGCCATGCTGGAAGGTAGCTGTAGTAAGTAAGAGAGACACTCTTCTTTTTGGGGGGGTCGCTGTAGGTCGCTGTAGGTCGCTGTAGGTAGCCAGTTACCAGTTGCCCAGCAGCAAGTCTGCTTCCGTACCTGAGCAATGTCTGGCAGGCAGAGGTTGCACCGGCACCTGAAGAGGCCGGAGATTTTGACATTGGGCGCATGGGCACGTGATGGCCATCTGAGGACTCTGAGAGCAAGGGCAAAGGCAGTGGCAAAGGCGGCAAGGGCAGAGGCAGAGGCAGAGGAAGGAAGCAGCGGCAGTGCCTCGGCGAGGGTTTGGCACACTGCGCTCCATTGCGCCGCTGGTGTTGCGCTCGGAGGCTCGATGGGGCCGATCCGAAGCGATTCGAGCCATTGCGAGGCCATGCGAGTACTGTGTGATGCATTTTCAGAAGCTGTGGTTAGGTAAGTTAGGACAGCAGGTGCAGAAATAACCATCCCGAAACGAAGGTCTCCTGGCTTGGGGCTTGGATAGGATCTGGCAGTGTCAGAACTTCTCTGCACCACGCAGGCTCAAAGCATATCTTCCGCTTTTCTGTTTTGGGTTTTGGGCCTTCCTCAGCCAACGCGAGTACCAGGTTCAGGCGATGCTTTATGCAGATCGCGGAGCACATCACAGTGGAGTAGATTTTAGTCCAAGATCACGAAGGAAGCAAGTTCTCATCTTCAGCCCGCTTGAAGAAACTGTTCCCACTGCAGCCATGGCATTTGCTAGAGATGTCTTTCCCTGGCGCGGTCCGCATGCCCCCGTTCGACTGGCGGATGCCCGAAGTGCGATTCCGATGCCGATGGCACGTGGATGGATGCCACTTTCAGGAAGGAGGCCCTCAAGGCACTTCGCTCCAACTCAGAGGGCTTCCTACGATGACCTCTCGTGGGGGCAGGTAGCCGCGTCCGTGCTCGCAGGCATTGCATGCGCGGCAGTGTCCGAGTCAAAGGTGAGGCATCCTTCAGAGAGCCAGGACTCAAGTTGGCGGGAGTTCCGTGCGCGACTGGTGCAGAAGGAGCAGGCGGAGAGCGGCAAGGACATGCTGCAGAGTGAGGATGCTGGTTGGCTGCATTCCACAACGCTCATCGAGAAGGGTTCCGTGCTGATATCACGTAGCGGGGACCAGTTCACCTTGGATCAGCAATACTTTCTGCACTCAATCATCCTCATCTTGAAGAGGGATCAAGGTGGGGATGTCGGTGTGATCTTGAACCGCCCATCGGAATGGAGCGTGGAAGACCTGGGTGTGCAACGACCCAATGCCCTGAAGGAAGCGGAGCTACAGCTGAGGAAACTTCTGGCGAGCCTTGCTAACTTGGGTGGGCCACGTGTCGAGGAGCAGCCATGGAAAGTCTCCTACGGTGGGCCCCTGCATTCCGCACGGGATGCAGAGCGTGGGCAGCCGACACTGCTGTGTCTGTACCGTTGTGACGGTGACAGCGACCAGGGAGAGGAAGTCTATGTCGCCCACAATCCCTTAAAGGGGTAGAAAGCAGAGATATAAGTAAGGCTAAGGCGAAGTAAGGGGGCATATTTGCCTCCGCCCCTCTCAAACCTCTGTAAAAAAATAGGCTTCAAGCACAGCAAAGCGAACTCCCCTTGAGGAGATCATCCCTGGCCTCCGTTGGCTGCCCTTCAGCCGCGCAAGGGAGATGGTGGCAGCAGGCGCCAGGCAGGAGGACTTCCTAGTCCTCTCGGGCTACTGCGGCTGGCACCGTGGTCAGTTGCAAGAGGAGCTGGACGCTGGCAGCAGCTGGTTGCTCGCTGCAGCGGATCACCAAGCTCTTTTTGGCCGAAAGGGATTGCTCAGCGCCAACCGAAACCTGGGCCTCAGCCGGTGGAAGAAGTTGCACGAGAAGTTCCTTGACTTTGCCTCCATCGAGAGCCACGATGACACGACCTCCGAGGCGGCGCTCAAGCGATGGATGGCAGACCTCGCACCGAGGCACCTAAACCCATCAAACCCTTCACTCAGGGCGTGCTCTGAGCGCCGTCTCCCGGCGATCATGGCGGGAAGTCTCCTCCGCGGTTCAGCTTCGCATTGGATTCTTGGGGGTCCAACTGAGCTGAGACCTTCAAAGTCCGGCACCAGCAGTAGCCAGCCACCAGCACAGTACCTGCACAAGAGCGTGCTCCTGGTTCTGACCGACATCACGCCGGATCAACCCTCTGCGGCTCTGATAGAGAGATGGCGGTAGAATCAGACTCTAGATTCGCTTCGCGAGGAGGTTGCTCTAAAGTCTGCCGTGCTCTGGCGCTGATAAGGTACTGGTGCTTCTCACGGGGCCGAAGATTGGAGAGCTACCAAAGGGCAAAGGGGACGTTTTCTTCGGAGGGCGCCCTTGCGGCACTGGCAATCAAAGGTCGTGTATGAACGCCGTTCGAAGCCATGTTTCGTTCTGAGGTGGGCGCAGCCCAGAAAGACGCATGAAGTTCTTCAAGTACCTGGTGGCTACATCTGGGGCCACATGGACTTGTTTTGGCCGCCTGTTGATCGCTATAAACAGTGCACTTTGGGACTACTTGGCCAGGCCAGTTGACCTTTGCCCCCGGCATCTTACAGGAGCTCCTGGATTTGGGTGCCGAGCTTGGATTCGTTTAGTGTGGGGTGCTGGTAGAGTGTCGTTCCGAAGATCTTTCTTCAGCAGACCCCATGGCCACTCGTTTGGCAATTCATCGATGCTGAGGTGCAGTGGAAGAGGCATATGGGTCGACTCTGCGCGAGGTCTCCCCCTTGTTTTCTCTCTGTTGGGGCTTTGAGAGGTTGAGCTTTGCAGGTTCTCGAAGCTCCCCCGGCACTTCGCTGGGCCACTGCAGGAGGATGCCTCGACAGCATCAATGCCGCAGAGCCAGCATTGGGAGTAAGTAAGCACGGCACTGGATTTGCACCAGGTGTATCTTGTAGTAGAGTGCGAATTTTGGCCAAGGAAGCGTCAGCGGCTTTGCTAGGGAATGCTCAGCAGAAGCAGTGGTATCGACACTACCTGGGCATAGCTGTCGAAGAGCTCCGTGATTGACCACGTTGTCATGCCGGATTTTCACCACCAAGTCTTGTGAGCATAGCACTTCGTGCAGCCATGACTCCTGGAGAGGAGATGAAGCTTCCAATCCCGCTGGTGGGAAGCCACGCTGCAGTAACTGGTGTGGCGCACGCGGCACACCATCCTTCTATAGCTTTGTAGGCTTCATCCGACTCATCCTCTCCTCTTGCGAACCCCGTTAGGAGGGTTCGGGGTTGGGCGAAGCTAGCCGAACTTGAACAGCGTATTATAGCATATTGGATTTCTGTACTCCCCCGCCCCAAGGTATAGGTTCTACGTCCTATATAGTATTATCTTGCCGCCTTGCAACAGGAAGTTTGCGTGGCAAGTTCAAAAAACTGTTTAATTAGATGCGAGAGCGCAGAAGCCTGCAGTGGGCATGGCCTTGTGAAAACGCAGTGTGCATCAAGCGATTGCGGCGTTGTCACTCTTGTGGCAGTTGCTGTGTCTCACTTGCTGGCAGTTGGCTCAGAGGCTGAAGTATTGCCGGGCACGATGTTGCGTGCGTGAGCATGCCTGAAGCATGCATCTGGCGATGCACATCTGAAAAAGGGACGTTTGTGCACCTCACCGTTGGGGTGACTACTTGTAAACGTCTGCACGCGCCTGCACGCGCCGCGCCGCCTCAGCAGCCGGTTGGCGCAAAGCAAGGTGTAGCATGCGCATCGCCAAGGAAAGAAAGCCAAGTCTTGTATCACTCGGTGCAGCACCACGCAAGTCATGAGTTCGGGAGGCAGGATGGCTTGCAAGAATTTCAGGTGGGTGGGTTGTTTAGGCGTGGGCCGACAGCCGAGAACTCCGCGGCATCGATTTGGGCCCCCTTCGAACTCATGACATATTGATACAGACGGCTTTCTTTCGCGTGCGATGCGCATGCGACATCCCGCGTTGGGCCAGCCCGCCTGCAGAGCGCTGACAATTCGGTTCGCCACACTGCCCGGACCCAAAATCCCGTGGCAAGGCGGCGGTGAGACAGAGGAAGCGATGTCCTGGCTGGAGGCGGTATAGGGTTGACTCCGTGATCGCGGACTGGGCCTGCACCTTTGGCCCCTGAAGTCTGTAATTCGACCACTGCTGCGGCAGGCTCCCTCGGCTGATGAAGCAGAATCGGAAGACTTCACGAAGGCCTGGGATTGCCCAAAGGAAGTCGCATGTCGTCTTCAGTCTGGTAAGTTTTACACTGTTTCCTGGTATCCCTCAACTCCTTAGACCCTGCGCAAAAGATCGACATCTCTCCCCTGAGAAGGTCGCTCAGAATTCCTTGGAGGAAGATGTGGACAATGCGGAAGATCTCTTCGGGGCATCCTACTTTGATGAGGCAAAGTGCCGTGCAGTCACCCACGCTCCATCGCGCATGCTTCTCCCGGCACTGTCAAAATTGCGAAGCCCTTAACCTTGCCAGCCATTTTGGCACAAGTCTTTGTTGGTTCAAATGAATTGACCAGGCTTTTCATGCCCACTACACCTTGATGTCTTACTGCAATACTACCCATGAGTCAGCTAGGCAGGTGCAGACCGCCAGAGTTCTTGACAGACCAAAAGAATCCAGAACCAAAAAAGATGGCAGGAGCCAGATCCCGAAGTGCGCCCGGCCAAGCGGTTGCGACACGAGTTGCAGCTGCGTGAGGAGGCTCTCGGCTCCGGAGATGGGTATGCTTTTCGAATCCTGTAGTTTTGGGTGCCCTGTACTTATGTATCTGATCTATCTCCCAAAGTCTCCTCTGCTTCATTCAATTTACATTCGCGTGGGCACCAGGGTGGGGCAGAACTGGCCTTTGAGAGTTGTCAAAGCCCATCGCGACCGTCTTCCGATGCCACAAGTGAACTGGCTGCATCTGTGTGCCACGTGAATGCGGCGCATCACTAGCCAGCAAATGGTTGTGTTTTTGGGGCGTGCAGCCATCGTGCACCCACCCTTGGTACACAATGCAGTGATCAAGGCAAGAATGTCTTCCGTGAGCATGCCTCTGTCTGCTGTCAAGGTTCGTCTGCGCGCGTTTCGTGGCAGAGTCTGGGTCCGTTCTCGCATGCGGAGGAAGCGCCTTGGACTGCCAAATCAGAGAAGCGTATACAGCAATGCTGATGCCATTTAGGCAGTCACCAACGCCGCGTCCACGGTGGCAGAGGCAAGTGCAGAGCCAAGCGAGATGCAGGTCGAGGTGGAGGTGGAGGAGGCGGTGGAGGAGGTGGAGGTGGAGGAGGAGCAGGAGGAAGAAGAAGAAGATGGGCTGGAGGAAGATCCAGCGCATAAGCTGCGGAGCCAGGACGTGGATGAAGGCAAAGGGCCACCTCCGGACGAAGCAGTCGATCTTGAAGGCTGCAGTGGGAGCCAGAGCTGCGAGACCGGACTTGCTTGTCGACCTTCTGATGCCCCTGTGTTCACTGGCCGTGGTTACGAAACCAGCGGATCTCTGACAAGACCACCTTCGCCAATGGAGGCCTGGATGCCTGGAGCACAAGTTAGAGCTATCACTCAGGGATCATCAGCTCCCTCATCATCCCTCCCTGAAGCCTGGGCCTCACGCACCTTGGCGGTTTAGGTCTGGGCTTTCCCTGAGTCAGTTCCCCGGACGCGCGTCACCCATGTGTACCATGCCGGGCACCGGGACTATCGGGATGTGGCAGGGCCCGAGAGATGCAAGCGACTGCCCAAGCGAAGGGCCAACGAATGTCAAAGAGGCACGGGGCGCTTGCAAGTAGGGTGCCGAAGGATCCTGGCTGTAGTTGCTGATTTTTGCACTGTTGCTTCAAGGCTTCCAGAGCTCTGCAGGTCCTGGACGACACTTCTCAGGTCGCACGGCCCACTGTGCCTCAGGTAGAAGCCGACGAAGGTACGCTGTTGTTGCCACTGATGCTGCGTTACTTCTGCAACGTCGCTTTTCTGGCCAGGGCGCGACTCTGGCATGCCGGTCGACTCTCAGCCGGTGGCGCCCGACATAACGCTCGCGAAGGAGAACGCGCGAATACCCACGAGGGCTAGGTAACATGCTTGATTTTGCCGCTCAGATTCCCACCATGCGTGTGTGTGGTAGCCTGGTTATCTCGGCCCCCCCCTCCCCCCCCCCCGCCAAACAATTCGGAGTGCGGGTAGGGGTCGAGGGTGGAGGGGAAGCCTTGAAGCTTGAGGGTCGAAGCTTTCAAGTTAAGGCTTTCTATTCAAAACTCATTTTGAGTTTTTGGCTCCCTGCACCCCCCCCCCCCCCCCAATCATCCCCGGGCCGCGAACTTCGCATAATTGCTTGTAACCATTGTCAATAGGGGTGCAGGGGTCTCCCATATAATTTTTCCGCAAACGCCCGTAAAAGCAGGTAGCGATCTAAAGCGGGTGCAATATTTAGATAATTTCAGCTCGGATCGCCGAGACGACTCGCATGAATTATGGCATTCTGTTTCGAGTTGAGTCGGCAGATGGGGGAGGTGGCGAAAACCATGGCTCTTGTATCATATTCGTTGCCGTCACCTCGCCATCCTTTCACAAGGGAGCCCGTGATGCTGGACAGGCCAATGTGTTACCAGACTTCCGTGCCAAAGTTGAAGTGATGGCATGTGAAGCTTCCAGCCTCACAACACAAAGCCTCGACAATCAACTGAATTAGCTGTCTGTTCTGGCAGCCTTTCAGGACTTTTGCCCATCTCCTACAATCGTCAAAAACGGCAGAGACAACCATTGGCAACTCCGAGCAGAGAAGGGGGCCCAGATGTTTGGGAATAGCGCCAACACGATGAGGAAGTAGTTGCAAGGGACCCACACCGAAAAGAAATCAAGCAAAGCATGAAGAGGAAAGAGGGGATTAGAGGCGGGTGCCTGCTTTGTGCTACCCATACACCTATGGCCCGGACCTTGGCGGATTGTACTGCTTGCTTCCTGCGCAACTCTCCCAAAAGGCGGAGGAGGAGATGGAAGGGGGAGAGGGGGAGGGGGACGTGGAACAAGCCCGTGCGGATGTCAAAAGTTGCGCAGCATGCGAGAGCGGCGACGCAAGCGACGTGCCGTCACGTAGAAATAACAATCGCTGTACTCTTTGAGGTTGTCTTGTTGGCCGCGGCCCCCGGGTCTGCATTTTGCGGCGGTGCTGAAGTGGTACAACATGGTTCCAGTTACTAAGCGTTGCTATGCACGCTTCTTTCTCAATGGCAAAACTTGCGATCACCAGAGTGAAGCGTGTCAGCTACCCAATGAGATTAGCAGTGATCTTAGTTCGAGGTCAGCTCCAGAATGCTCAGAATAGCGAGTGGTGTCTGTAATTTGAGTCGAAAGAGGAATCAAGAGGAGCAGTGCCAACTACGCAAGTCGTCAAACTAAATCCAGCATTAGTCACTCAGTAGACTCGGTATTTGCAGTTTCATGAGTCTCGTGCTCCTGACTTGGGCAGCTGTCAGCCGTTCGGCTCCGATTGATCGTGGTCTCTGCAGAGCAGGATTCAAAGAAGTCGGAAGCTGGGTGCTCACAAGGTCCCAGCCCCTTGGCTTAAGGCGGTTCGGACAACACGTCTGGTTCAACAGTAAGTCTTGAGGACTGATGCCTCAAAGTGCTGCCAAAGATGCAGCAGATTCGCCGCAGACAGGCAGCACCATTATTTGCAACTGCTGCGCTAAAGCTGCTTGCTTACCTGCTTGTGTTCTCGCAGGCGAGGTAACAAGCAAGCCACCGCTGATCAATCCTGTGGCCGAGGTGGCCGAGGTCAGCAAGCGGTTGACAAGCAACCAAAGCGCACCCGCAGAACGGACAAGCGTTTCATGCTGTGCCACACAGGCTGCCGCCAGAACAGCAGCTGCCGCAGCCGCATCGCAGATGGCACCAAAGCCGACGCTTGCCGAGGTTTTGAGGAAGAGGGGTTCAAGGGTCAGTGGCTGGGTGGGTCCGCTTGTTGTGTGCGCGTTGGTGGTGCTGCCGTGTCCGCGTGGTTGCTCAGGGGCAGCATTTCTGCCAGTGCTTCATCGACCGATGGCGTGCCCTCGGCCCAGCCATGCAGAGTTCTGGTCAGATTCTTGTGTCACAAAGAGAGAAAAGTCTCCACCAGCGCCCAGCTTTATCTGCCTCCTGTGCCAGGTGGTGCAATACGCACTTTCAGTACCGCTGGCGGTGTCGGCAGGATGGTGTCTCTGACGCTTGTGAGGCAGGGCAGATGAGGTGCAGCGCATAGGCATGCCATGCCCGCCCTAAGCAGCTTCTTTGGGCTGTTTAGTTTGGGGGCGAGACGTGGGCACCAGGCGTCGACACCTCAACCATCGAGTTCTTCAGGCTACTTGCGGGGAGGAGCTCTATCCCAACATCCGAGGGAGTTCTGTGCCATCGATCACTTCAGGTTCTAAAGGCAAAGCAACAAAAGGCAAAGGGAAAGGCAGTGGAGGAGGTGGACGAAACGCGACTCTGGCAAGCTCACATGAAAATCCATTTGTTCCATCGTGCCTACCATGATTTACGCGTGTCAGCCGACAGGTGAAGAAGCTACGCTCGGAGATGATGAGCTTGAGGAATGGGGAACGGCTAAGTTTAGTAGACTTCCTCTCAGCGCTGTCTGGAACCCGCGGTCTTTGCCGAGTCCCCTTTTGACCCCAAACCCTTCTTCGCCCTGCAACGTGGACTTCTGTTCAGCCGAAGCGAAAAAGCCTAAACCCTAAATCCGTGCACCCTAATCCTTCGTTTTTGAGTTTCCAGTGGTGTGCAGAGCCATAGCCCTGAAGAGGAGCTGGAGTTCCAGCGCCTAGCCGCGGAGCTCGAAGATGAGCATCGCGAGCTTAGGGCAGAGGCCGGAGATGCAAGTGGGGTTTTCGCAAAATAGGGTTACATTTCAAGGGTTCCCTTAGTTGCGATTCTAGTGTTTTACAGGCTTCAGAGGTCCGTGTTAAATAGTGTTTTGGAGGCATAAGAAGGAAGTCCCAAGTAGTGCAACTTTGCGACTTGTCCAGTCATGTAATTTTTTGGTTGAGCTCTAGCTACAAGATGTTGGCGCCACCATGCCAACCAAGCTTGACGGCGGGAGCAGAACTTGTGGTTCCAGTACCATCCAGTACCCTTTGTATGTCTTCTAGGGCAATATGAGCCACATCCGCGTACTCACGCGAGAACTGCTTGGCTGCAGCACCACTTCAAAAGTTTGTGCAAGGCCCGGCGTGCAAAGCGAGGTGCAGATGTTGTGACGCCGGAGATGCAGGCACTTGTGACATTCATGCCTATGCGGTCCTGCGCATGAACAAGTGTATGCTTTGCTGACAAAGCGGAATATATGGAAGCAGAAATGTGTGCCACCTGTCCTGGTCTCCATGCATTCCATGCATTTTGCATGCTGCTGTCAAGGCTGATGTGGAAGCATTGCTCGAAGCCCTTGGAATTCCATACGTGCATGCGCCAGCAGAGGCAGGCAGCACTTGTGAGCATAAATGTAAAGAATTCGTAATATATGTGTGTATGAAAATATGTACATATATGTATACATATATATATATATATATTGCGTTCTGTGGTTCACGTCTACTTGATTAAGTACCTATATGTATGTTTTTATTAAGTATCTATATGTATATTATGTTTACAGAAGGGTGCGCTGTGGGGCCTGCGTTTTTGAAACGCTCTTCGTTGAAGATTCCGTTGTTTGAGGTTGGATGGGCGAAGTTAAGTAGTTGAACTATACTAAGGTTAGATGGGCGTGGTTGACTGTCATACGTTACTGGTTAGGTAAGGTTAACTTGATTTCTTATGGTTGATTTTTATAGAGTTTTTTTGTGTAGAGGAAGGGTTTGCTTATAAGCAGTTGGCTTGCTTATAAGCATTGATTCTTTGGGGGTGGGGGGGAGGGGGGGGCTCTTCGTTGAAGATTCCGTTGTTTGAGGTTGGATGGGCGAAGTTAAGTAGTTGAACTATACTAAGGTTAGATGGGCGTGGTTGACTGTCATACGTTACTGGTTAGGTAAGGTTAACTTGATTTCTTATGGTTGATTTTTAGGGTGGGTGGGGGGGGGGGGGGGGGAGGGGGGGGGGGGGGGTGGGGGGGGGGGGGGGGTGGGTGGGTCTTGGGTTGTGGGGGGTTCCCCCCCCACCCCCCCCCTCCCCCTCCCCCCGTCCCCCCTCCCCCCCGCTCCCCATCCCCCCCCCTCCTCGCCCAGGTGCCTGGATATACAATCTTTAAAATTTAATTAGAACTCCATTGAAATTTTAAAGGTTTTAAAGCCTTTAAATTCCTTTAAAACCTTTAAAATTTAAATGGAGGTCCAATTAAATTTTAAAGGGCGCGGGCCCCCTTTAAAATCTTTAAAATCATTAAAATCTTCAAAATCTTTAAAATTTAATTGGACCTCCATGTAAATTTACATGGTTTTAAAGGTTTTAAAGCCTTTAAATTCCTTTAAAACATTTAAAATTTACTTGGGGAGGCCCTCAATTGAATTTTAAAGGGGCGGGCCCCCCCTTCAAAATCTTTAAAATCTTTGAATTTAATTGGACCTCCATTTAAATTTAAATGGTTTTAAAGGTTTTAAAGCCTTTAAATTCCTTTATAAAATTTACTTGGAGAGGCCCTCAATTAAATTTTAAAGAGGGTGGGCCCCCTTTAAAATCTTTAAAACCTTTAAAATTTATTTGGACCTCCATTTAATTTTTCAAGGTTTTAAAGGAATTTAAAGGCTTTAAAAACAGTTAAAACCTTGAAAATTTAAATGGAGGTCCAAATCAATTTTAAAGATTTTAAAGATTTTAAAGGGGGCCCGTCCCCTTTAAAATTCAATTGGGGGCCTCCCCTAATGAATTTTACAGGTTTTAAAGGAATTTAAAGGCTTTAAAACCGTTAAAACCTTTTAAATTTAAATGGAGATTTTAAAGATTTTAAAGGGGGCCCCTCCCCTTTAAAATTTAATTGAAGGCCTTTCCAATTATATTTTGAAGGTATTAAAGGAATTTAAAGGCTTTAAATTATTATCCTGTGTATGCGCGCGCGCTTGTAAATATAGAGTATCCAGGATAAAGAGTGTCATGTGCATGCACACCTGCTTTATAAACACTTGTGCCCTGCAAAAACACTAAAGAAAAACACAGGCCCCACAGCGCACCGCCCTCTATGTTTATATATATATATATATATATTTATTTATTTATTTATTTTTATTTATGTATTTATTTTTACAATGGAAAGCCAATGGTGGGGCATTCCCCGAAAGTGGCTGCCAGGCTGAGGCGCAGTGTGCATTTTTGGCTGAGGCAGGAGGAAAGCTCCTTTGGGGGGCGGGGGGGAAGCCCCTAAACCCTGAACCCTAACCCCTCAATCCTAAACCCGAAGCCCTAAACCGTGGGTGCTGCCGGTAACAGCTCTCAGCACCCGTTACTGTGAGGCTCGGCTCGTGGATGCCGTGGCCTCTGATGATTCAGACGTGTTGGTATTCGGAGCCCGTTTCTTGGCTGCATGTGGTGACTGGGGCCAAGGCAGACACAGTCTGATGTTGGAGATGATGCTTGAACATGCTTAGGCGAAGTGTACAGGCGGCTGTTCTCCGAGGACGACAGCAAGCCATGCAGCTGGCAGCATAGAGCATCGCAGAGTGTCGCAGAGCATGGTAGAGAATTGCACTGACTGTCTGGTAGAGAATTGCAGTGACTGCCTGCTTGCTTGCCTTGTCGATGGCTCCAGGCACATAGGCGGTCCCATCGTCACAGAAACATTGCAGACACATGTAAGTCTCGCGAACCTGCCCTTTCTAGAAAAAGCCCCGCAAAACCTGGAAGCCTAAGCCGGTGGTAGCAGGCTGCACTGTTCAACCGAAGCTTGTGCCTGGGCCTGCTGCACCTTCTTCCATAGCTGACACCATGGTCTCAGAGTACGAGGCTTTTGTGATCCTTGCCAGAACTTCAGGGGCCAGCAAGGATGCAGCAAGCCAGGTGCAGGGCATGTGTGTAAGAGATGCGATCCGAGGGCCGCGGCGTTTAGCTACTTGGTGCCCTTGCTGCTTCTTTGGGCAACATGGCATCTGGTGCAATCACTTTCTGGGTACCTGGCGAGCTCCAGGACTCCACCATACTTCACAGTATTACCACGACTTGCAACGACATGTTTTTTTTTTTTTTTTGCCTTTTTGGGCAAATTTGCCAGAGGCAAATGGCTTGCATTCTTGTTTTGCTTTCTTCCACCAGGAGCACGAAGCAGGCCTCAGACTATGCGGCTCAAGCCAGCAGCGCCGAAATGCTGGCTTCTTGGCGTTGCAGGCTTTGATTGAGTAATGAAAGTGGTGGATGGCGATGGCATGACGTTGTACCAAGGGGTGTCGGCGTATGGGCCCCCAAATCGGTGCCAACGACCTGGTTTTTGCAGGGCAAAGGGGGAGGGACAGGCAATGGAAAGTGAATACCAGAATGACCATACTGGATCGCAATCTCCAGGGTTCAGGATGCGGGTAATTAGGCGTCTGCGGGGACTGCAATCGTACGGTTGCCACAAGATAGGAGTACTTGGTAGCGGAACTACAGGCTGTAGGGCAGCTATGCTGGTCATGTTATGCTGTGCTATGTGTTTGCAGCCCTTTTTTGGCCGACTGGTAACTGCGTTATATGCCAAAAGCCCCGAAACCCGAAACCCTACACCCCCAACCCTAAACCCTAGGGTTTACGGGTGGCGAACCCTAAACCCTATAAACCCTAAACCCTATAAGCCCACGACTTAGGGTTTCGAGATGTTTCGAGGTTAAGCCTCGACAGCGGCCGGCCGGCGCCAATCCAAATGCAGCTGCTGAGGACTGCGGCGCACTTCATGCTGCCACCCTGCACAGGGTGTAGGGTTATGCACAGCTGAGGATTTCATCAAGTCTTGGGGAAGAATAGTTGTCCTGCGATTTCGGGGTGCCCCCCAACCCCCCCCCTTCCAGCTTAAATGACATGAATGACATTGAGCCAATGCCGAGTCGCTGAGTGCTCAGCGGCACACATGTCGTTCCTGCTAGGTGTGGCCGGGGCTCTTCAGCTGCTGCACCGGACACTCGGCAGCCAATCTCCCATGCCGACCTAAACCTTGGCAAGTAGATGCAGACTCTTCAAGTGTGCTTTGGGACATTGGGACGTCTTGTCTCATGCCATAAAGATTTAATAGTGCCGCCGACCCCAGACCCAAGACAGTCGCATTGGGGCGGAAGGCAGGGTGGAGCGCGGGCAGGCGGGGGGGGCGGGGGCGGGGGGGGTGGGGGTGGGTGGGGGTGGAAAGGGGGGCAGCGGGGGCGGAAAGGGGGGCCTGACTCATTTGACCAGCTCTGGTGAGAGGGTTGGGGCGGAAGGCAGGGTGGAGCGCGGCGGGTGGACAGGGGAGGTGACGGTCGAGGGTTGGTGGAGTTGGGGGCGGAAAGGCAGGGGAGTGATGAGAGCGGGGAGGCGGTTAGGGCGGGCGTGGATTGGAATCCCTCAAACTACAGATTTGTCAGGGGCGGAGTTGGGGGTAGGGGCCTAGGAGGGAAGTGAATTCCAGTCCAACAATAAATATTAAATCCTGTGAAGATAAATAGAATTATAATAAGAGCAAAGAATAATAACCAAGAACTATTAATAAGAAAACAAAATGAATCTGATGTAACTTCTAAATGTTTAGATTTCCAAAATACCAAATAATACGTACAAAAGGGCCTCATAAAATATTACTATTTTTCTAGCCCTTACAATTTACTATTAAATGCTGGGGAAAATAGTATATTAAATGTACTATAATTCTATGGACAAGTGAATGAACGGAGTGAATGACACACGCATACAATATTAAGGGAAGAGAAGCGAATTTACTATATTTTAATGCGTTCACGGGATGGGGGGGGTGGGGGGGTGGGGGGGGGGGGGGGGGGGGGGGGGGGGGGGGGCGGGTGGGGTTTCAGAGTCAAGGGTAAAGGGTTGGTGTCAGGGAGGGGTGGGCATCGGGAGGGGGAGTGATGAGAGCGGCGAGAGCGGTGAGGGCGGTCAGGGCGGGCATGGACTGCAATCCTTAGAGATTGGTCAGGGGTGGAGCAGGGGGGGCGGAGGCCTACAGGGTGGGGGTGGCGGGGGGGTGGGGGGGGTTGGGGGGGGGGGGGGGGTGGGGGGTGGGGGGGGGGGAGGGAAGGGATGGGGGGGGTGGGGGGGGGGGGGGGGGGGTGAGGGCGGTGAGAGGGTGAGGGTGGGGGGGTGTGGGGCGGTGGGGGGGGCGGGGGGGTGGGGGGGCGGGGGGGGCGTGGGGGGGGGGGGGGTGGCACTGGACCCTTTAAACCACCTGAATGGATGGGGTGGGGGGGGGTCAAAGGTCCAATTCAAGGCGTCATGGGTGAGGGCCATGGGTGGCGGGGTTTGGGCATGCACTGAAGCCAAACAATGCAAAAACACTCCAATTCAAGGTGTCATGAGCAGCATGCTGTGAGAGCGGGTGAGGGCGGTGGGGGGTCTTCACTGACGCCGCCCTGCTACCGCTGGGGTCGGCGGATAGTCGTGGCTGGGTAGCTGGTGCGCTTGGAGGCCTTCACCCCCCATGGCCGTTGGTGCTGAAGTGAACCCTGTGTCGGGATTCGCCAGAGGCAATCGGATTTGTCCGAGCGCGATAGTCGAAAGCAATACGCAAGTATGTACCATATCTTTTATGACACCCGCACATACGCGACATAGATCACACCAAGCAAGATTTTGCAACATAAGCAAATCAAGCCGCACAAGCACAGTGACAAATACGCATACACATGCCGGCACGCACGTGCACACGTGCGCGTGCACTCACTCAGGTGAATGAAAGACTTCTAGGTAGATACAAGCAAAGATGGGCACGAAAGCGTTAAGTTTTGGATGACACCTTGGAAGCCTACCTTTCAAGGTTACCACACACATAAACATGGACGCATATATACGCACACATACCTCTACATATGCACTCATTTGCCAGATGAGACCTTTTCATCTGCAAATGCATGTGCTAGACATAGTGCATCATATGTCCGCACACACGTGTATGTGTATGCATATGTGTACGTGTACGTGTACGTGTGTGTACGTATACGTGTATACGTGTATACGTGTATTCGTGTCTTCGTGTATACGTGTATACGTATATACGTATATACGTATATACGTATATACGTATATGTATATGTGTATACATGTGTATGTATAATATATATATATATATGTGGGTATTTGTATATGGTTTTGCTGCACACAAACACGCATACGCACAGTTCGGACTTCATAAGGTGGCCGTCCAGAAGAACAGCCATCTGACATCTCGGACGACGAAGGAGGTTTTGCAACGGCTTTTTGGTTCAGAGTTTCGGGTTTGGGGTAAGAGGGATGTTGCGGCTACAGGGATGTAAGAGCCGAGTTAGTAGGGTTCATTGTCTGTGCTGTGGCGAATCTCCTGGACCGGTGGCGATTGGGGAACCGAGTTGCCGAGAGAGGGCGCGAGACAGTGAGAGAGTGAGACTACTGTACGCACTGTGACGCGCACGCCCCAAGCCCCAAGTGCGCGGGGGCTTTGCGCAACCCTCCCCTCCAGCCCAGCAGAAGACGAAGAGGGCCGGGGCTTTGTGATGAATGTTCCTTTTGGTTTAGCATTCGAGGGGGCCTCCGCCCTCCGCCAAACAATGTCGCACGCCGCCCTCAGTAATCAGTATGAAATGGTTTGTGAGGTTGTGAGGGGCTGAGAGGGACAACCAAAACAGTACACATACCAAAAGCCAGGGCACCTCGCATGCTACTTGCTCCTTTTGGAAACTTGTTTGTGGTTTGATTACGAATGTTAAACGAACTTACATAAGAATCGGCTCCAGAAATTTTCGGAATCTGCAGTTGGAATCTGGCCAAGCCTTGAAGCTTGAGGGCCTAAGGGCTCCATGTCATCCTTTTTCTCCTTTCGGCCCCCGAAATCCCGGCCAGCGAGCTTCGCATTCGGGTCCGGGTCACCTTATCAAAGGGGTGCGAAAATCGGGGACAACTGGCCGAAATCTGGCTTCCATGCGATTTCAGTAGTCCCCTCCCACTCCACCCCCTAAGACCCGGATATTTTTTGATTGGCATACCTATGTTGGGTCGTTTGGGCATCAGGGAACGGGCATGAACAGCACACCCCTTGTTGGCTTTTCTCTGGCTTGGGCTTAGATTCAGAAGGCTAGCTCAGGCTATCTTTTCTTTTTTTTTTTTTTTGGGGGGGGGGGGGGGGGGGGGCGTTGTTTTGCTGTTTGTTTTCTCGCATTTTGCCTAAGCCCTATAGGCGAAACCCTGAGAGTTGTTTGTAAACCTTGAAACCCAGCATCGGGAAGGCGTCATGGAGCACAAGTTCGGTTTTCCACGCTCCAAGCTGTACAGCGCCTCGTCATGAGAAGCAGGATACCTGCATAGTCAGTGCACCTGCCTCGGCCTCAACGATTCCTTGGCGTTTGGGGGTTTGGCTGGAGGGGGCTTAGACGCCGGCAACCCCAAACCCCAAACCCCAAACCCCAGACCCCAGACCCCAGACCCCAAACCCCAAACCCCAAACCCTAACCTGAACAAATCAAGGCACAACTTTCGCGCCGATCAACGAGGACGTGGCTGCTTCTCCCATGACTCGGCCTACGCTGAGAGATACGGGGGGGTTGATCTTGTGATGTTCCCCCTCATACTAACAGTCCCTCATGATAAAACCATAGTAACCCCTATCATGATCCCTATTAAGGACATGTTAGTATCATCCCAAGGTTGGTCTGTGTATGGTCCCATCTTGTTGCCCTGAACCTAGAGGTGATGCCAGGGCCCATGACTCCTTTGCCTGCCGTGTGATTGCCTCGCTCCTTGCATCTTTTTTACGAACTTCACCAGGCTTAACATTCCAAAGCACAAGAGTTGCATAGTGCTGGAAAGTCGGAAAGTCTTCAGCCCATGTCCTTCAAACGCATCATTGAGATCAAGCCCCCAAATCTATGTACATTGCACAACTCCCGTCGTTACCTTTTCTCCAGAAGCTCGATCAAAGGCAGTACCCCCTGGCCATGACTGGAGGATCTGGATGCCCTTCTTCGCGCGGCACTGCATGAGCAGCCTGCAACTTCAACGCGGCGCGCTCTGCCACTCGCCTGGCTTGGAGTTCTGGAGTTGATGAGACTTGCTTTCTTCATTCAGGGTGCTGCAGTTTATCATTGGGATTCGGATGCTCTGCACTTCAGGTTATGGGTATCAGTTTCACAGAAGCTCTGCCAGTTTACCAGTCCTCTTGGAATCCTTGCGGTGTTACAGCAAGGAGTTTTCTGTGTTGGGGAACCAGGGGTGGACCTTGCTGGATGAGGCTTAAACCTGCATCGATCATGGGTTTTCCTACTACCCCTCTATACTACCCCCTCTAGGTCCTCCCCTTAAATGACGCTGCTGAATTATCCCTAAACCCTAAACCCTAAACCCTAAAACCCTAAAACGCTAAACCCTGTTTAGAGCAAGCAGATGCTAACCCCACACCTCACATCCCTATACCCCCCCCCCCCCCCCCCTACGCTTTTACCTCAATTCTCAACCCGCCTCCCAAAATCAACCCTTCCAAAACACCAATACACAAGCACCTCCCAAATCCCACGCCCAAATCCCAAATACTATTTAAAACACAAAGCCAACACAACACCAAATCCCAATACACAACAAAATCAAAACAACCTCCTTCCCCCACACCTCAACCCTTCCAAAACCACAGTACACAAGCACCTCCCAAATCCCACGCCCAAATCCCAAATACTATTTATAACACAAAGCACCTACCAACGCAACACCAAATCCCAATACACAACAAAATCAAAACAGCCTCCTTCCCCCACACCTCACATCCTATACTCCTCCCTACACTTTCGCCCCATTTTCAACCCGCCTAATGAATCAACCATTCAAAACCTAACTGCATGCTTGGCGCATTCCGTCCACACCGGCTTCGTCAGCGACCGCCTGGCTGATGTAGGTCCGCCCGGCCGGTCTTCAGGAGTGCTGCCGGGCTTGGGTCAAGTGCTGTTCAAGCGTTTATTTCGCCTTGCCCCACCCCTTTCCTCCAATTTGTGATCCGAGCATACAGGTTGGTGTGTCACAAGGGCATCTGCTTCACTCCACAGAACACATCGCCTTGAGAAGTTTGCAGCTCTGCAGCTCTGGCCTAAGATACGTAGAACTGCCGAATCGGTTTGACTGCATGGCGCTGCATCTTGAGATCTCCACGGTGGCTGGGGAAAGCATCGGTGCGAATGTAACCCCAGAAGATCATCCGCTGCTTGTGGCAGAGAGACTGATGAAGCGCGCAATAAGAAATCTCGTCACTCCAACGGCGGGCATCCTTGATGAAAGGCAGACAGTCCTCGATGCAAACCTACAGGATGGAGACGTGCTGCATGCTGTGATGATGACGGAAAAGGAACTTCTGAGCGACATCGTTCAGAAATTCGATGATCAACTCAGACTCAAGGATGCTTACGAAAAAGGTGACCTCAAGGCCGTACATCGTTCAGGAGAGTACGCAATCATTGAAGTTGAGGTGATGGAATGCGGCCGAAAAGACTCCAGACTCGTGCACATGCTGTATCACATGCCGTCCTGGAGGAAAGGATCTCTTCTCACCACATTGATGGAGAAACACCTTTTCTGCAATCCCGTGGGGTGCGGTCTCGTCTTCGTGGGAGACCAAGAAATCGAGGTGAGAGAGTATAAGTTTTCTCATGCGCGTCACGAGGCGCTGAGCAGCGTTGTCTCTCGCATGAATCTTGGCACTCTGCTGGAGGAGCACAAGGCAAATAGTCAAGAACAAATCGATTTGATCGGAAAAGGCGGCAGCGAAGGGCGGCAAAGGCAAAGGTCTCGGCTCGGATGAGCTCTGGAGTCGGGGCGAGCGCAGGTTATCTCTCGCATGAATCGTAGCAGTCGCTGGAGGAGCACCAAGCCGGCATTCAAATATAAACCCAGTGAACGTGCCGCAGGAGCGCGTTGAAGGTGAGAGTCGGAGGCGCTGTCGTCTTGAAGTGCCCCGAGAAACCTTGCGCCGACCTGACAGACTGCAGCTAGCAAAGGCCCGAAAACAGGTCAAATGCTTTGACATCTTACACGCATCGAAGCAGCTTACAGCGCAACTTGAATGCAGATTTGCTACTGATCCATGCGAGCATGCCAGGTTCAACCACCTGTTCGGCAAGTACCACATGCCTCCGAGGGTGTTGTGGTGAGGGCTCAGGGAGTGAGGTTTACGGTACAGGATGGAGAGATTTAGGATTTAGGGTGTATGACTTAGGAGGGTTTTTCAACAGCCGCCCCCCAGAACTGGGTGAGAGAGAAACCAACATAAGCACCTACAATCAGGAATAGAGCATAAGAGTAAGAGTTTCTCAGAAACTCGAACGAAATTTCTGAACAGGGATTCCACACCTAGTACGAAAAGTATAGGAAAACATGTTACGGAAGACAAAAACACCAAGAAAACAGCAAAACAACACACACAACATCAACAGTTTTCGTCAGCACATGTTTTTGAAAACTTGTTTTGTGCATCTTTACACCTTTAATAATTCGTGCCTAACCCTAAACCCTAAACCCTAAAACCCTAAACCCTGTATAGACGAGGGGAATTAGGGAACCCATGAATCGAAGATCGAAGACTCAGGCTGGAGCTGCGGCACCTTGCCGAGGCCCTGCTGCCTCGCAGAACTAGATATGGAGGGTTTTCCGAAAATAGGGGTACCCAGAGTGTAGGGTTTAGGGTTTAGGGCTTAGGGTTTAGGGTTTAGGGTCCTGAGCATCAGGGAATCCTACTAATTTGGGGGTCTATTTTCGGGGGTCCCTCTTTTCGTAAACCCCCATATTGCAGCGCGCTGGGCTTCGCCCTCATGACCAGGACCTGCCAGCCTCTGGGTGGGTTCAGCCAAGAGACCCTCGCGTTCTGTTAAGGCGCGCAGTGGATTCCTGCATGTGCTACATGATATCTGAAGTACCTTCCATTATTTTGCGTTACAATGTCTGATGTGTCGTGTGTATTGTGATAGGAAAGAGTCGGAGTAGTCCGCTTCTTTGTGGAGATGCAACTCTTGGCTTGGAGGTTCCTCTTGGCGAGAAATTGCAACGTCCAGCATGCGTTGGACCGGGGTTGCTGACCACGGTTTGGCATGCGGCACCACTAGTCAGCTAGTCAGTGCCCGCATTCACCTTTCGTGGGATATGCTTCATGAAGTCGCCGCCATCCAGATGTGTGGAGCTGTTGCTGCTTCCAGGAAATGATTCAATCGACGATCGAGTGGCGTCTGCAAAATAACGCAGCCGATGTTCTCCCTCGTTGGGACAAGGCCGTCATCTTGTGCTAGCCAGCTCCGCACTGCCAATCGTAGGCTACAGGTGTCTGCTCGAGTTTGTATCGGTTCGTCTTGAATCACTAAGTTGTTCGTGAACTCCCCGCCTGGACCTTTGTCGGACTTGTGAATGGAGAGAGGAGGTCCAAATCGACTGTGCGGACAGCAGCCGGAAGAAAGGGAGCAGGAGAGAAGAAGGAGAGCAAAGAGGAGGGTGCAAGTTGGTTTACGATGGCGCACGCAGCCAATCTGCAGTGCCAGATGGCAAAGTAGAGGGCACGAGACCACGCCTAGCAGCCCCATGAGAAAACTCGCGCTTCTACCTTCTAAGGCCCGAGTGGGGGTATAGGTTGCGGGTCGGATGCCCTGTCGATCCTATCGATCCTATAGGCCTCATTTTCGTCGAGTATTTTCGCCAGGTTCGCGTAAAGCTTGCTATCCAATCCGATGAAACACTCGCTGCTTAGCACGGCTGTGGTTCTGATCCTGTCTTGGCGAGGTTCCTTTTGAGGCTTCTGACCGGTACTGGAAGACTATTGGGGTCATGGGCTTGGGACTCAGCGCTTTGGTGGGAACTCCTCAGACTCTCTTGCGGCTCGGGCTTCTTCTTGGGGTCTTGGGGAAACTGACCAGGCTGTGACTTCGATGGGGATCCCGTGATCTGGGTGCCGAAGATGCAAAGGATTCCTCAGCTTCGCCTGCAGGCAAGTCATCTTGATCTAAGGAAAGAGTTGGAGTGAGTCATGTGCCGACCTTGATACAAAGCTCCGACGGCTATGTGCTCAAGCACACGCTGTACACTCAGGAGACCTTCGGCCGCACCCGTACCAGACAACCGATTCTAGCGAAGTCAGCTTGCTCTCAGCGTCCTCTCCTGCCCAGGTGCCTGATGGCTTCCCTGGAATGCTTGCGGAAACAGCGACTCAAGGAAGGAAAGCACAATGGCCCCTTTGAAAACCAACTTCGGGTCCATCTTGCCTCTTCTATCCCTCCCACCCCCCGGCCTGCCCCAAAGCCCGGTTTTTCCCAGAAACACGAAACCGTTGCGGGTCGAAAGAGGGCTCCACATGCCGACTCTTTCCTGCCAAAGTGCCCGCCTCAAGCCTCACGAAGCTGTCATGAAGCTCCGTAAGCTCCGCAAAAGCTCTGTGTCCCCATGCGTCCCCATGCCATAGTACACTTAGTACTCAGGCTTCCGCTACACTCTGGTCGTCGATCTCGCGGGCTTGAATATCACACATCTGGACAGACGCGGCCTGGGACTTTTCAAGACTGTCATCCGGACCCAGTCGGACGCTGGCATGCACGCTGTGAGAATCTGATAGTGAGGGTATCGCACACGTTCGGAGACACGAGCCATCATTTGTTTGGCCCACTTCCTGATGCAAGCAAGGACAGATACCCAGAGATGCTCAAGAGGGTTCTCGTCATCCGTGCCCCATGGGTATTCCCAGCAGTTTGGCGAATCGTGCGCACTTTCCTTGACAAGGGAACCGCAGAGACATGGCCTAAATGAACCCTGCACCTGTAGCTGAGAAGTCTTAAATGAACAACGCGTTCACAAGCAATTGGAAGCTAAGGACAAAGTTCAAATTGTCAAAGGCGAAGAAACAGACCGGACGATTCTGCAGTACATCCCCCACGAGACGGTTCCGAAGGCACTGGGAGGCACCAAACACTCTGGAAACTTGGCCGGAAAACGCCTTGGAACGTCTGGAATAGCATTCCTGAAGTCAGCTTGATCTTCAGGGAACCTGTTCCTCTTGTCGCATCTCTGGAAGACTCAGGCGAGGATGATTACTGCAGCGATGTTATTGCACCGGGCGGACCGGTCCCTCAGTGGATCGTTCGCCGGTACATGACTTGACGGAAGTGACGGCTTCCACCAAACACGAGCATGAGCAGCTTAGGATGTTACGGGCATCATCTTGTCCCGCTTTGCATCACAATGACATACGGTAAACATGTGTATTCTACGGCCGTCACCTCTCCAAACAAGTTCCCTTTGTAGAGCTAGCTCGTGCGTCATAGGCTGCATGTTAGGCTTCTCGTGATGACTTGCCGCGCATCTGGTGCTGACGTTGCATGCTTTTCCAAGACCCTGCCGCCGACCCTTGCTTCGCATGCGGTGCGTGGGTGTGAGCGTCCAAGCCGGTAGGACCTTATTCCATAGTCCTAGCCAGTGCAAGACATCAGCCTCTATCGCCACCAGGCAACGCGTTTTTGCGGGGCTTGGAATGTTTGCCATCACAAGACAAGATCCCAAACCAGCCTCCCGATCCTTCAGTGGATAAGGCTGGACGTTGGCGTAAGGTTTCATTGATGCTATGTAGGCTTCGGATTAAAGGAATGATTTCCCCTTAAAACTCAGCTTCGGAAGGGAGCAGGTCCAGGCAAAGAGGCTTGGATGAGTGCCTTCCGGTTTACCTCTCCACCGAAGTTTGAGCATGAGGAAATGAAAAGCCTGATCATGAGCTATGGTCTCTTCTGGAAATACCTGTAGCTGCAATTGGGAGAGACGTACCTAGAAAGAGTTGGAGACTTGCCATTTCCATTTTCTTACCGAAAACTCAAACGTGGGCAACTTCAAACCCCTGAAGTGAGAAAACCGGAAATGGTCTTCTGCGGTCTTCTCTAAAGACATGCGATAACCGGAATAAGGTTTGGAAACAAGGTAAGTCGTGAGGGCACGTGAGGCTTCTGATGGCGCGTAACTTCATGCAGAGGGCATGAACCATCTAACAAAAGGCGCTGGGAGGGCAAGAACATTGACATGGCCATCGCAAACTGAAAGCACCCGAGCGTTCTGGAATTTACCGTGGGGTTCGGGCCAAGTCTGCAAGAGGGCGCTCCATTCTTTTGCGTTCTAGTTTGTGGGGCAAGAAAATGAAATTGCAGAGAACGGTGGATAGGGTGACCGGAGATCACCTCCGAATGAGTTGAAGCGGCCAGGCAGCTAAGCTGAGCCCGGCTGAACATCGGCCCTGTCAAGCGCAGCAATCTTTGTCACGTCTACCGCGACATTGCGGTGAGACTGTGCCATTCTGCGAATAAGCCGCTGCCAACAGAAAGGGGGGGCAGATACCGGCGGCGACATGACACGATGTGTACACGAGGTCAGAGCATCTGAGATAGGGCCCTGCACTGCAGGACCAACTCGTCGAGTGTTACAGTGCTGCGCGTTTGGAGTCCTGCCTGGGTCTCCTGCGCCCCGGCCGCGATGGGACAGGTGAGGCCTAGATCAGGGCATTGAAAGGAGTTCTCCCCCCATTTTTGGCAGCAAACCCTAAACTTCCCCAAACCCTAAACCCTAAACCCTGGACCCTAAACCCTAAACCCTTGCAGCCGACTTGGGGACGGCCCCTTAGAGTAAGGCAAGACCACCTCGTGGTACTTGCGATGCTCCTGGGGTGCGACTATACGCTTGGCGTCCATGGTGTGGGCATTGTGAACGGGTGCCTCGGATGGAGATGCCGATAGACATCTGGGGGGCTACGACAATAGGGGTAGTGGGGTCCATTAATAATATCAGGGAATCCTACTATTTGGGGGGCTATTTTGGGGTCCCCTGTATCTTCGTCAACCCCCATCTGGGTCTTGAGAGCTTCCATCTGTGCCGGAAGGTTGGAGATTGTCCGTGCTTTCTCGCCGGGCAGGGATATGGCCAACACGGAGGCTCGGGCAACAAGACCTCTGCTGATGGATGAGCTGATAAATTCTACAGGATTCTACAGCATCGTGAGTCACGATGGGGTTTTGCCAGCTTGTTTAGTTTGTTGCGCCAGGCTTGGCTCCAACACCTCAAAAACTTCCGCACTTGGTCGCAGAATGTGGCCAACTGGGGCGAGGCAGCCAGCTGCATTAAAGGGGAACACGCAAAGCATGCGGGCTACACAACCCATGCGAGTGCTGCCTGACTAGAGGTGCTGGGAAGACCATCAAATTGGGATCCTTTGGAGTTGAGTCGTGTTATCGTCAAAGTCAGTGGAATCGCCGCAAGGAAAGTGCCGGAGTCGTGGCTGCAGATGGCAAGTCCGTCGCCGAGCCTGGCGCTTGGGGGCAAGGTCTCAGACATCCACCATGCACAACCATGATTCTGGACAGATGTAGCCTCCACACATGTGCCGCCTTGAATCGTGGAGCTTGGTTCATGTAGTGAATGACATCATGCATCCCATGGGCTCACACCCACGAGTGACGGGTGCAACCTGCACAAGGAAGCCACTGGGTTCCCTCAGCCATAATCAGTAAGGGGGTAGCAAGTGCCAGGAGAAACTGCAGTCGTGTTGTGCCCAGCATGTGGCAATGGATCCTTCCAGCCATGGCGGTACCAGCAGCTTGGTGGGCTCAACACCAAGCTTCGACGCCGAGGCACTAGCCCTGGAGATGTATGGAGTTCTGACTGCGGTAGTTTGGGCTTTACGGTTCAGGGTTGAGGGTGTAGGGTTTATGGTTTAGTGGTCTGCCTTCGTCTTGCCGGTACTGGCATGGTGATTTGGTGTTGTTGCTTGTCACACCTTGGGATTGTCACGCTGCATGCATCCCTGTTTATGCTGACCTTCTTGGCGGAGTTTTTTCCGCCCTGGGCCGGAAATAGTCAGTAGAGAAGCGTCACAAGATGTCACAAGAAAAAGCTCAAGTTTGATCCAGTAAGGCAGCCAAGCCAGTTCAACCGTAATTGCACTCTTTTCGTTGGGGGCCTTCCCGGGCCTGCTGGCTTGCCCCACTTGTCCGCGCCCAGCAAATCAATGGCTGACCCTGCTCCTGAAAAGGGGGGGCATCTTTCGCAACTCTGACTCTGTACACCTTTTTCGAAGAGTTCTGACGAGTTCTGCCTCCAGGCGTCGGGATGGAAAACGTGGTTTTGAAGGGTCGAAAGTCCCGAAACGTACGTACTGTTCTAAAGGCCGCAAAAATAGAGTAAAGACGCGACAAAGGCAGCACTGGACGCGGCCGTGGCCGAGATCTTGCACCGCGGCCAAGGACGTGGGAACCCCCCCCCCCCCGCCCCACATTGCCAAAAGAATCTGCGGAAGCAGCACCGCTTTTCAGGCTTGTGGGCTTCTTGCATGCCTGAAGAACCCTGGCCTCTAGGAGTCACCACTCATTTGGCCAAGCTCCGCCTGGCCCAGGAGTCCAGCTGTTTTGTTCTGATGTAAAGAATCGTACCCATGGGCAACCCATGATGTAGGGCTTCGGGTTGACTTTCGTTTACATGTTGCGCAGGTCTTGGCAGAGCGTCCCGCCATTTCAGTTGGCACCCTGATCGTTTGCAGCCTCGTCATGGGCGATATCTACGTCTCTGTGAGAAGCTGGGCTCAGATTCTCACAGGGGTTCGTAAGGAACCTACAGAGAGTCCCCTGAACCTCGAGAATCCCCAAGCCCCAGATGTTGTCATTTCTGGGGAGCGCGAAGTAGTCTCACCTCAGGAGCCTCCGCGTGTGGGTCAGGGCGGTCATATTACCGTGGTGCTTCGTCAAATCACCCTTGCGAAGGTTGTGCAGGCCTGCACTGGGCCAGCTCTTCCTCTCTGATATTTCATGGTACCTTCGCCGCTCGCCAGCAGTCAAAACTCCGAAGGTCACACTGAGAGCTCACTTAGAAGATAGGTCCGGGAAAGTGGGCCAAGTCGAAGAGATGTGGGACATGCACTTGTGGTTTGTGTGAGTGTGAGAGCGAGTGCAGCAGATCCGGCATGCTCTTCCTAGGTTTTGGCACTGGTCTCGTGGGAACGACGCTTGGATTATGTACCCATGGTCATGGGGAGGGGGGGGGGGGGTGTTTGGACCCTATTTGGCTGGTTGTGTATCTCCGCAGCGTGCCTGAGGTGCCGTTGTTGAGGATCCGGGGCGTATTCCAGAAAACTGGAAGCTGGGTTCAAGTGGGAAGCCGATCTTCGTGGCTTGGCCTTAAAGATGCAGCCCTGGATAAGATCCGAGTAGCACGTCGTTGGCAGCTCAGGAGGAAGAAGGAGGCTTGCAGTTCCCGAAGGAGCGGGGCAGTGCCTCGGTTGCTGTTAGAGGGTGCAAAGTGCGACAAGTTTTGGACACATGCAGGGTCCCCCTTCGCGAACCAGCAGCAGTGAGATGAGGTAGATACGTCCCTTAAGCGAAACCTAAGCACCGTTTAACCGCGCAGTTTATTATGCAATTCAGGATTTCGTCCGCCAAGCTTTCACACCCTCAACCATGGCTGGCGGCAAAAACACCAACACGGTGGCAGAACAGAAGCACAAAAGCAGAACATAAGCCCCAAATCTTGAAGCCCAACTAGAACCCTAAGCCCATGTGGGTAGCAACCATTGGCAAAATGCGAAAAAAGCCCCTTAAAGAGCCTGACCCTACTCACAGGCCCGGCTCGCCCGTACTTCTGCATGAAGGCGAGGCATGAGGGTTTTGGTGTTGCGCTTCGGTTCGGGCGACTCATTGCAGGTAGATGTAGAATGGTCGAATGAATTGGGTTTGGGGGAGCCAGTAGCTGTCCCATGATCTTGACAGAAAGCCAGATCATGTTGGTAAGAGAGGGGCCCCCACCCCCTCCCAATCCTGCCAACAGGAGGAGAAGTTCAGGCCCGAACGCGCGCACTTCTGCAAGCTTCTGAACAGGAATGTGCTCAGGCCCCGGGGTCGCCACGGCTACTTGCAGTAGACATGTCAATGCAATTGATCTCATGCTGCTTAGTCATTAGTGCTAGCCACTCATCGCAAAATGGCACGTCGATGTACGCCGTGCCCTGCAAAAAGCTGTTGTGCTGATGCTGCTGCTGATGATCATGAGAAGACCCTTCTTGTTCTGCCTTGCTTTCTCTGCTTGTGGCATATGCGTGTTTGCGGCTGCTTTGCTCAGCCAACGCCGCTTTCCTGTGCATTCATTTCTCTTTACTCATACACATGCTGTGCTGGAATGGCTCACGCCCCATCCTACTCCTAGTGCAGGTGGCATGAAAGTGAACACAGGTGCAACATAAGGAAATCCTGAAGACTGTGCTGACCAGGATGGACCACTATTGCGTATGGCTCGCCAACTGCTGCCTGGCTGAGTTTCGTTTTAGTTCATGTCTCCACTTCCGTATTTGCAGGAACGCCCTCTCACTTCTTAGGTGTTGGTTACCGCAACCACAAGTACTTCTACCTTGCTGTGCTCTACTCCGCGGTTGCTTCTACCATTGGAAATGCAGTGCGCGACTTGAAGACTTCAAGTGAGCGCCATGTTCAACAATCTGCCCTGTACTCGTCTCCTTTGGCACCCAGTCATCAGATACCAAGGTGCTGGTGCAAGCATTCCTTCATCCCTCTCATCTACCGATCACACACAGGGTGATCCTCTTGCCAGGCGGATCTTGCACACACTCACACTCACTCACTCACTCCGCTAGGCTGCTATAAGCTTTGCTGTGTGCTTCACGCTTCGACGCTTCAGTGGTGCGGGCAACTCTGAGACTCTATGCTTTCCGCAGCTATCTCGGCACGTTGAGTCGGTCTTTCTCCAATCCTTTCTGCCACCATGGGTATTGGATGGTATTGGTGATGAGCTGCCTTTGCCCAGGGCCCAAGGCCCACAGAACGGCAGATGCAGAGCGAGGGACAGTTGGTAAGTTTAGGCATCGGACAGCTGCTGTCGCACCGACGGCTACAGAGATCGACCCGGATCGCCGAAAGTGAGACCCTTCAAGGAAAGAAAGAACAACGAAGGAAGTACTTCAGGAAGAAAAGAATTGAAAACACGATCGGTCGCGGGCGTGCCTTAGCAAGCTTCTTGAAAAACTCAGGCACGGGCGAATGCTAGTAGCCACCGCAGAAACCCAAAGAACATGTTCATCAACGATTGATATGACTCCATGGGGATGGACGAGACCTTGTGCCGCGGTTCCGTTCAGCCTCTCGGATGCTTCGTGGCCGCGCACGTGCTTAGCATGCGAGCTTCTGTAGTAGCTTTGATCTGCCAGCTGGGGCTGCTGTTGTGCCAGAACCGTGGGTGAAGCTTTGTTTTTTTTTTCTCGGCTTTGAGATGCCTTGCGGTAATGAAAGAGACGGCAAAGCCTCAACCATGCCTACGGCTCAAGTTTGTTGACTCACTCACCTTGTTACAGCAGCCTTCGGTGACGCGCTCCCCCATGGCGATGACCAAAGAAGAACGGCTGGAAAGGTTTCAGGCGGCGAAGTCCCTGACCGGAGGAACGACCCGGCGCACGAAGCACTTTCAGTTGGCTGCCTACACCATCTCCACGATGGTCTTCGGCATGATTTGCAGCGCCCTAGGCCCAGCCATTCCGTGGCTAGCGGGCAACGCGCAGGTGTCGCCTGAGGTTCTTGGGTGGCTTCCGGCTGCTCAGGCGGTGATGTGCATCGCCTCAGGCCTGGCCTCTAGCCTTATGGCATACGTGCCCAGACGGTTCCACCATCGTCTGCTCTTTGCGATGATGCTTTGGCTCGGCGGGTTCTTCGCCTTGTTGCCAGTCGCCAGCCAAACCATGCTGGCCCTTGTTGCTACCTACGGCTTTCAGGTCCTGCCACGACCCTGGATCGGCCAGATGACGAACCTTCTTGTCTCGGAGCTCTATGAGGACGCGAGCTTGAGCAGTGCCGCGCAGAGCTTCAACCAAGGTGGCTTTGCCTTTGGCTGCGTCATCATGGTGCTTCTGGAGCAGCTGTCTTCCAGCACCTTCGGCACGCAAGGCATGTTCTACATGGCTGGAGGCTTCACCGCCCTGTCCTCTCTCCTTTTCCTGAAGCTGCCCGTGTTGGAGGATCGGGATAGGGCCGATAGGGATGCACCGAAGGCAAGCCGTGCGAGCTCGCTACCAAGCTGCTTTACTCTCACATGCAGTGGCCTGGGCGTTCTTGCTGTGGGTCTCGAGGTTGCCTGTGGGACGTGGCTGATAACGTCCATGACCCAGATGGGCTTCTCTACTGGTGCCGCAGCCGCCGCCAACATCACCTTCTGGATCTTGTTTGCCTTCAGCCGCTTGGCGTTGGCACCCTGCATCTGCAAATGCTTGCGGCCACGCCCCGCGGCGATGGTTGTTGGAGGCGCAGCCGTTGCCTCAGTTTCCTGTCTGCCTGCAGCAGTCTGGCCGAATAGCTTGCCAGCGATCTTCTTTGCCGTCTCCGGGGTCGCAATGGGGGCTGGCCCGACCTACGCGATGTGCATCAGCATGGCCAAGGAGCGGCGGGCACTCACCTCAGTTGACTCGGCCATGTTTGCCATTGCCTCATCTTTGGGCGCTGGTGGCATTCCCTTCGTCATGAGCCGCATCCTTGCTCTTCTCGGCGCCGCATCCTTTTTCCCAACACTGCTTTGCATGTGCCTGGTGCTGCTAAGCTCTGCTTACCTCATCGACCGCATCTCCTGTCACAGAGCTGCAGGGGAGCAGGATGAGGAGGACGTGGAGAAGGGCTGCACGAAGACCACCAAGATGGCAGAGATTGAGCAGCCTGCGGTGCCAGCGACTCCAGTGGTTCCCCCAATTGTATGGACCTTCTGGGAGCAGGGTTGGCAAGATGCCCCTGCCCTTTGTCAAGCCTGTGCTTCGAGCTGGGAGTTGGCAAACCCCGACCTCTCCATCCGCAAGATCTCCGCTGCGGAGCTTCCGGAACTCTTGCCGGAGCTTTGCCGGTGGCAACGCCTTTGGGAGTTGCCCCCTCAGCAACGCGCCGACCTGGTCCGCTTGGCGCTCCTGGAGAAGTTCGGGGGCATCTGGGCGGATGCCACGCTCTTCTGCGCTGCCCCAGTCATGCCTTGGCTTCAGGCGCTGGAATCCCGACGTCCTCAGGGTGATCAGGGTGCTGGTAGTGCTGCGAAGGCGAATCCGGACTTCTTCTTCGTCTTCGACCGCTCCGACTCCAACACCTGGGTGCACGACCCTTTCGTGAAACGCGGGCTCCTGATCAGCAACTGGTTTCTCGCCAGCACTCCAGGCCATCCACTTGTCTCGCAATGGCTCGCGGCCATGCACCAGGAGGTAGCGAAGACCACCATCGCCTATTTCGGCATGCACAATGTCTTTCGCACCTTACTTGAGGACGAGGCAAACCGCAGGCTTTATGACCAGGTTCCCCGTGTCTCAGCCCGGCACCCGCACCTGCTGGAATTCGAGCTCGGCTTCTCCACTTCGGCCACGGGTGCGGCCAGGGAGTTGCTGCGTCAGTCCCTGGAGATCGCACCGATGCAGAAGCTGTCGCACAAGATCCTGCAGGAAAACTTCCTGGTGTCGCTTTGCCGGTGCAGCGCCTCAGTGCCATCCCTGCTGGGTGACTTGTTCGCCAGGCACGACGGCGTGATGTCGAAGCTGTGCCAGCGCCAGGTCCCGAGCAACGAGTCCACAGCCACGCACCAGGATTTGAGGCTCCGTGAGCAAGAAAACAAGAGGAAGGTACTTGCATCATGGAAGACCTTCATGCATGTCCCCACGGCTTGTGCGGCTTGCCAGGGTGAGGAGGCAACGGCTCCAGGCCCCCTTTAATTCGCAGTGAGCTGGCGGCACAGTGTCGGAATCAGATTTCTGTGTTCCTCTGCTTTGGCTTTGTATATCCCAGTTTATATATCTATGCATATGTATATAGATACACATATGCATATATGTTTGTATGCATATGTATACATGAACTTGTAGATGAAAACAGCTAGTTAACACCAATGTGCAGTGCATTTCTGCCGGGCTCACGCTTCCATCTGAAATTCTCTTAAGCTGGGAGCCTGTCTGTGAAGCTCAGACGCTGAGCTCTTAAGCTTAAGAGTGTAAAGAGACTTGAATTCTTGGTCCAGCCAGTTGTTGCTGGATTCTAGGCACGACATGACTTCGGCTCTTCCCCCCAGTCCGCTGCCCGGGAAGATGGCTGAGGCTTAGAACCTGAGCAGACCTGACCTTTTTTTCTTTTTGCATCGGAACCATGCTTCCAAGACTCCATACGACTCCTAAGGTCCTAAGCCTTTTGCCCAAATTAGTCACTGCATGTTGGGCTACTCAAGAAGCCCTCCTTACATCTCCTTTCCAC
Source organism: Symbiodinium natans (assembly GCA_905221605.1). Lineage (NCBI taxonomy): Eukaryota > Dinophyceae > Suessiales > Symbiodiniaceae > Symbiodinium > Symbiodinium natans. Next base: position 70,533 of record CAJNDS010002210.1, on the reverse strand, counting down.
TTTTTTTGGTGCAGAGCCAGCAGCAGCTGCAAAGCAGCTCCAGTCACGCGACCGTCCGGTGAGCCACGGCGACAAGAGCCGCGGGCTTGTTGTGCAGGATGTGCCGATTCGGTTTGGCTGGACAGCGACTTCCAGGTACCGTCCACGTAGAACGGACGTGACCATCGCGGCTTCAAGTCTGGCGATCACCCAGCGCGCAAGCGCTTTCAGGTTCAAATTCAGGAAGTGTGTACAGTGTACAGTTTACAGTGTGTAGTGTAGATCAACCTACGTAGAAGTCATGGTGACTCCTGTGCTGTTTCCCCTTGGGAAGTTTCTAGCTACAGCGTGGTTGACCGGTTTGGCCACTACGCTATTCCCATGAGACAACCAATGGACTTTGAGCAGGACCACGCGAATGTGTGTTAGCCTTGGTTTGAGTGCCTGGCCTATGTACCTCTTGAAGTAAGGGATGGGGTTTCGGAAGGAAGCCTAGCCTACAGCTTTAAACTTTAATTTGACAGCCTTGCATATATCTTTTAGCCCGTAAAGTACGACACCGGGTCTTGTACATCCGTTGTCTCCCAGATGGCATTTGGTTACGTTTTGGTTGCGAGGGGCTGACACTCTATGCTTTCCGCAGCTGTCTCGGCACGTTGAGTCGGTCTTCCTCCATTCCTTTCTGCCATGGCCTCGGTGATGAGCTGCCTTTGCCCAGGGCCCAAGGCCCACAGAACGGCAGATGCAGAGCGAGGGACAGTTAGTAAGTTTGGGCATCCGACAGCCGCTGTGGCACCGGCGGTCAAGAGATCGACCGGGATCGAGACCCTTTAAGGAAAGCAGAAAGAACAACGAAGGAAACAACTAAGAGAAACGAAGACAAGGTCGGGCGCGCCTTAGAAAGCTTCTTGAAAACACCGAGAGAGTGGCCCAACTGCTCTGGCACAGGCAAATGCTGTGGCCGCCGTCACTGGCGTAGCCACCGCACCGTGGCAGCATGCAGCGACTGCTAGAAAGAATGTCACGCCATGGCCTCCGCGAGGTCAGCAAGTTGAGGGGAGTATGGGACAAGCACACGGCACAGAAGACAGCACAACTACAACAGCGCAGAAGGCGGCAAAACGAAACATGCATTGTGACAATGAGGCCGGCACTGGCGCTGTGAAGGTCATCAAGGCCCGACATCAACATTCGGGGTTCGGCCCAAGGCAGAGCAAGAGCATGTCGGACGCGTTTGCCAGGAGCAGAGGCTCTTCGTTTCAGAACCAGATCCACAGTCTCCTAGATGAAGCAGCCATGATCATGACCTCGCCAGCTTTCTGCAAAATCTGTACGAAGTAGCTTCGCCATCAGTACCGAGGTGGTTCGGAAACAAAGGGAACGTTCCGCTCAGCTCGGCTGAAGGGAAGACCTGGACGATGCCTGCTTGATAATGCAGCCACATGCTTGGAGACGGGCTAAATGATGCCATATTATGCCCAAAATATATTTTAAGGGGCTGCGCCCATGGGCGGGCAGCGCAGGCAGAAGTGCGGGGCGAGCAGTTTCTAAGCATTTTGAGGCCCCTAAACTCCCTTAAAATCTCTAAGCGTTTGAGGCTCCTCAACTCCCTTAAAGTTTCTAAGCATTTTCAGGCCCCTAAACTCCCTTCAAATCTCTAAGCGTTTGAGGCTCCTAGACTCCCTTACAGTTTCTAAGCACTTTATAAGGCCCCTAAACTCCCTTTTTTTCTAGCCCCGGGCTTAGATACGTCGCTTATGCCCGCCCTTTAAGGGGCATCATGCTCCTGATGCGCCCCAGGGGTCCCGCCCCGGGAGCCGCTGATGCTCCTGATGCGCGCCTGAACATCCCGGGCTGGACCCGCTGATGCTCATGATGCCCTCTGGGGGCCTCCGTGGCGACGCAAAAAACCACGAAAAAAAACCGTTCACCGGGGGCACGCGGGGGTCGGCGGCACTGGCGTCCGGCCTAATTCTGCTTCGCAGAAGGCCGAAGGCTAGCAAGGCTATTGCCGGGACGACCCGGCCTAAAAGGTCCGCCAATGCTCGGTCCTTGGGGACCTCGCGCTGTCCGATTTTAAGGGGCTGCGCCCATGGGCGGGCAGCGCAGGCAGGAGCGCGGGGCGAGCAGTTTCTAAGCATTTTGAGGCCCCTAGACTCCCTTAAAATCTCTAAGCGTTTGAGGCTGCCAGGAGGCATGGGTCCATGGGGGCCATGGGGGTCGAGGGGCATGGTGCAGGGATGGGGCCAGAAGCCATGGGCGGGGAACGGGGTGGGGGCGGGAAGAGCGGAGGGGGCGGAGCGGGCGGGCATGCGCTGGGACCCTTTAAAGTCAGCTGAAAGAGCTATGCGACCATGGGGCCAGGAGCCATGGGTCCATAGGGGCCATGGGGTCGAGGGGCATGGGGCCAGGGTGGTGCGTTATGGCTCAAGAGTTATGGGAGTCCATGGCGGCGGGCATGAGCCATGAGAGCCATGGGCGAAGAGCGGCCAGGAGCCATGGGTCCATGGGAGCCATGGGGGGTCGAGGGGCATGGGGCCAGGCGATGGGTCTTCACTGGCGCCGCCCCCGCTCCGGCTGGGGTCGGCGGATACAGGGCTCCAAGTGGGATGGACATGGGTTTGCCTGCTTGATGGTGCAGCCACATGCTTGGAGACGGGCTAAATGATGCCATATGATGCCCACATTATATACAGGGCTCCAAGTGGGATGGACATGGGGTAGCCGAGGAACCAGAACTGGTTAAAATCACGCTTCCACTTCAACTTCGCAGAGTACCATGGCGGCGCCTTGTCTGCTCCAGCAATCTCCAGCACCGTGTTCGCCATTGGTCGCGTGCAGATCCGAGAGTTCCGCTGCTAGAAAGCTAGTATAGCGACGCATCTCGAAACCAGGGCTACACTGCACAGTGACTTCAACAAAGGCCCGGCCAACTTCGGTGTGTTGCGCGTCATGAACCTGGGATCAAGTTGTCAACGCGGTTTGCCGCACGATTCTGCGCTTAATTATGCCGTGTTCTCGCGGTTCCCGTTCGTATCTGTTGTGAGGAACGATGACTTGGTGCAACCTCGCCGAGGGTTCGGCACACACCCCCACAGGGACATGGATGCTTCACTCAATCAGCCAGCCTGCTTGAAAACTTCGCAATTGATATGCACGAAGCATCACGAAGCCTCGTGCAGCCACTTCTGCATGGCATCATGCGCAATTCAAGGAGATTATGACCTTCATCATCGATGGGTACTTGACCCACAAGGCCTCCAGAAAGAGTTGTTTTCGACACAAGCCTCAAAACCTTGAAAACCTTGCCTGGGCCATGGCAAAAGAACATTGAACAATTGAACATGTTCATCCACGTTAGGACTCCATGGGGACGGAGGAGACCTTGGGCCGCGGTTCCGTTCAGCCTCTCGGATGCTTAGTGGCCGCGCGCGTGCTTAGCACGCGAGATTCCGTAGCTTTGATCTGCCAGCTGGGGCTGCTGTTGTGCCAGAACCGTGGGCGAAGCTTTGTTTTTTTGTTTTTCTGTCTCGGCTTTGAGATGCCTTGAGGTAATGAAAGAGACGGCAAAGCCTCAACCATGCCTACGGCTCAAGTTTGTTGACTCACTCACCTTGTTACAGCAGCCTTCGGTGACGCGCTCCCCCATGGCGATGACCAAAGAAGAACGGCTGGAAAGGTTTCAGGCGGCGAAGTCCCTGACCGGAGGAACGACCCGGCGCACGAAGCACTTTCAGTTGGCTGCCTACACCATCTCCACGATGGTCTTCGGCATGATTTGCAGCGCCCTAGGCCCAGCCATTCCGTGGCTAGCGGGCAACGCGCAGGTGTCGCCTGAGGTTCTTGGGTGGCTTCCGGCTGCTCAGGCGGTGATGTGCATCGCCTCAGGCCTGGCCTCTAGCCTTATGGCATACGTGCCCAGACGGTTCCACCATCGTCTGCTCTTTGCGATGATGCTTTGGCTCGGCGGGTTCTTCGCCTTGTTGCCAGTCGCCAGCCAAACCATGCTGGCCCTTGTTGCTACCTACGGCTTTCAGGTCCTGCCACGACCCTGGATCGGCCAGATGACGAACCTTCTTGTCTCGGAGCTCTATGAGGACGCGAGCTTGAGCAGTGCCGCGCAGAGCTTCAACCAAGGTGGCTTTGCCTTTGGCTGCGTCATCATGGTGCTTCTGGAGCAGCTGTCTTCCAGCACCTTCGGCACGCAAGGCATGTTCTACATGGCTGGAGGCTTCACCGCCCTGTCCTCTCTCCTTTTCCTGAAGCTGCCCGTGTTGGAGGATCGGGATAGGGCCGATAGGGATGCACCGAAGGCAAGCCGTGCGAGCTCGCTACCAAGCTGCTTTACTCTCACATGCAGTGGCCTGGGCGTTCTTGCTGTGGGTCTCGAGGTTGCCTGTGGGACGTGGCTGATAACGTCCATGACGCAGATGGGCTTCTCTACTGGTGCCGCAGCCGCCGCCAACATAACCTTTTGGATCTTGTTTGCCTTCAGCCGCTTGGCGTTGGCGCCCTGCATCTGCAAATGCTTGCGGCCACGCCCTGCGGCGATGGTTGTTGGAGGCGCAGCCGTTGCTTCAGTTTCCTGCCTGCCTGCAGCAGTCTGGCCGAATAACTTGCCGGCGATCTTCTTTGCCGTCTCCGGGGTCGCAATGGGGGCTGGCCCGACCTACGCGATGTGCATCAGCATGGCCAAGGAGCGGCGGGCACTCACCTCAGTTGACTCGGCCATGTTTGCCATTGCCTCATCTTTGGGCGCTGGCGGCGTTCCCTTCGTCATGAGCCGCATCCTTGCTCTTCTCGGCGCTGCATCCTTTTTCCCAACACTGCTTTGCATGTGCCTGGTGCTGCTGAGCTCCGCTTACCTCATCGACCGCATCTCCTGTCACAGAGCTGCAGGGGAGCAGGATGAGGAGGACGTGGAGAAGGGCTGCACGAAGACCACCAAGATGGCAGAGATTGAGCAGCCTGCGGTGCCAGCGACTCCAGTGGTTCCCCCAATTGTATGGACCTTCTGGGAGCAGGGTTGGCAAGATGCCCCTGCCCTTTGTCAAGCCTGTGCTTCGAGCTGGGAGTTGGCAAACCCCGACCTCTCCATCCGCAAGATCTCCGCTGCGGAGCTTCCGGAACTCTTGCCGGAGCTTTGCCGGTGGCAACGCCTTTGGGAGTTGCCCCCTCAGCAACGCGCCGACCTGGTCCGCTTGGCGCTCCTGGAGAAGTTCGGGGGCATCTGGGCGGATGCCACGCTCTTCTGCGCTGCCCCAGTCATGCCTTGGCTTCAGGCGCTGGAATCCCGACGTCCTCAGGGTGATCAGGGTGCTGGTAGTGCTGCGAAGGCGAATCCGGACTTCTTCTTCGTCTTCGACCGCTCCGACTCCAACACCTGGGTGCACGACCCTTTCGTGAAACGCGGGCTCCTGATCAGCAACTGGTTTCTCGCCAGCACTCCAGGCCATCCACTTGTCTCGCAATGGCTCGCGGCCATGCACCAGGAGGTAGCGAAGACCACCATCGCCTATTTCGGCATGCACAATGTCTTTCGCACCTTACTTGAGGACGAGGCAAACCGCAGGCTTTATGACCAGGTTCCCCGTGTCTCAGCCCGGCACCCGCACCTGCTGGAATTCGAGCTCGGCTTCTCCACTTCGGCCACGGGTGCGGCCAGGGAGTTGCTGCGTCAGTCCCTGGAGATCGCACCGATGCAGAAGCTGTCGCACAAGATCCTGCAGGAAAACTTCCTGGTGTCGCTTTGCCGGTGCAGCGCCTCAGTGCCATCCCTGCTGGGTGACTTGTTCGCCAGGCACGACGGCGTGATGTCGAAGCTGTGCCAGCGCCAGGTCCCGAGCAACGAGTCCACAGCCACGCACCAGGATTTGAGGCTCCGTGAGCAAGAAAACAAGAGGAAGGTGCTTGCATCATGGAAGACCTTCATGTATGTCCCCACGGCTTGTCCGGCTTGCCAGGGTGAGGAGGCAACGGCTCCAGGCCCCCTTTAATTCGCAGTGAGCTGGCGGCACAGTGTCGGAATCAGATTTCTGTGTTCCTCTGCTTTGGCTTTGTATATCCCAGTTTATATATCTATGCATATGTATATAGATACACATATGCATATATGTTTGTATGCATATGTATACATGAACTTGTAGATGAAAACAGCTAGTTAACACCAATGTGCAGTGCATATCTGCCGGGCTCACGCTTCCATCTGAAGTTCTCTTAAGCTGGGAGCCTGTCTGTGAAGCTCAGACGCTGAGCTATCAAGCTTAAGAGTGTATAGAGACTTGAATTATCGGTCCAGCCAGTTGTTGCTGGATTCTAGGCACGACATGACTTCGGCTCTTCCCCCCAGTCCGCTGCCCGGGAAGATGGCTGAGGCTTAGAACCTGAGCAGACCTGACCTGTTTTTCTTTTTGCATCGGAACCATGCTTCCAAGACTCCATACGACTCCTAAGCTCCTAAGCCTTTTGCCCTAATTAGTCACTGCATGTTGGGCTACTCAAGAAGCCCTCCTTCTTACATCTCCTTTCCACCTTTCTTGGTGCAGAGCCAGCAGCAGTTGCAAAGCAGCTCCAGTCACGCGACCGTCTCAGCCCGAGTCTTCCCATTGGTGAGCCACGGCGACAAGAGCCGCGGGCTTGTTGTGCAGGATGTGCCGATTCGGCTTGGCTGGACAGCGACTTCCAGGTACCGTCCAAGTACAACGGACGCGACCATCGCGGCTGCAAGTCTGGCGATCACCCAGCGCGCAAGCGCTTTCAAGTTCAAATTCAGGAAGTGTGTACAGTGTACAGTTTACAATGTGTAGGTATGTATAGATCAACCTACGTAGATGTCATGGTGACTCCTGCGCTGTTTCCCCTTGGGAAGTTTCTAATTGCAGCGTGGTTGACCGGTTTGGCCACTACGCTATTCCCATGAGACAACCAATGGACTTTGAGCAGGACCACGCGAATGTGTCCAAAAACCGATAATCCTTTCTGGTCTGACCTTGAAATGCGAAACCTTTGTGCCAGTTGCGACTATATTGAAAGCCCCGAAACTGCATGTGAGTCAGCGCGGAAGTAATCTAAACTCGATGGCTCTAGAAGAGGTTCATGACCGCTGGAACTGGCATCCGGCACTCCGAGCACAATCTCAAAGACGAACCCTTGCGATTTGTGCAGTGCTGGGTGGTGCCGCGGAGGCTGCTCAACATGGAAGCATGGCACGGCCGCATTTTCAGAGCATTCGCGGCAAGGTTGTTCCTGTGTTTGTTTGGGGGAGGGCATCTCCTTTTTTCAAATCTGCAGGGTTCAGATAAACAGGTACCTGTGAGAGGGCACGCGTGGACTTTAGACCACACCCCCCTTCTTGCCTTGCGGCTAGGCGTGGGATCCCACCGAACTACGGCTCTATGGCAGGTGGGCCCGAGGCTGGCTATCAAAAGAAGCCCCAAGAAGATTCGAATGACAAGTGCAGCTGAAGAACCAAGCTCAGCCAAAGATATCACGTAGGCTCCGCAAGGATACAACCCGGGCCTCTTTCTTGCCGCCCTACCCCTGACCCCCTGTTTCCTTAGTCTACTTGGCGGGTGGTAAAGAAATCTAACCCCCTCCACCACTAAGCTTCCTGAGAGGCGGAGGCAGCGAGACGAGATCAGCCACTTGGGTGTTGAGCACGATCATCTTCGGGGATGCACCATGTTTTTGGTACTTTTCCCTCACCGTGGCCCACCCCCAGAGAATTCCGTGGAGAGTCCTGCGACCGAAGCCTGCGGCGAAGTATCTCGGATTACCGCCCGAACAACAGCAGGATGGCTCAGGACCTGTAGCATAAAATCATGGCCTGGCCGCCCAGCCAAATAAATGCCGCGCCACACGCCATGAGTTCAGGAGGCTGGCTCCAGGAGGCTTAAGGTGGTCCATGGTGGTCGCAAAGCGAAGGGTGACCCAGCCTTTTTTGGGCATGTGTTTTGACGACGTGGTCTCTGTGGCAGGGCCCACAGGCTGGACCCCCATCGACATCGGATTGCGGCTTTCGGGCTGGAGGGAAGGGGCCCCACACACCTCTAGGACTCTAGGCCGGAGGCCGGGGTGAATTACACAGCGTGTTTCTTGGTGTTTTTGTGGCTTGTGATGTCTTTTTTTGCCACATAGTGTATGCCTCGTGTGTTACCTCTCTCTATAGGACTCCTCCCTTTTCAAGCACGGGATCTTCGCGGTGCAAAGGTGGGCTCACCTGGTCTCAGATGTGGAGGGCCCGACAAGGGCCGCAGTGCAGATTCAGCAGGATTGCTGGGACCCAACAAGGGGTTGCAAGCGCCACAAATAGCGAGCTTTCCGCACGATTGCTCTTTCAGCTGCCATGCAAGCCATGATGTGACTACAGTGGGTACAAGAGGGCTAATTAGGAAGCTGTGTGACAGACGCTTCGGAATCTTGCAATTTACAAGGGGGCTGATTGAAAGAGCTAGGGAGGAGCCACCTTGTCGTGGGCCCGAGAATTTCCATATCTAAGACCGAGGCAACGTCTTCCTCACCGAGCTTAGCTCCTCCAAAAGTCCTCCTCCCCTTGTGCTGGCGGCTCGTCTGAGCAGAGATGGGGTTTTAATCTCACGTGGAACACACAGGCATCACGAGGCTCTCAATGAAACCTTATCTCGAAGCTCTCGGCATCGCCCTCCCAGGAAGCGGGACGCCAGGGCCGCTCGGAGATTACCTTCACTGCATGTGGCCATGACCATCTCAGCCCTCAAATCCTGAGGCTACATGCTTTGTGTCGAAGGCACAGCTAAACTCGCGGATGGCAGCGGTAAGGCCCACACGATCTTCTTGCCAGAGTTCCTGCAACATGCTGGGCAAGTTTGCTCCCCAGGGAAACCCGATGTTACTGCCTGCAGGCACATGATCTCCAACGACATGACGGCATCGAGCTGCAGCTTTGAAGCAAGAAGAGCACATGGGAGGGTCCTGTTTTTCAATCAGGATCGCTTTTGAACCATCTCGTACGGCCTTTTCCCAGTGATTCCAGAACCTGTCGGTGGCAAGCCAAGACGCATGAACGGCCCGTATACGCCGTAACCCCTGTGCGATGCTGTGAGGAAGGGGCCTCTGTCGTTGGAGCCGATTGCCGGGGCCAGCAAGCTGAACTTGGTTACAGTGCGGTTGGGGTTTCGGGAACACAGGGCTTCAAGGGCTTATTCAGGGAGCCCATCGGACTTCCAGCAGGCTTAGTTTGCAGAGGATTGTTGCAGTCCTTCTTGGATGCATTGCGGTATATCCCGGTTCAAATGAGTCAACGTGCATGTTCTACAGGCACGGATTGCGGCGGTTGCGGTGGCTGCCGTGGTTGTGATGGTTGTGATGGTTGTGGTGGTTGCGGTGGTTGCGTGGTTGTAGTGGTTGTGGTTGTGGTGGTGGTGGTGGTGGTGGTGGTGGCGGCGATGGTGGTGGTGGTTTGTTGCGGTTGTTGTTGTTGTTGTGGTGGTTGTGATTGTCCAGCCGTTGGCATCGTTCGGATTGCCTTTCATTTGAGGCCTCCGGGGCGATGCTCCTGCTGTTTGAAATGGAGGAGACCTCCGACAGCCGCCGAGATGCCTGGTGAATTCCCAAAAAACACGGGTGCTGCCCTGGACAAAGGATGGGCAGCCCGTGGACGAAGTCTTGACATGGCCTTTTAAAGGCTTCCCAGTATTTGTTCTCCTGTTCTGAGTGAAGTGGTTTCTGTCGGCCAGCGCTGACGGAAGTGCAGCCGTTGCCTCGAAGTTGGCCCAGCCTTCTACAGATCGTTTTGTCCAAGATGTTTTGTTGGAGCTTTCCTGCACTTCTGTCCTTTTTGTACAGCTTCCTGCAGTTCTGCGTTTTGCAAGCACCCAAGCGCTTTCGGCCAACCTGTGTCAGTGAGGGAAAATGGCGCCCCGGTTCATGCAAAACCCGCTGTTTCCCACTGTGCTCTTGACAGGCACCATGCTCTCGTTCCTTTTGGTCTCAATGCTGTGGCCGCCACTCGAAGGCAAATCACAAGACTGTGAATCAATCTAACGAAAAGCCAAGCTTGCAAGGGAGAAATGTGCGGGATGGCATGACGACCTTGCTGAGACGCGCGAACCAACCTTGGGCTGGATTTGGTTGAGCTAAGGTACCTTGGGTTCCATACCTTCCTCATCAGCCGCAATCTGACCACCATCGAACCTCAACTCAGTGCTTGGCATGCGAGTCTGTCACAAAGCCGGCTGTACAAGCACCGGGGGGCACAAGTGAGCTATGGATGCTCAGGAGTATATGGAGACTCGCAATGTTCTACCTGGCTTCTCAAGGCTCAGTGGGCAATGAAAACTCTTTTTCCGAGGTTTTTGTTGAATGCATCGGCTGGCAAGTCGTGCCTTGCCAGACTCTGAGTTCAACCCAACCTCGCACATCCAGGTACGACGAGGGCCTCTACGGCAACATCCAGTGTGCCAGGAACTTGGCCGCCCGCCTCTTGCTCCGTACATGGCGTACTACTCATGCCGGCGGATTTGCTGCATCTAGTCATGCTGCCACCCACGATTGTTCGCCAGCTTGCTCAAGCTTACATAGAAGCTTCCCAAGCTTTGATTCGTTGGTTGCTAGCTTTCAAGGCGGCCATGGGATACCCGTCCGGTGGTAAGGGCAAGGGAGGCCATATGGGAGCCTACCCACAGATTGGCGTGGCTCGGTGAGTTTCGACACATGTTTAAGCAGTATCGTGATGATCACGCGCGCCAGCTCTTTACTGTTGCTTTACGGTGCTTCCTTGCTTTTCAGCCATAGCCCAAGGTCAACACTGAGTCGCTTCCACTTCAGCGTCCTGCTCCGCAGCAGCCTGAGACCAAGGCCGACGTTGACTCAGAGGATTGGAAAGCACAGATTCGCCGCCCTCCTCCGGACCAGCGTTACAAGACGGAGGATGTGACTGCCACAAAAGGCAACGACTTTGAAGATTACTTCTTGAAGCGTGAGCTGCTGATGGGCATCTTCGAGATGGGTTACGAGAAGCCCTCCCCGATTCAGGAGGAAAGCTTGCCAGTTGCGTTGACAGGCAAGTCCATTCTTGCCCGAGCAAAGAACGGCACCGGAAAAACCGGAGCCTTCGTCATTCCCATTCTTGAAAAGTGCAACACCACGAAGAATGCAATCCAAGGGCTCATTCTTGTGCCCACGCGGGAGTTAGCATTGCAGACATCTTCAGTGGTGAAGGAGATCGGCAAGCACATGAACGTTCAATGCATGGTCTCTACAGGTGGAACAAGCCTTCGCGAAGACATCATGCGTCTCTACAACGAGGTTCGGGTCCGAGTCGTCTCCGGGGTGCGGGGTTTAGGGTTTAGGTTTGGGGTTTAGGGTTTAGGGTTTAGGGTTTAGGGTTAGTTTGCCCAAGCATTCTGCCATCTCTCTAGGTGCACATTGTCGTGGCCACTCCTGGCCGTGTCCTGGACCTTGCGAACAAGAATGTGTGCAATTTGAAGCAGTGCTCCATCGTTGCTATGGACGAAGCTGACAAGCTACTGTGCCCAGAGTTCAAGCCCATTATTGAAGACCTCATCAAGTTCTTGCCTCAAGACCGGCAGATTCTTATGTACTCGGCGACCTTCCCCATCGCAATCTTGGATTTCAAGAACAGTTTCATGCAGGATGCCCATGAGATCAACCTCATGGACGAGCTGACGCTGAAGGGCGTCTCGCAGTACTACGCATTCGTGGAGGAGCGCCAGAAGGCAGCTGGAACATTGTCTTGGCACCTCCTTTCTGTAAGCTAAATTGGGATCACAAGGTCTCAACATTCCCATGTTGAGAGTTTATGATGTTGTGACATGATATGGAACGCCTCATTCGCCACAAATCATGTATGCGCAAGTCTTGGGAATGCGCTATCAATAACCACGGAGCAGAGGAGGCTTTGTCTTAGACCCTAACACAGCCGTCGTTTAGAAGAGTTCACATGCACAAGCATGAGCGAGCGATCACCTCACATATGTGTTGTCGGCCGGCGTGCGGTTTCATGATCAGGTTCACTGCCTCAATACCCTGTTCTCCAAGCTGCAGATCAACCAGGCCATCATCTTCTGCAACTCCGTGACCCGAGTGGAGCTGTTGGCAAAGAAGATCACAGAGTTGGGTTACTCTTGCTTCTTCATCCACTCGCGGATGTACCAGTCCCACAGAAACCGAGTCTTCCATGACTTCCGCAACGGAGCTTGCAGGTGTCTGGTTTCCTCTGACCTGTTCACGCGTGGCATCGACATCCAGTCTGTGAACGTGGTGATCAATTTCGACTTTCCAAAGAACTCGGAGACTTACCTTCACCGCATTGGCCGCTCTGGCCGTTTCGGTCACCTTGGCTTGGGCATCAATTTTGTGACTTACGAGGACCGCTTCAACTTGTACCGTGTCGAGAAGGAGCTCGGCACCGAGATCCAGCCCATCCCACCGACCATCGACCCGGCCACCTACACCTAGGGCTGCGCAGATCGTTTACATTATGAGAAGATGGTTGGCTCGTGAGTTCCCGCATATAATCAGGAAAGCTGCTGCATGGTATCACATGCAAGGCTATAAGATGCAGAGATTTTGTCAAGACCAGTCCATGAATCGGACTTTCATGGCATACAAAGACGAAAGAACCGCGACTATTGAAGCAAATCTGTCTAGACGCACGCGCACAGACTATACACGTATATACATATAGACATAGTACGTAAGTGCAATGTTGGCATCGGTTTGTCATCGTTCGTCAGGTACCTGCCCTCGGTTCTTTGACAGTTCCCCAGGGTTTCACCGTTGGCGGTTCTCACCGGAGCTCGTACTCAGTCCGTGCAAGCTGGAAAAAGGGCCCCACGCGAGCTTGACTCAAAGCTGAGGTCTTACCAAAGATACGAAGAGTGAGTTAGATATAGCAATCTGCCAATGTCTGCCAATATTACGAATCCTGCAGAAGGATCGTAGCAGCCACAGCAATATGAGCTAGGAGCTCTCCAGGTCTTTGGCGACTTTTGGCCCCTGTGGCTGCTTCCCATCAGCGGGCCAGATGGGACTGGGCTGGCCACTTGCCGAAGTGCAAAGTTCAGCACTTACCTGGGTAGTTCCTGAATCGGGGTCTTTTCGGGACTTACCATTATAAGGCGGCACCCTTTAACAAGAGATCCCAAAAAGGGACCCTGTTTTGGAAAACGGCTCACGCGCCAGCCGAGCTGGCCCAGGAGTGGGGAGTTGCCGGAGTCGCGGAAGTGCGGCCGCAGGCCAGTCAAGCTAAAGATCGCTGCATCCGACACTTGTGGCAGAGTACTTTTTGCTCCTGCCTTACAGTGGACAGGGGTTCCTGACCTTCACAAAGAAGAGCGTAGAGCCTCTGACCGCACTGGGGGCACTTCGGCACTTCTAGATTTTAGGTTGAGGCAGAAGCTGGCACGCCGTTCAAGAGGAGAGCGTAATGCAGAGACGGAAAGCTGACCACATCTGACCACAGAAGCCACATTGTCGGGCGGTCTCCATTCACCCCTGAACTCCCACGGTCAGAAACTCAAACCTCAAAACCATTCAAAGAAGATGTGCAAAGGTGAACATAGAGCACAGCTCACCATCCACAGCGGCAGCAAGCTCCTCGAACGAGGTGTTAGAGCAGGCGAGTTGTGCTCAGTCTGTCGTCTGTGGACTCTTATGCCTCCTATTCGTAGCCCCCTAGGGGAATGGGACTCTTCTGCCTCTTGTAGCCCTGTAGGAGCATGGGATGCGGACCACAAGCTGGGTCTCCGGAAGTGCGCTGGCACTGGAGGCCGCGGTTGCTATGACGTCGACTAAGCATGGAAGCATAACTCCGGAAGCCACTTGCAACCAAGGAGCGACATAATCTGCAGCATAGTTATAGCATACAGTGTTGTGAAACCCATGCCTGCGCCGCCACGCAAAAGCCTCCCCGTCCCCCGTTGACGTCTTGAAGTTCCATCCCGCTGGAGTTCTTGCGGAGGTGTGCGCATACGACTCCTGGCAATCACTGTCTCAAACGGTGGAGGCCCTTGCCAACCTATGCAGAAGCTTGGAGCATAACCGGCACAACAGCCTCGGACTTCACCATTCTAATTACAACTGACAGCTAGCCTGGTCTTATGGCAAGTGCTTCGGGCGATCTTGTTCCTGCTTCTTCCACCTAGGTTAGGCACCCCTAAACCCTAAACCCTAAACCCTAAACCCTAAACCCTAAACCCTAAACCCTAAACCCTAAACCCTAAACCCTAAAGTTCTACCCCTTGCCCCAAAAGGTTGCCAGCACACGCGGACGTGGAAGTGCTTCTTCTGTTTTCTCTCGGCCACCCGAGGACCCCAGAGGGCCGAGCCGAGCTGAGCCCAGGCAATGGCAGCCCGACAATATTGTGTTATTAGTCTTATAATTGTCATAAGAATAGGAATAATAATAGTAGCAATAGTAAGGATAATCATAATCATAATGATAATCATGTTAATAGTAGTAGTCATAATCGTAGTATCATAGGCTTCGGACTTCGGCGTGACCGGCATCCGAGGGGCGACCGGCAACAGACCTCCGGTGCAGAAAGCGTAGGCCAAAGCCGCCCAGCTGGCGCCAGCAGCTGAAAACGCCAACAGGGTTTGGGGGTTTAGCGTTTAGGGTTTCGGGTTTCGCGTTTTGGTGTTGGTGAGTTTTGGTGAGTTTTGGTGAAGTTGCACTGAAGCTGGACATGTCGGACTTGAAGTTTCCGGGACATAATCTGACAATTTCAGGCATTGCTTGTATGACACGAGCTGATGGTTTGGCTAGGTTGCCACACGGCACACCTGTTTCTTGGGTTCCTGCCGTTCAGAATATAATTTCCTGCTGGGCCACGGACGCAGCCGGGTCTAGCTGTAGCTTTGGAAAGGAATCCATCTGCAGGTCGCATCACCATCCAAGAATGTCCTGGCGTCTATTCCAGCTTCTTTCGCAAGACAGCTCTGGTTTCAACTCGCTTCATGCACGGCATGCCGAGGTTCAAGCGCAAGCACACCAATTTTCGCACGCCACTCTGCGGCAGATGGTGGGGGCGTGAAGCAGCCTGGTGGCGGGCAATAAGACTTGCCACAGCCTTTGCATCGCCACTCCCCACCCTCAGTGCATGACTAGAAGAGGCCTGGAGGCCCCTGGAAGTTCCTACATACTGTATGATTCTAGGGCATTCCCTCAGTGCCCATTAGATTTCCTCGCGTTTGAGGCTTGCAGTCTTTGCAGACCCTAAACACCCTGTCGAAACTCTAATATCCTCCCCAGGGAGTTGCTGGTCGGGTGCCCAGGCAGTGGTCATTTCCGGATGATTTTCCTTCTGCTGCTGTCATCGACGCCTTCCATCGTCCTGAGGCACGAGTGCAGCCTGAACGCTAAACCCCAAACCGAGGGGAAAAGCGGGGCGGCAACTAAAACCCCAAACCCGATCCAATGTGACTAGTATCGAAGGATATTGAAGTGAATCCTTGCCTGCCTTGAGCGCAGGTGAGCGACGAACCAAAGGGC
The DNA here is from genome assembly GCA_905221605.1 of Symbiodinium natans. Lineage (NCBI taxonomy): Eukaryota > Dinophyceae > Suessiales > Symbiodiniaceae > Symbiodinium > Symbiodinium natans. Next base: position 55,061 of record CAJNDS010002210.1, on the reverse strand, counting down.
ATGGGCTGGTAGTCATGTTCTGATAGCGTCGAACCGTCCGAAGCCAGATGATGCCGCTAGGTTGACCGTAGCTTGGAGCCTTTCACCTGGGCCCAAGTTGATCTTCGACGCGCTGCAGCCGGGGTCTCACAGCCTTTGCTGGAGCTCTTAAGAGCAAGTCGAGGGGTTCAGGGCTGCAACACCACGTGGGTTGTTCATCCTGTTGGTTTCAGGCGGTCAAAAGGGTCGCAAGTTGACATGGTGAAGTGGTTGGTATGTGCAGTCTACGGCCACACCCGCTCCCCCTGCCCTGATCCATCTTCCACGACTCTCAGCAGCATTCGAATTGTAAGGCCCGGGTAAGGGGCACATAGCTCCTGCGAGGGTGGGTGCAATACAGCAGCTTGGAATGGAGATGCCTTTGCAAGAATGCCTCGTCGATGGTGGATTCTTGATGTGATGTTCCGTGCGGGCCTGGTGTTTTGCTCGGCATCACGAGGAACATTCGCCCGTGTGGCCACTTCGCATTGCAAGGTTCTGCTGCAGAAGGCCTGCGATCTTTCAGAGGCCAGGTCGGAATGGAAGTGACTGTTCGTTATTCCCTTTTGGGCCGAAGGCTTTCAAGTCGTGGCCACTCTGCCTGTGTGAAGGAGAAGATCTTGGAGCGCCTCGAGCCAGCTGTGCGACGGTACGAGGCTGGACTCACGCATCAAGTCGCATCACTGACAACGGAAACAATACAGGAAAGGGTAGGAGAGGGGGACGGGCAGTGGCAGCTGCAGTACGAGCAGCAGCCATCAGCAGCCGCCACCTCTCAACTCTGCAAACAGGGCTGGTTGGGTATGATGTCTGAGGAGCTGCTTGTCTAGGATTGAGACACTTGCTCACCAGGATAGCCTCCGCCAGCCGCGGATCACGGCTTCTTTGCTTTACGTCAGCAGCTCTTTTTTTTCAGTTATTAATGTGATCTGCCTGTAGCCGAGGAGTACATGGTACCAGGCGATGCCGGGCAAGTGGCGGTGGTCCGATCAAGCCGGATGCAAAGGGTGTCCCGGCTTTGTGGTAGGCGGCCGAATTCCTCCTCTCTGCGCCCCCGCCTCCGAGTCTTTCTTTCAGATGACCATGTAGACATTGGAAGGCATTGCGTGGGCTCCGTGGTGAGTCGCCCGAGCCCGACAACGCGGAGGCTGCAGAGGCTGCGAATGCCGCTGAGGTGGAGGCCGAAGGCGCGGAGGGTGATGGAATATCATTCATGGATGAACGGCATGGCTTCGGGTATTTTCGCTTGAGTATATGCATAGTGGCGCGTTTTGTTATGGCTGGCTTGCTTGCGAGGAGGAAGATCCAGCAACTAGAATTTTCATTTCCCGACTCAGGCCCCCAACGACGCAGGCGAAGGCGAGCCGCGGACGCGGAGGAGGTGCAGCCAGCCCGACTTCAGAATGTCTTTCTGACTACTACCCTGAACTGCGCCTTCAGGCAGCAGCACCCCGTGCCCGGGGCCGTGGCCGTGGGCGAGGACGCGCTCGACAGGCCCCTCAAATGCAAGATGCGGATAGGGAGCGGGCCGCCACGACATCATGCTAGCCAGCGACTCATTCAATACCCAGACTGATAGGGCAGAGCTTCGGCTGCCTTCGCATCACTTGGCGGTGCAGCAAGTGCCGCTCGGCCATCGTGGCTTTCTTCAGCTGCACTCTGAAGGAAAGCTGCTTTCAGCACGCGCCCAGGCCCACATTGAACTGGACGACAGCGAGTGATGGAAAACAGATCGGGCAGCTCTCCAACATGTCGTGGGCGAAGCTTAAAGAGCCACAACGCCAGCTTTGTCTGGAGTTACCGAATTCCATGATGTTTGCTCTGGCGTCACAGCGCTGATTATTTCGTTGGTTTCCGCTGTGGTCCAGGCAGCTTCGCAGCGTGGTGATGGCGTGGCTTTGGGACCGCCTCTGGCGGCGCTGCTCTTACTACCGTCCTACACGCCGAGAAGAATCAGAAGAGCAAGCGTTAGCTTCCTAACTATCTTTCTATCGTTGACATCTTTGCTTCAGCCAGCCCTTGTCTGTGGAGCTGGCTGTGCTCAACCCATTGAGGTGCCACCGAGCAAAGGGCGAGCCCTGCTGTTCCGGTGTCTTGGAAGTACAGGAGATGTTGCTCTGTGCTTCTCCCCTTTCACTCCAAACCACTCGCTGAAGTCGCTGTAGTTCGTGGTGTGCCAAGGTCATCGACTGCTTCTGGCATGGAGGACCCAACATCGAGGCCTTTTGGAAGTTTTCAGCTGGTCACCGACCCATCCCACGAAGGGGCTGCATGCATGCCTCTAGGGTCAGTGGCCAGCAAGTGGCGTTCCTCACTGTGCAGGCATGGATCGTGTCCTGCCGGGCATCTGTCTCAGCTACAACAGCTGGAGAATGCTGGAAGAAGAGGTGCAGCAGGCACTAGTCTGACCTACGAACTAATGCCGATTGAATGCTAATTCATGATTCTGAGGTCCGAGGTCCGAAATGGGCATTGGCTGTGAGTAGTGTTCACGTCTGAGGCCAGAGGGAAAGATGGTCCCAGCCTTGGCATGGAGGGCTTTTGTTTCGCGCCCGGCGCTTGATCATGGGGTTTAGGGTTTAGGGTTGAGGGTTTAGGGTTTAGGGTTGAGGGTTTAGGGTTTAGGGTTCAGGGTTTAGGCATCAAGGTTGCGCAGAAGTGGTTTGGTACCACGCCGTCGCTGGCACAGAGCCCGTATCAACCAGACCGTCGCACCTCTGCAGAGCAGTGAGCGTAGATGAAGTTGGAGAAGCCTACGTTGGCAATTTTGTTCTGCAGAAATGAGTCTTCGGGGGACCAATGCGGGCGTGAGAATTTGCAGATGGTGCTTGCCATCTATCTATTGCATAGCCGAGGATTCGATGGACTCCAATGATAAGCATCGGTGCGCCAAGTGCCTGTCCGTGCGCGTTCCCTGGTGACCAGCTGTTCCCGAAGAACGGTGCCTGGCTGTTCCTGGACTTGGGCCGGAGCTTCACGACCGAGCTGACTTGTGGACGCTACCGATGCAGTAGCTGCAGGAGAAGCCACAAAGAAGTATTGCGCGCCAGCGCAGGCCTGACTCACGTCAGAAAAGATGATACCGCATCACATCCTTGGTAAAGAGCAGTAGGAGACTTCCAGCCAAGCACAGCACTGTCACACAAAGGCCCCACTCATTCGCTTCCGCATCTTGACGGCTCCGGCTGTAACCCCACCGCAGTCACCCTCACCCTGATACGAGTAAAATCACCCCTGGGCCCTCTTTCCATCACGCCTATGCCCTATACTACTCACTGCGCAAGAGGCTCTCTCGCACTACGACGAGTCTGCCAAGAGTTTAACTTGAGGGAACCGGGCATGTGTCTGGCATAATGAAGCCGCTCCCCCTATTATTATGCCTATTAAGGACTGTCAGCATTATAATCCCCATGAAGGACTGTTAGTAACTCGTTAGTATAGGGGGAACATCCCAAGTTCTGGGTCGTTATTGGCGATAGCACGGTCACCACATAGACTCTCGGCCATGGTGCTTGTTCGTGCTGGAGTTGGCCGGCGAAGGGCGCGCAATGGCATGCTGCTGTGCATCTTGCCGGTACTTTGTGGGAAGTCAATTTTTTTCAGCTATAACTATACATCTATTTCAGCTATAATAACCTTTTTCAGCTAGAATTATATTTCAGCTCCGTAGTCAGCGAAGTCTATGTAGGCTTTCATGGTTCGCTCCTTTCGTGAGCTTCAGGTGCCCTGGTCTGCCTTGTCGCAGCTTGGCTGACAGACTTACCGAGCAGAGGTCGGCGCACGAGGCATGTCAAATGTCTCAGCTCAAAGAATAATTCAACATAACCCAAACCCATAATTACCCCCCTTAACCTCTAAATAGGAGAAGAAACGGGGACGTTTTACCATACCCCTCAATTTCTTTCAAGGCTAGGCCGAAGGTGCTCAAGTGGGGCCCGTCAGGTCCAGCTCCCGACTTTCACCGCGCCTGGGGACCGACATGGAGGCGTCGAAGAACCACAGGGCTGTGTATGGGTTCGTAAGGTCAAACGATTGAGGGAGCTCGTCGCTCGCTCTTAACTATGTTCACTGCTCATGCTCTCCCAGAAATTTCTTTCCCGCCCCATCCCACCCCGATACTTCTCAGCATCTTAAGTCGGCGCATGCAGACCGGAATGCTGTCCGTACTCCAGCGGACTCCAGCGCATCAGAGTCGTTAAAGGCACATCGGATGTTGCATCCAAAGGTCGACATGGATGGATGTATCGCACGCAATGCCAGCGACATGGGAAGTAGATGCGAAATCGTCCCCGGCTCTGAGGGATCTTCAGTTTTCGAGTGAGTGATCTGTAGTGAAAGGCTGTGCCAGGGGGAGGTCTGAATCCCTCAAACCAAAGAGACCCTGATGTAAACCACATGCCGTCGCAGACCCCGACCCTGTTATTCGCAGGCTCGAAGGTCGTTCGAAGAGCTGCGCAAAAAGATGCAGAGGACCGGGGCAGAGGGATTACTACCAAGGCTTCGCGCAGGAGTTTTGCAAGGATTTGCAGGGTGAGTTGCGAAAAGCAAGAGGACGCTTCGATTTCAGTTTAGGTCATACTGACCTTGGCGTGCTTGTCTAGTAGCAGCCGCGACCTTTGCCAACGAATGGTATGGCAGTCGACATAGACATTCTCGTCTGTGCAGGGCTTTCAGGGCTTCGGCCTCCATGGTGCTGCGCTCACTGCTTCATCAGCTGTGCTAGGCAGGACTGATGGGGCAGCTTCATGTCCGAAAGGGAGTCGCCCGAAGCCAGAATCACGTGCCATGTCAAGATTTGCCATGTTAGGGGGGCCATGCGAGATGCCAAAAAGGGGTCCATGCGGACAGCAAGTTGTTCGCTCTGCCAAGAATCAGCATGGGCATTGCAGCGCGAGCCGTGTGATTCCAGGTCCAGCCTTGGATGGCACGGCCCACGGTAACTTTGGAGTGGGTGCCTCAGCTGAAGCGCGCAACGTTTCCACGGCTCTTTCTCTCTGTATCTCTCTGTCTCTCTCTCTCTCGCACCATTCCCGCTCGTTCGCCCATGCACTCTCTCTCTCTCTCTCTCCCTCGTTCTCCCTCTCTCCCTCTCTCCCTCTCTCCCTCTCTCCCTCTCTACCTCTCTCCCTCTCTCCCTCTCTCCCTCTCTCCCTCTCTCCCTCTCTCTCACTGATTCACTCACTTACTCACTCACTCACTGTTTTCTCCGACTGACGCACATGCGCTGCGAATTCTGGCCATTGAAGCCGTTGTTGCCTTTGCTGTCGCCGCGGGGGCACAAGCAGCAGTTATGGCACACTGGTTCCGGGCGGGGCGACTTTGCCCTGCTTAGCTTCGGCGAATGTATGGAGGATATGTCACGGCTGCCTATGCCTGCGCAGTGGGCCACTTCTGGGTGGCTTCTCTGATGCACCAAACGCAGTTGCAGAAGATCTCATTCTAGCGCTATGGAGCACACAGTCGGGTGCATGGCGAGCGTGTGAGGCTCGAGCCCACAGATGGCAGGGGCTGCCCGCCATCATGGCGTCCTTCCGGTTTTTGGTGGCGAGTCTTGGTGCATGACATGACAGCGCTACCCGCACAATTTGGCTGACAGCGGCCGTTTGCTGCGTTCAGTAGGAAAGAATCCTAAGCACTTGATGCACTCGCACTCAGAACAATGCTTTGGATTCAACCATAGTGCCTCGCCGCCTAGTTCAGCTACGCGCGTGGCAAAAACCCGAAACATCCCGAAACCCTACCTCGGACATTGGGAGCCTTGGGCCTAAGGACGCCGATGGTCGAAGAACATATACTTACGGATGAAGATGTGCTAGCTCGTGTCCATGACAAGCGCCAGCAAACGTTGAAAGCGAGTCTTGGAAGCACTCGCATCAGACTTTGGCCGTGGAAAAACTTAGCCAGGAGTATGCCAAGGATTGCGAGTCTCTGGTCGTTGGTCCTGGACTTGTTCCTTGCCGTTCTCTTTGCTCCCTGGCACGGTAAGGCAAAGTACTTAAACCATGCTTGTCAGAAACTACATGTGAGGTTCATGCTGTTGGCCGGCGCAGGTTTCGCATTTTTGGTCCACCTCGGGGGGCATGAACACTTTGCCCATGTTCTGTGGTGTGGCCGCTGGCAACGTCATACTGCAGAGGCGCGGGTCATGCTCGAAGTCACGAATGCACACCCCACTCCAGCCAGAGATCCCGAAGTCTCTGCTTCCGTCTCTCTACTACCGCAGCCGAGCATATGTGCACATGTTCCCACCCTGTACCAGGCTGAGCAGTCCAGATCTTCAGATTACACCAGAGCGATGCCTGCTCGCAATTTCAAACTTCCAGCCATGTGCAGTGGCCTATTGAGGATATTGAGGGCCTGTTGCCGATTTCTTGTCGGACGCAGCCAAGGCCTTAGTCGCGACAACATCATCATGACCCTGCTTGTGTCACCCGGCCAGGTCTGGGGATAGGCGATGCAGGTTTGCATGATCCGATCTGATCGAAGCCACAGACTGGCACCATCTTGCACGAAAACTTGTTGCAGCGCAACTCAGTTTGCAAGAGCATGAGCACATGGCTGCTCGGACTGGTCTGTTCTTTTGCCATGGTGTCAGACGTGGAGATGCTGTGACATTTCCTTGTCTGGTGTTAGGGGAGTTCAGAGATTGCGGCGAGAAGGATGGTCAGAAAAGCACACCTCCATCATCTCCAGCTGTGGCGTTTGGTTGGAGTAACCCCTATAAGGTCCTCAACAGTCCACATGCGAACGATTTCCTCACAAGCGGGTCTCAGCACGCACGCGAATCAAGACACTGGGTGTCAGAAGACACTTGCCGAACACATGTCCGAAAACATGTGGGCGTGCAAAGACACTTCCCGAAGATAGTTGCGCAGTGCCCACTTCTCGTAGGTACTGAAGTTAGTTTATGGACGGTACCCGCATGTACTTACCCTATGCCCCAATCAGCTCAGTTCACCCCCGCGCACGAGCCGCGATCTTAGCGGCCGTACAGGCACCCCAAGCCCCCACCCCCGCCTTCAATCACACCCCCTCCCCCCCCCCCCCCCCCCCCCGAAATCATCACAAATCTGGTGAAGCCCTTACAGCCCTAGCCGCCCTAGCCCGGAGGTTCTTTTCAAGCTTCGGGCTGCCGCGGGAATTCCTGCCAGCGCTGACCATGGCGCGCGTCATGATCAGTAGCTTCTCCACAGACGCCCCACTCTCCAACAAGGCGGGCTGCCCTGGCGCGCAAAAGTCTTCGTAGTGCCGGCATGTCATGAAGTAAGGACCAATTCTCCCTAGAAGCACAGCGCAAAGAAAGCAGCTGAAGCTGACTGCAAACTTGTTCTGAGTTGAACTTCGCCCTGGCCCCCTTCTACATACTGTCACACTGGTATCAGAATACAACGGCGACTTCCGGAGATCAGTGGCCTGGCTAAAACAGACGATGCGAAAAAAGAGTCTCCCACACGCTTCCCCCGCGCAAGCGCGTAAGGGAGGGGTTTTCCTACCCCCTGCAGAAGCGCACTTTTTTTTTTGGCGCAGGCTGCTCATTTCATCTGACCTAAGGCTGGTCTTCACTGTTTGCAGCGAAGGCATTGTCGTTTCCTTCTTGGCGCTGGCGATTTCGAACTTAGATGTCAAGGACGCGGGCTGCAAATTTTGAGAGGTGATGCCTAGCGGGAATCTACTTGCGAGAAGGACCGAACAGAGCCCGGAACTAGAGCTATGGCCGTACCTCAGGGGGGTGCTTAGTTGCGGGGCTGGCTTCCGCAGTAATTCTAGCCAATCCTCGTCACACCCGGAGTGTGATTCAATCGAAGACTAGATTGACCTGAACCCTTGTCTTCGTGATGCTTGGCTGGATGTGGTCCTGTGACCTGTGCCTCTTGCGGCAGCAGTAGAGTTTAAGCGCGAGCATCGGAATTGCTCGGGGCGCCTTGCTTGCCTGTGAGCATGAGACTCGTAAGCCTGAACAGGAGTATCAGCTGGCTTCTGCTGCAATCGAGCTCGAGGATAAAGTCAAGCAGGTCCAGGAAGCTGAATCCTTGCTTGCACTAAATCGGAGTTGCTGAAGAAGGGTTTAGGGTTTAGGGTGTGTCAGGGGAGGGCGCGCGCTCGGGTGTGAAACACCCCGGGCCGCGCGCGTCAACCCACCCCGGCCACCCACACTATACTCTATTAGGGTTTAGGGTTTATGGAATTTATTTTCTTGTGCCCCGATGCTTGCTTTTATGTTTTTAAAGTTGCGGTGTTAGGGTTTAAGTTTGGGTTGGGGGTAGCCTCGGCCCTTTTCGGGCCTTCGGCGTGTCAGGGCCCGTAGAGGCCCTTCTTATTTCAAGGTCAGGGAAACCCTTTGTGCCGGCTCCTGGATTCCCCTTCTTTAAGGGCCTCAAGCCTTTTTGGTGGCTCTTGGGGCTTCTTGGGGGCTTCCTGGGGGCTTTCCTGGCCCTTCTGGGGTAAAATGAAGGGGTGCCCAAAACTCTTAGTACAAAAAATCGCATTTGTCCTTGCGGGCACGGGCAAATCCTGGGGCCCCAAGCCTCTTAAGCCCTGAGCGTCCGGCTAGAGAAAAGAGGTCCACCAGCTTCCAGAGCAGTTTGGTTTGCAAGTGAGGTAACGGCGAGGGGAGCCTGGGCCTTGGCCCAGGGAGCCTTGGCCCGGAGGCCCTTGGCCAGGCCCGGGAGGGTGCCCAAGACCATCGATTTCAATACTCAAAAATAGCATTTTTTCATTGTGGGTCCGGGCAAATCCTGGTATGCCCCTTTTTAGGGGGTCTTTTTGAAGCCTCTTGGGGGCTTGTTGAGGCCCCAAAATCCTGCTTGTGCTCGGACCCCATATCAAAGCTGTCTGGAGGCCCCAAGCCCTGCCTTTCTTGAAGTGTTCTTCTCATTCGCCGATGCTTCTTCCCTTCGCTAAGGCTATTTGTGGCTGAGGTTGTGCCAGGGGCAGCCTTGGCTTTCCTCGGTTGGGAGGGTCCTAGGCCAATCACAGAGAGTTCAGGAATTGGTCAGTTTGAAATTCAAAGACGAAACAACAATATGTTTAAATGTTGCAGGCGTTGTCGACTATGTTTGCGCACTAGTACGTGCTCGGATATGTTGGTGTCCGAGCCAGCAAGCTGCAAACATGCACGTCACCTGTGATGCGTGAGGGTCTTGACCGGCCGGAGCATTTGACTAGAACACGATAATAAAGAGTCACAAAGCTCGGGCAGCAAGTCAAAGCGCGTAGCGCTGCGTTTTCGTTTGTCAGCTTGGAGAAGCGGTGGACAACTGCACTGGTACAGATTACAATGGAGGATAGGCGCATCCAGCCTGCCACCAAAACAGGTGCTCCTGCGGTCACGCTTCGTAGGACAGGGCTACAGAGGCTACGTCGCGGCTAAAATGAGGAGCGGCGTCGGAACAAGCGCCAGGCGAGAGCTGCGGAGCCAAGCAGTTGCAGTCCAGGAAGGTCCCAGCGCCACGGCAATCCACAGCAGGCCCCAGTTGTCGGGCAGCAGGCGAGCAGCCCAAGCCAGCAAAATCCTGCAGCGACTCGGCCAGGCGCCCGGCTCCATCCAAGCCAGAGCCCACGCAGCAGTCTTGAGCTGCGCAGCCGACCTTTGCCCTGTCGGTGAGAGAGGTGTGTTGCTTGCCAGGGCGCCTCCGGCGCCGTTCTCTTCCCTGTGCAGTGCAGAAGGACCGGCGTGCCCAGCAGCCTTCGATGAATCGCCTCGAGATCTTCGTCGTCTGCGATGTCTGCCCAGCGACGATTCGGAGCGCCTGCCATGGTGGCAAACGAAAAATGGGACTAGACTGAGCAAGGGACTACAACCCAGGAGCCAAGCTCGCAAGGCTGCGCAGCAATTTGCAGCATAGCCCTGGCGAGCTTCCAGTAGCCGCGCCTCGAGCGGACGCTGGAGAGGGATCCGGCTGTGACGTGCAAGAAGCGGGACTCTCCATAAAACATTGCATGTGGCGCACAGAGCTCACACACTGTCGAAAAGCACGGCCAGTTTTTTTTGTCACACCATGCGTGAAGCACGTGAGTGCCGGTGAGGAGGTCTTTAATTGTAAACGCTTGCGCGCGCCGCCTCGGCAGCCGGGCCGGCCGGGGGGGAGGGGGGGGGGGGGGGGGGGGGGGCGGGGGGGGGGGGGGGGGGGGTGGGGGGGGGGGGGGGGGTGGCATGAGTTCGTCACACTTTCGGCACTGGCCATAGTTCGCAGACAACCACGTCTTGCTGACACTGCAAAGTGTGGCGCTGGAGTACTTCAAAGTGGCCAAGTCGGAGCAGCGACGAGTCATGCAACTTACCTTGCAATCAGCTCTAACAGACCAGCTTGTCCTTTAAGTGTTTCTGTAGGCTGGGCTCCAAGCCAAGGATCAAGAGCCTCCGTAGCTGCGTCGAAAGGCGGTTTGAGAGGACAGCAACTTGCAACTCATGTGGTGTGCTGTCAGAAGCTGTCCCCGGGCAGTGTTCTAGGGTCAGTTGGGCACGCTTGCGAAGAATCGGTCGGGTCAGGCATCGTCTCGTCCAGGGCTTCTGCGCCCTTCGCTAGCAGTCAAAAGAGAAGTTGTCTAGGCATAGCAGGCTTGGCAGTTTTGCGGGTTTGTTGTCTGACTACAACGATCCACAACAACAAAAACACGTTCTAGAGCCATTCAAGCATGCTTCACTGGCCAAGTCTAATGAGTCACATTGAGTCACCAAGGCAATATGAACCACCATTGCCCATATCAGCAGTGAGAGGATCCAACGTATTTTCCGGCACACGCCACCCCGCCCTTCCCTACAGGCGAGGAGAAAGCAACATCATTGGAAGATCCAGAGAGACGCCAACATTACCACCAACAAGCATCGCAGGCATCACCAACGGTCCAGGGGGAAAGGATGAGAAACGTACTGGGTCGACGTGGTTTATTAGCCCGCAAGCCCAGAAGATAACCCAATCGCTGTGTGCCCTGCGGAATCAGCAAAATTCACATAGTTGGTGCTTACCAGGCTATAGTTCTGTAAGCTTCGTTTTGAACACGAAACGCGAGGGCACGCTAGCAATGAGCATGTGAATCTGTGACCGTTTTATATGCTGTATTTGATGCACGAAAACGCATCGAAACGCCAAGGTGCACATCGCACTCATAGGTTCGAGTACATTCATGTTGGCCTTGGCCTTGCCAAGACAGGTCCGAGGTATCGTTCGCGGCATCGTTCGGGTATCGTTCCGACAACAATACAGACCCCCCATCCAAAGCCCATTTCTTGAGGTTACGTCTCAAATGGCAGGTCTGTTTTATCGCTGTGCCCTGCGGGAAGGCTCCGCGAAACAGGCATTTTGTCAGCGTCTCAAGCTAGCCTCACGTGGCTATCACCGAGAGGTAGCTTCAAAAGAAGTTCACGGGTGGATTCATGGCAGCGGTACTGTTTTATCGCTGTGCCCTGCGGGAAGACTCCGCAACACATGCGTTTTTTCATAGTTACATCCTAGTCTCAAGATGCTATCCCCAAGAGGTAGAGAGTTTTTCCTATCATTATCGCATGTTTTGGGCCTTGTGTGCCCTCGGGATTTCGGTTCTGGGTTATCTTCTTGACATGTTGGGCTACCTTCTGTGCCCTGGGGTTGGGCTATCTACAAGGTGATTGGGCCAAGAAACCACGCGCGCTCGTAGCGCCAATGATGCTGATGATGCAGGTCCGCGTTTTGCCATTTGCTTTCCTTTGAATGAAGGGGATCGCCAGGCTCAGCTCCACCAACGAGTTCGGGGCCTCCGAAAACGTTTGGGCTGCGGGCAAGCGGGCAAGCCTCCATCCACTGCGCATGTAGTCTTGGAAGCCCTTCGGAGGGCAGAGAGGGAGTGATGCGGGTACTGATCGGGCGGGCTGCAAACCAGCCAGCCCAAACAGAAAGAATCATTACCCAGAGGACTTGTCTGCTCTGAAGAATGATGTGAATGGCTCATTATTTGGCGGACATGCGGCATCCCTTCCCTGTACCTTGCTTATTGTGTTGCAACATCATTTGCACACACACCGGGTGACAACCACCGCGTCCGCCCCATGCATCATGTGATCTCCGCGTACAGAATTACCGTCCATGTTGATGCGCAGCTACTAAGCTACAAGTTGCAACACAAGCTGGTGCAGTTGACAGCACAAGGAGTGGCCACTTGACAATACGTGGGCCTCCATCATATCGGGCGCAGCCCGACGTGGCCGACCGGTGCTACATCTCCATGAGAAACGAGGCAATGCCAACAGCGCCACTCAGCCACAGTGCTGTTGCTGTGGTTGTGGTTGTGGTTGTGGTTGCGGTTGCGGTTGCGGTTGCGGTTGTTGTTGTTGTTGTTGTTGTTGTTGTTGTTGTTGTTGTTGTTGTTGTTGTTGTTGTTGTTGTTGTTGTTGTTGTTGTTGTTGTTGTTGTTGTTGTGGTGGTGGTGGTGGTGGTGGTGGTGGTGGTGGTGGTTGTAGTCGTTGTGGTTGTAGTCGTTGTAGTAGTAGTAGTAGTAGTAGTAGTAGTAGTAGTAGTAGTAGTAGTAGTAGTAGTAGTAGTAGTAGTAGTAGTAGGAGTAGCAGTAGTAGTAGTAGTAGCAGCAGTAGTAGTAGTAGTAGTAGTAGTAGTAGTAGTAGTAGTAGTAGTAGTAGTAGTAGGAGTAGTAGTAGCAGTAGTAGTAGTAGTCGTCGTCGTAGTAGTAGTAGTAGTAGAAGAAGTTGTTGTTGTTGGTTGTTGGTTGTTGGTTGTTGGTTGTTTGTTGTTTGTTGTTTGCTGTGTGTTGTCTGTTGTGTGTTGTTTGTTGTGTGTTGTTTGTTGTTTGTCGGTTGTTGGTTGTTGGTTGTTGTTTGTCGGTTGTTGTTTGTTGCTTGCTGTTTGTTTTTTGTTGTTTGTTGTGTGTTGGGTGTTGTGTGTTGTGTGTTGTGTGTTGTTTGTTGTTTGTTGTTTGTTGTTTGTTGTTTGTTTTGTGTTGTTTGTTGTGTGTTGTGTGTTGTTTGTTGTTTGTTTTTTTGTTTGTTTGTTGTTTGTTGTTTGTTGTTTGTTGTTTCTTGTTTGGTGTTTGGTGTTTGGTGTTTGCTGTTGCTGTGGCTGTTGCTGCTGCTGCTGCTGCTGCTGTTGTTGTTGTTGTTGTTGTTGTTGTTGTTGTTGTTGTTGTTGTTGTTGTTGTTGTTGTTGTTGTTGCTGTTGTTGTTGTGGTTGTCGTTGTCGCTGTCGCTGTCGCTGTCGCTGTTGCTGTTGCTGTTGCTGCTGCTGCTGCTGTTGCTGTTGTTGTTGTTGTTGTTGTTGTTGTTGTTGTTGTTGTTGTTGTTGCCGTTGTCGTTACTGCTGCTGTTTTCGTGATTGCTGGTGCGCACAAGTAGCTGCCATAGAAAGTCTGAGGCCAAGCAAGGGCTGGACTTGGTTCCAGTCGATCGATCCAAGGTTTACAGCTCTTGGGCATGAGTAGTCGGGGCCCGCCCTTGTTGGCTTCGCTAGTGGCCGCTAGTGTTGTTGACTGGATTTGTGTGGGCAACAAAGGCTGCAGTCACGGAAGAAGACGCAGCCAAGCTTGGTGGGCAACTGGCCTTGCTTCACTATTTCGGCATGCTCCAAGTCAGGCGCATTCTGGATTGTCCGCATCTTTGTATCCTTGGAGATATACATTATCGATAGCTTGGCCGGGTACGATGACAGCACGGACGTGGATTCCAGAGCTTCGGCTGATCATCAGAGGTTCTGTGAACGAATCCCTTAGGAAATGCTAGAGCACAACCCTGGTGCATCCCAAGGCTGGCTCGACACAGAGTGGAACCGGATGGCCAGAGGAGGCCGCTCAAGCTGGACACTTAGAAAATGCATGTTTTGTGCTGGTACGTGCTGGGTAAACTTTGGGGAGCTTGGGGCTATCCGTCTCAGGCTCGCGCAGCCGAAGCCGCAGCCCGTCGAGACTCCGCTGAGGCGTCGACGTTGACCCAGATGTTTCAGAAGTTCTTGTGCATAGCGTTGCGCGCTAAAGCGGCCACTTCCCCTTCGAACCCTTGCCCCCAAATTAGATGAGGTCTGACAGCGGCGTATGACTTGCGAAGTGACCTGTATAGTCGAGCCTGAGTCCAGCCAATGATGATTTTTATTTGTTGTTGGTATGCTGTGGTTGTTTGTAGCTTTGGTACTGGGGCCTTGTGGATAGCTGTTATCGTGGTTTGGTTGCTTGAGACTTGTGGTGCTGGTCTTCGGCTATACGGAAATATCAGAGCGCATTGTATGTTGGTGTGCGAACCTCGGGATGTGGCGCAACTTGGTGCGAACCATGGTCTCACAACAGGTAGGTGGTCTGTTCCTCTTGCATACTAGGGGTTTGTGCTCTGTGCAGTCGTTGCTGCTTAATGTTTCTGATTGGGGACAACAGAGAAGATGACCCCCTGTCGAATGTACAGAATCTGATTGAAGTTGGCGCGGTGGTTTCTGTGTCTCAATTTGCACACAGTGTGTGTGTGTGTGTATGGGGTTAGTCTTTTCTTATTCATGTGAGTCGCTAACTTCAAAGAATGCTGATCTTTAGAGCCCACTGTGTTTTGAGTGTGGGATCGAAGTGTATCCTACGAAGATTGTTGCAAGAAGTCTTTACGGACAGCGTCTCTTGCAAGTCGAACTCTTGAATCTAAAAAGAAGTCTCGCTCAAAGAAGAGGAGCTGGAAGTTTGCGCGACCCTCTCTCTGCTTTGAGGGAGTGCTCAGAGAGTGACTGTTGCCTGGGTGCCAGCTTTCAGCTGCTCATCTCTGGAACAGATATCTGATGCTGATCCCGTTTAGTGGTGGCCTGTTTTAGAAGAGCCAGCAGGAGACTGAGCTGTGCTGCCGCTGGGCTTTCTATGTACTTTCTGAGTTGTGCCGCGCTGGACACGTGCGCGCAGCTGCTGCCTGCTGCATTTGCTGCTGTTCGCGTTGCCAGGTTTGGCAGGAAGCAGTGTTTTTGCAAGCCGGGCCCGCATGCAGTCATTCCTCCTCCTCCTCCTCCTCCTCACCCTGTTCAGATTCTGGAATATTCTGGAGAGGAGCATGGTGCTCATGAACACGCTGGCTACCTCATGTGGGAAATGTCGTGTGTTTTGCCAATTTGTTCCCCAAGGAAGCCGAGCGCAATCCCAATCTTGAGATCTGGCGCCGACGGGCTTCGCTTCACCTCTCTCTGGACAAAAGAAACTTTCGTCAAATCTGTTTCACAGTTTACGAGCAGGTTTGCGGTGGAGCCTGCTGCAGACATCAGCGAGGTTTGCGTGGACAAGGAGCATCAGAGCCCGCTCCACGAATTTGCCACCCAATAAACCTGATTGACTTGCCGAGCCTGGTCCAGGCTGATGCAGTTCTTGCCCGGCGGTCTATCGAAGAATCTGGGGAGAAGCACATGCTTCTGGGTTTCTGGTGGTGGTTTGGAGACGCCTCAATGTCTCAGCTAGCTTCAGGAGACGTGCTGGGGACATGTCAAAGTGCTGCCCTCTAGTACTACGCTTGATGATAGAAATCCTGCGTTCGCGGCGCAGTTTCTAGCCCGAGCATTACTAGCGGGTAGCTCAGTAGATCTGGAAAGCCATGCTTGCCAAGATCCTTTTCAGCTTGCAGCTTTGCTGCGCTGCACTCCTTTATTGTGAAGACGTGCTGTGCTTTCGGAGTGGGCCGTTCCAATGGGCAGACGGAGAGCTCACCGGCAGAATCCATATTCATATTTCTGCAATCTTCCCCTCCTTCAGAGCACCAACACAAGCACCAGCACCAGCACCACCACCACCACCGGGTGCGCTGTATATATTCTGGACGGCAATCAAACCGCGATTTTCGGCACAGTGCATGGGTGTGGGGTGGGGGGACGCTCCATGGCATCGGTTTGCAGCTCCTCCAAGCGATTGGGGGGTCCCACAGGGCGGGGGGGGGGGCTGGCGTCAGAAAATTTTGCATGGGTTGGGTTAGGGGGAAAAAAACCCAATCCGGGTCTGCTTGTTCCAGACGCTTCTCGGCAGGAAGCCGAGGCGAATTACAAACGTGTACAAGAGAGGCCGGCTGACTCAATGGGCGGGCTTGGTGCCGACCTTGCCCGCCACCAATTAGTTCTCGTCGTGCTCCACTCGAGAGAGGGCGACATAGGCGGCGGCGCGGCAGAGTGCTCGATCCAGCCAGATGGTGATGTGCGGCAGCGTTGCGCCCTGGATCTTGGGGATGGTGCACGCGTAGCCCAGCCGGACTGGGAAGGTGGTGACCCGGGCCGTGGCCTTCCGTGCAGAGGTGCACCGCGAGCGGTCGCTGGGTCGTGGAGGCACTTGCTGTCCGGGACCGCAGCCATCCCATTAACGAGTCGTGTTCCTTGTCGATGTAGCGCGTGAGAAAGACGCGCTCCCCGTCGAAGACCTCCGAGTAGGAAGGCTGGAGCTTGTCGCGGCATAGCGGTCCCAAGCGGGGGAACGGCAAATGAAACACACCTTTGTTGGAAGGAGACCGAAGGGATGTGCGCGACCCGCGTGGAGGCCAAGGCCAAGGCCAAGGCCAAGGCCAAGGCCAAGGCCAAGGCCAAGGCCAAGGCCAAGGCCAAGGCCAAAGCGAAAGGCCAAGGCCGCCGCAACAAGGGCAGCGCTCCGGCGCTCAGAGCAGTACCTGGAGGCGAGGCCAGAGCAACATCCCGCCCAAAGTCCGCGCTCGCCTTGCTTGACCCAGGCGCACCGGGAGGCAAAGCGGGCGCAAGGGCGCTTTCGCGCGCAGCATCGAGCCAACTTGAAGAGGAAGACTCAAGACGGCGACGAAGAGGCTGCACGCGGCACCGGCATTCGCAGACAGACTGCGCGGTGTCCCGCAGGCCGCTGCTGCGTTGGCTGCGCTGCGCTCGAAAGAGGCTCTGGCTCTGAAGCAGGCGAGCCGGCGCAAACCCGACTGCAGGGGCAGGGTGGGGTCACCACTGTGGCAGGAGCTGGAGCGCTGCGCGAACGGCTGCGCGAGGCGTTCGGCCGCGAGCCATTGGAACAGGCGGGCGGAGGACTGCGCGCAGTACGCGGTTTGCTCGCTTCCCTGCAGGAGCTGCTTCTTCATCACTGGGCCCAGGTTGGCTACCGCCACGCAGCGCAGGCAGACAGCCGTGCCTGCGGAAAGCGTTGTGACTCTCGAGGCAGACGCCAAGCAGAAAGCTTCGAGGTGAGAAAGGGTGATTGGGCAAGTAGTAGGCAAGGGATGTTCACGGTCAGGTCCATCTGGGACCACACGCGGCGGACGAGGTTAGGGGAAGCTGTGGTGGTGACGAATCACTGTGTTAACTGTTTGGCAGCAGCGCGTTGACGCAGGAGCACAGTCCGGCCAGTGCGAGAGCGAGGACCAAAAGTGTTGCGCCTTTGAAAGTAGCGCAGCATTCCCAGTAATTCCCAGCGACTAGGAGTCCTTCGACCTATAAGCTGGCTCTTCGAGGCAGCCAGGACGACTGACGGGTGAAAGCTGGAGTCACCTCGCTGGACAGGAGGACGCACCGCCGGCAGTCGAGGACGCCTTGAACCACGTCGCAGCAAGTGAGTTAACCTGGTGTCCCGAGGCGAGCGTCGTGTGCCAGGACAGACGCAGAGGCTGCAACAACAGCGTTCCTCTCCTGTCTTCTCTGCAGAAAGCTGAGCAGGAGGCAGCGCTCCTGGCAAGGGCGAGGGCCCGGTCATCCCGACTGGCACCCGTGGCACCCTCGGAGTCAAGTGTGTAGGACGCAGACGGTGAAGCGAGGACAGGCGGCGCCAGCTCCAGCCGGGACTGAGGCCGCACGCAGTGTGCGTGACCCAGGGCGTGCGTAGACGCAGCGGCCTGGCTAGGGGACTGCCTACGGCGCGGGAGTCAGCAAAGAACTCGAAATCTATTTTTCGTCACAGAATCCAGCGGCGCATCGAAGCTTTGCTTGAATGCTAGGCAGGCTCCCATCGAGGGGTGTCGTGTTCGGTTTCGGGACCCACGGGCGGCGAACAGTTGCGGCACAGGTTCGCCCCTGTGGGCCCTTCCTACTTTTGACACTGTAGAGAGGAAAGCCATTTCATGGAGGCCTGGGGGGCGACGGGGATCCTCCGGAGCAGCTCTTGTCTGGCGGGGCCCAGGCTGTTTTTGGGTGCGGCCTGCTTAAGCGCTCGAGGAATTCTGAAGGGTGTGGAGAGACAGAGTGCGCCAAGGCGACCGCGCATGGTCCCGCGGAGGCACAGAGGTGCAGAATATCAGTTTCGCGTGTTACAGATAAGCAAGGACGCAAGATGCGAAGGCAAGGCCGGCCCGCTGCCTTGCATCGACGCCGGACACGCCAGAATATAAGTCTCTCGTCTGTCGAAAGAGAGCAGCAGCAGTTTTTGCTGCGCTCTGTAGTCGAAAAGAACAAAGCGCCCATATAGACACCTCTCGCGCCATGCTCCGCAAGCATGAAAAGAACGTCGCGGTTTTTAAAGCCCTAGTCAAAATTCTTTGTTCAACCCCAGTATGGAGCAGATTTTTTTGCCGGGGTGAGGAACAGGGTCGGGCCCACGTGGGTGAAGCAGACAGGGCTGCTTCCAAAGCCGACCCCAAGCCTCTTAAGCCCTGAGCGTCCGGCTAAAGAAAAGAGGTCCACCAGCTTCCGTTGCCCAAAACCATCGCTCTGAATACTAAAAAATCACAGTGTCATTCCCCCTCCTTTAGAGGGCCGTTTGAAGCCTTTCGAAGCCTTTTGGTGGCTCTTGGTGCTTCTTGGAGGCCCCCAAAACCATCGTACTAAAAAATAGCATTTTTCATTGCGGGTATGGGCAAAACCCTCATTTCGGGGTCTTTTGAAGCCTTTTGATGGCTCTTGAAACTAAAAAAGCGTTTTTGTATGGCAAGTACGGGTAAATCCTGGCGTACTCCCTGGGCCTTTTGAGCCTTTTTTGGTAGTTCTTGGGCCCTTGGCCCGAAACCCTTCACCGGGCCCTACTCGGGGGGCCCCCAACCAGGTCGTAGGGGTCCTACGTGGGGCTTAAGGGGCTCAGAGGAAGAGGGGCCCTTTTATGGGCCCTCTGAGGCCACCAGGGCAGGGGCCTCTACCCACACAAGGGGCAACAGCAAGGCCTCAAAACCTAGGACCTGTGCGATTTCTGCAAGAGCCAACCTTCGGAGACACACCCGCTAGCACAACCTCCTGAGGTCGCCGGGCGAACATGGAGTGAGCTGGCGCGCGTTTAAGCCTTTGCGGATTTTGGGGAATGCTATGGGACCCACTGGAGACAGACTCGTCTGAACTTCCACTAGGGACCTTCTCTGGAAACCACGAGTATCCCTAAAAAAGAATTCTTGACCTGGTAAAAAGAGCCACCGGGCCAACGTTTCATGTTTTGATGGGGGGAGACACCAGATGTGCCGAGGCGTGCCGTCATTTTTCCAAGGTTCCTTCAAAGCGCAATCCCAAAAGTCCAAGCCTCAAATTGCTCGATGTTTAGCCCACTTTTAGCCCATGCAGGTCTCACAACATGGTTTCGGGGCTTTCGCAGGGTTCAGGGACGTAAATTTAGGGTTACCGGCTACTGTCGTTGTGCCGCATAGCGCCCCTTTGTTACGCTCAGGCTCATTGGACCTTTACCGGCTTTACCGTCTCGGATAGCCCCTGATATCCGCAAACTGAATGGGAGTCGAACCATGCACTGACAACTGTACGAGGTCAGCCAAATCCCTGTAAGTAGGCCCCGAGTCTGATGAATGAACATGCATGCGATCTGCTCTTCCCAGCTGGGCAGGGTTAGGGTTCAGGGTTATTAGGTATACGGGTTATGGGGCTTACGGATTCATTTTCAAACCAAAGGGGCTTAAAAAGGTCCTTGAGATAAGTTCTTTGAGCCCAAGGAGCGGGCGGGAGGCGCGGCCTCGCGCCTTCTCAGCGTGACCTGCGATGCCTCCGTGAGGCACTGGGGGGTGTTGTCTGACAGCAAAGCTATAGCAACCTCTAGGCACGGCTAGTTTGAGCTTTCCTTGGGGTTCTTATGACCCTGCTCGTCGGGTAGGGCTTGAGGGCTTTGGACTCTTCAGAGTGTAGGGGGTTGTAGTCGTGGGCTTTTGGGGTCCCGGCACTTCAGTCTTCGCCTGGGTGCGGTGGCGCAATTCAGAAAATTCTGTTGCAGCTTCGCGCTTGGAACTCGTGGACTGTGAAGCACTCCAAGTGCAGCTCGGAGTGCCCCAAATGCATGCTCACACTTGGGCAAATGCAACGCCAGCGACTCCACCACTTCGTGCAGTTCTTGGCGTGCTGTTTTTGCTCAGTTGTTCAGGCTTGCACCTGACCTCTCCATCTTCGAGCCCTCGCAGAGCTTATCAGACCTCTTGATGTGTGGCTTGACTGCTTGCGGCAGGGAGCCGCCTCACGTGCCCAGCCATGTTCTTCAAAGGCTCACATGTGGCTTCGGTTTTTTTGATGAGTCGTTCTCGGGCTTAAGCCCCAAAGCACTTCTGCATGGGAGAATCTCGGGCTGGTGTTCCAGTCAGATCAATCGAAGCTCGTGTTCAGACGCCAGCCTAAGGTGGGTTTGGGTCGAGCTTGGCTTTGACACTGGGCACCACCGTGGGAAGAGGGGAAATAATATGAACATGAGAGTATCTATATATGCATGTATACATACATACACATACATGTACATGTGCACTTCCACATGCATATACATCGAAATATCGGTATACTAAGAGATAGGTATACCAAGAGATATATGTCGAAAAAGCTGAGAATGAAAGAGATGAGACGCACCTTGTTCTGGGTGACTGCTCTGTTTCCACATCAGATCGGCATGTTTAGCTCAGTGTTGTGGTCTGTTGTCTGCGTGTTTCCCCACAGTACCGCAGCCCTCAGCCCCCTAATCCACAACCATAACCCTGAGAGAGCCAAAGTGTGGCAACCAAGGAATCCGCTAGACGGCGTGCCCATGATTCGGTATATTAACCCTGTGGACACCTGGGGGCAGGGGACAAGAAAGAACACTTTGAATCGTCGAGTTCAGGTCTTGAAAAAAGGAGGAATTCGTGTTAGTACGCTACTTTCGAGTGCAGATGCTGGGTATTCCGCTCTCTCTCCCCTTGCCTGCTCTGGTCACAGGACCACCAGCGATTTCTGGACTTTATCAAGGAGTCCTCCAATGCAACGAGCCCCGACCAACCTTGTATCGGTCTGCTTGGGGTTTAGGGGTTGCTGGTCTGTTAGGCCGCAAATGGGGAAGGTCTCACCCAACGAACAGGAGGTCCTGACGCACCGGTCCACGTGGCCTGGGCAAGGGGTTTAGAGGGGTGGCGGTGTTTTTTTCCTTGTTTTTTTTGTTCTCCGTTTTTTTCCTTATCTTTGTTTCGGCCGTGTGGCCTAGCAAGCAAACAAGCTTAAACCTTAACCCTAGTCCTCGCCCGCGTTCCGCTAGTGTGAGAGTCGAAACCTTAACCCTAAACCCTAAAAGCTAAACCCTGAACCCTAAACCCTAAACCCTCGACAGAGGGGGGAAGCCAAGAGGTTCCCGACCAACAAAAATAATAGAAAGACACGGAACAAAATTAGGAAAAGCATCCCCGGCCGTTTATATAGAGGCGGGGGGGGGGTACCTGCTTTTTGCTCCCCGTTGCTCCCCAGACCGACTGCTCGAGGCCTCGGCAGATGGGTTGGTTGCGATGTAAGGGCACGTGGGAATGTCTTGGTTGTATTTGGGGGTTTGAGTCTAGAAATTCTAGGTTTTCACAAGTTCTGCAGGTTCTAACAGTTCTAAGAGTTCTACAAAGTTCCAAGGTCTAAAGGTTCTAGAAGTTCGAAAGGTAGGCCCAAACCACCGAAAACCTGCAGGAATGCACCAAAAAGATCCCACGCACCCAAACTCAACCAAGGCAGTCCCACGCACCCCAAGCGCAACCCTGTTGTCATCCATGAATATCCCTTTGTCACGTGGGTGGTACTTGCGCGCCATTTGCTCAGCACAGCTCGCGGTTAGCACCCCGCCCTGTCCAACACTGGCAATTGCGGTTCCTTGTGAGCCAAACCACTTCTCGCGTCGATTTGATTTCTTTGTTGGGCAACGAGTTTTTTGCCGCTCTTCTCAGGAATCCTGCCAGATCTCTGCATGTTGGTATGAAGGACATATCGCGGGAGAACTTTCGTGGCCGGCATGACACGAATCAGATGCCCGTGGAAAGGACTCCAGCGGAGTTGTCTTCAATGCCGAGCTCTTTCATGTAGCTGTTCCTGGTCTCAGGACATGGTAGCCGTTAACTGCTTGCAGCCGAGTAGATGTTTGCTGCAGAGAAGATCACAGCTGCACCTGGCAGGACCGACGAGAACGAGCATTTGATCGGCATCACTCAGGCCATGGCAGCCACGGTTCTTGTGAAATGGGGGTT
This sequence comes from Symbiodinium natans, assembly GCA_905221605.1. NCBI lineage: Eukaryota > Dinophyceae > Suessiales > Symbiodiniaceae > Symbiodinium > Symbiodinium natans. The sequence goes on along the minus strand of CAJNDS010002210.1, from coordinate 32,755 downwards.
TCCAAAATTAGGGCTACCGTATTTTGGTCCTTATGATAACGGGATCCTACTCTTTGGCGATCTATATTGGGGGTCCCCCATCTTCGTACCCCCACCAGATGGACCTCTTGTGGGAGACTCGGACCACCCAGGAGTCCTGCACCGACAGGCTGGAGCGATTCGAGGCACGTCATACGTATGTCGCAGCTCCAAGAACTCCTTGAGACTCACGTTTGGCTTCCCTTGCCCAGAATGTCTACGACAGCCACGATGGTCTTGGCAGACTGGACACTCCGCATTTTCCTCAACAGGCGGACAGGGTGCACTAGTAGTCACCAGAGTGAGGGAGGTTTGAAGGAGACCGATGGTAGCACAGGTTTCTCTGAGCCGATTGCAAGCAGAAGTGTCGCCAGCATGGCCTAGCGCACTCTGGCATGGGGCGTGTGAAGCCTAAGCATGAAAACCAAAGGAGGCCCCAAAGTTGTGCCGCTGCCACGAAGAGCCCCTAGGCTGATGCCGCCGACATGCGCCACATTCTGGGGTGCCCAAGCAAGAACTCGACTGAGTAACTGGTTCAGGTGTTATGGCGCATCTGTGGCTTTCGGGTTGTGGTGGTTGTGGGTGGAGTTTTCGGGAGCTGTAGTGTCTTGACTTGCATGAAGCGGTTTCTAGTTTGCACTACCTGTTCGTTGCCAAAGCATCGGCACAAGCACCAAGACCAGCGTCTTCTCTTCGTATACCCTCTTCGCCTCTACCCCCTCTACCCGCTCAACCCCCTGCACCAAAGGGAGGATGCCTGTCAGACCAACTCTGCATAGAGGGTTGGACCTAAAAGAAGTCCAAGCGAGTTCAACACAAAGTCCTGTTTCTATTTCTTTTGCGGAATAGAACTTGTCACTGCATTCAGAGCTTTTTCCAGGATGTCTTCCTCTCTTCGCACGCATTGTGAACACATGCGGATCATGCTCACAAGCAACACAGCACTTGGTATCTGGTGGTCTGAGGTACCAGCTTGACAGACAGCAGCGCAGCCTCCCGAGCAAGTGCTCTCGAAACAGCGACTCTTCAGGAAGCAGTCACAGTAGTGGCCGTGCCTTGGCCCGCACGCTCAGAGACTGCCCTTGCCTTCCTACTTCAATTGTTTAAAGTGATGAGGTTCTAACGTAAATAAGTGACTCGAACCTGTCATTGCCTTTGGACCGCTCGCGAAATACCCCAACGCTGGTATAGTTTTCCTCTTGGACTAGAAAAAATTTAGGGTCATTGACCATCAAGTTTGACATCTTCGAGGCCACCAGCGAGGGTGCTCCACGATTCGTTTTGATTCTGAACTCCTCTGAGCATCGCTGAGCCAGCCGGGGAAGATTTCTTCTTGGCAGTGGCTCAGGCACTGACAACTTGACACGGTTGCGAAGCCTGAACAGGGTGAGCATCGTGGTCGACGTGCAGACTCTTGGTAGTATGGCAGAGTTGGCAGGGTGAACCAATTTCACGTTGGGTACAGTGGCCTATTCGACCTACTACTGACCAACCCCGAGGACTCCAAATGAAGACTTCCTCATCAGCTCGATGGAGCTGCCTCTGGGCTGTATTCAGTACTGCGACCCCATGCACAGTGTATACAAGAACTCATGCGTTTGGGCAGCGTTCAGAAGTTCAGAGGGTCGAGGGAAGGATGGCAAACACCAAGATTGAACTTGACCTGCCCATGAAAGCGGCCGCCAGCTTTTGTGCCAGGACTTTCCGGCACCCGCAGCAAGAAGTTGGAGGTGTGCCGAATTTGATGGAGTGGATCAAGCCATCTTACAGGCAAGCCTGCCACACACACCGTGCATCTCAGTATGCAGGCATCTGCTGCTTGCATGCGTAGATACCAATGGCACTAGCACAAGCACAGACATGGTTGTTTGCATAGGCTTCCATGCTGGAACAGGACCAGCATGTTCAGCTACATCCAAGACCACGCGAACGCGAGCTATGGTGGACGAATATGCGCAGAGACTAGTCTGAAGCAGATGGGAAATTCCGTCCATCCTTTTGGGCGGGTCAGCTCGAATTGGTCGGGGGTGGCACTTCACCGTCCGATCCATTGCAAAGTCTCCTCTAAGCAAGTTGTGTCAGAGGCACTTGCGCTGGCAAAGGTCTTGCCGTGTGCGGCAGAAGGTCAAATAAACCCTAAACCCTAAGTTTTCCCTAAACCCTAAACCCTAAACCCTAAACCCTAAGCCCTAGCCATTGCTATCCTGTAAGGCGCGGCCACTTCGGGGCATCAAGATGTACTCGCCGATGGCCTCCGCGAAGACTGTGCTTGTTGCTTGGCGCACGCAGTTTGCGGTGTCTTCACGTGTTGTAGGTGTAGCAAATTTAGGCTTCCCTGGTTTAGGGATTAGGGTTCAGGGTTCAGGGTTTAGGCCCACAACAAACGGCACATACTTGTGGAAGCTGTTTCTTTGGCCAGCTGTGTGCATCGCGGCCTGAGGTGGGGGAGGCTCGGATGGAAAGCCTGGAAGCTTGGATGCACCGTGCTGCAAGGATTCTCCGAAGGTTGGGGACATCGGTCATGTTTTGTCGTCGCCTGCAGCAATGGGCGGCAAAATCCCCCAGCATGCAAGAAATAATAGTGGTTTTTGCAACTATGACTTTCCCACATTCTGATATAGATGCGATCAGCCTGGGAGCGATCACAGGTTGTCGCTGCAAGACATCAGCAAGGCAGTTCTCCAAGATCCGAGATCTGGAGTTGTTGTGGTACATCTGCCAATCCTACTTCATGTGATTATATTTATGCGTATTTCACGTGACTATACTTCTGCGTATGTATGAGTGTCAAAAGAGTATGAATTATGCATCTTATGATGGCTAAGATGATTATGACTTTCCCGTGTGTAGAATCGGTTCGTACCTGGACACGAACAGTTTTGTGGCGGCTGTGCCTTTTCAGTGTCAGCAGAAGCTGACAAAGGTGGTGGGCTTGTTCTTTTGTGGGGTTTCACGCGCTTGGCGACCAGTCCTAGACATCCGTTTGGCCAGCAAAGAGCAGTAGTTGCAATTGAGAACGGGCCTCTGATTGTCGGATGATTTTCCCTCAAAGTGATAAGCTGAGGAGGCAGATGGATCGGATTCTGAAAATGGGGTCGGCAGTTCCCCGTCCCCGACCTCATCAGCAATGCCCCATCGTCGGCAAGCAGACACGTTGCCTCTTTAAACAAATCGCGCAGCTTCGGCCTTGCGTGGTACGTCCAAACTGTGGCTTTCATGGACCTTATTCGCACCTTTGCAAATTTGCAAACGTCAGTTGCTTTCGTCACAATCATAGGGTCGTGCTTTCATGCGGACGATGGCTGCAGTACAGGGCATGCTGTTGATCACTTTTAGCACCATATGGACACACGTAGTTCTGTGCAATGGACAGCTGAGGCCTATGAGATTGGAACTAACAAACCTGTTTGCACACTGAGCACGTCGGGCACTAGTTCCTGGACAGACATGTTGTCTGACACAGTCTAAGTGCATGCCTTCTGCCGAGCCAGACAGGCCGCCTTAGAAAGCAGTAGCCCGCTGCTTGGCAGTCGAAGGAACCTGGGGGACACGATCTACGGCTGGCAAGGCCGGTTCTAGACAACGTTTTTCAGTCTCACCAAGATCCAGCAGACTGCACAAGACAGCGAAAAGTGATAAAACATCCCTCCCCCGCTTGCTGTGCACGCATGATTACTGATTGCGGACATAGAAGTTGCTAGCGCTCAACCTCCAAGTCGAGGACTGCCCCACAGTAATGGCAACGACATGCAGTGACCCTCTGTGCAACACCGAGGTCTTAGCCTATCACTTTCCACCCCCAGCCCTCAGCTGAGCCTGCTGTTGTTGTCATCGACACGGGCCAGGATCTGTTTGGAGGTGTCATGTGACTCATGTGCCATAGACAGAGTGCACTCTCCAATCACGGGAAGTCATGCGCGTGTGTTGGCAGCAATAAGTTTTCACGGACACAGGTTCCAGTCATGTTGGGCAGCTACAAGCTCTTCTCCACTGCCATCTGGGTCAACCTCTCAGACGTTCAAGCCGCTGTAACAAATGATGCTACTTATGTACCACTACTACTCCTGCTCCTCCTGCTCTTACTCCTACTCCTACTCCTACTCCTACTCCTACTCCTACTCCTACTACTACTACTACTACTACTACTACTACTACTACTGCTGCTACTACTACTACTACTACTACTACTACTACTACTACTACTCGATTTTTTTCTGGCATATATCCAGATTTCCGACACTGGAGTTTTTCCAAACTATTCGACTTCCATCAAATTTTGAAGATGACTCAACTTGCGTGGAGATTTGAAGATGACTTGACCTACTCGGACTTCTTCAGCTCGCATCTCCTGTCACGGTCCTGCCTCTTGTCACGGCCTCGCATTGCCTACGAGGGCCTTGCATTTCCTGTGAGGGCCTTGCGTGAACTAATTGTGATGAAAATCGGCCTGGCTTGGCTTGGTTGGGGGGTTGGAGGGGTTGGGGTTTGGGGGTGGGGGGGTTTGGGGGGGCGGTTGGGAGGGCCGGGGTGGGGTGGGGGGCGGGTTTGTGGTTTAGGGTTCTGAGTTGAGGAGGGCTTTGGGACTTGCATGTTTTTTTTTGGAATGAGATTTGTGGTTTAGGGTTCTGAATTGAGGGCTTTTGGGCTTGCCGGAGTTTTGTTGAACGGGGAGGGCATTTCCTATGAGGGCCTTGCGTGAATAATTTATGATGAAAATTGGCTTGCTTCGACGGTTCATGATTATTTTTGGGGAGTTTTTGCCCTTCCCTGGTCATTCTTTGGGATGAGGTTTGGGGCCGCGGGTTCTGAGTTGAGGGTTTTTGGCCTTGCATGATATTTTTCAAGCAGCCGCGCAGCAATGCGAAAATGCAAAATCGACGCCCCCAAATTCTGTATACACCTGTTGCTGAAGTCACACTCTGATAGCGCTTTCAAGCATAGTGATGCACGAAAGCACATCATCATCTCAGCATGTGCGCCTACTACTACTGCTACTGCTACTACTACTACTACAACTACTACTACAACTACTACTACTACTACTACTACTACTACTACTACTACTACTACTACTACTACTACTACTACTACTACTAAGCTACGGTCATGTTTGCGACGGTGCACTTTTCCAGCCTTTCTACTGTTAACACCTAGGTTTCGCGCATGTACACCTTGCGAGTTTGGGTTTGGGGATGCTAAACTAAAACATTGGTATTTTGCGACACTTCGTGGTTTCGTTGCGTGCGAATGGCCAGAGCACCCATGTCCGCACGACGATAATGTCCATGTTACCAGAGCATCCATGTGCGCACGATGATAACGTCCGTGTTACCAGAGCATTCATGTCCGCACGATGATAACGTCCGTGTTGCCAGAGCCGCACGATGATAACGTTCGTGTGACCGCTGCGTGCGCATGGCCAGAGCATCCATGTCCGCACGATGAGAACTTCCATGCAAAAACACCGGTTTTTACGACACTTCGTGGCTTCGTTGCGTGCGTGCGAGTGGCCACCGCACGATGATAACTTCCGTGTCACCAGAGCATTCATGTCCGCACGATGAAAACGTCCGTGTTTCCAGCGCATTCATGTCCGCACGATGATAACGTCCGTGTTGCCGAGCATCCATGTCCACTGGATCTCAGCACTCAAATCCGCTCAGTGTCTTCCAGCTCAAAAAGACAAGATAAAGGAAACTCTGCCAAGCACCTTCCACAAGCTGAAAACACTGAAACGCATGGTTTTCGTCACTGTCCTGCGCAACCAACACACCGTCGCGTACGCGCCCAGCGCGTGCTACTACTACTATTGCTGCTGCTGCTACTACTACTACTACTACTACTACTACTACTACTACTACTACTACTACTACTACTACTACGCTACCACTACTACTACTACTACTACTACTACTACTACTACTACTACTACTACTACTACTACTACTACTACTACCACTACCACTACCACTACCACTACCACTACCACTACCACTACCACTACCTATACTACTACCTACTACTACTTACTACCCTCGATAACTTATAACATTAGTTGTGACTGTGGTCGAAATTGCGCTGGGTTACAGCATGTTGTAGTGCAAGAAGGTTCCTCCACTGTTCGCCTTCGCGGGCCTCCTCATTAGCAGCCTCTACTGGCTGTCCCTGCCTGAGACGGCTGGCGGGGGGGTGATCTAATTTGTGGGCCCTTGGGGTGTCTATATTTTAGGTACTTATTCTTCCTATATTGTTTGGGGTATCAGACATACCCCATCTATATGATCATTGGCGGAGCCAGATGGAGGTCGGTTCATTTTGGGTTTTTTTCCGCGGTTGGTTTCGTTCCCTTGGGCATCACCGACATCGGGATCCCCTTCATGCTGACATCTCTGAGGATTGACAACGCCCTGGCAGTGAAGGCAGAACAGCGGTCCCCGTGCAGTCCTGAGCGAAGCCAAGACGTCCGGACCAAACCCAACAAGATCCAAAAAGCCCGCAAGTCGCATAAGCCCCCAAACTCAGTTTGCAAAAGGCCCTTTGGTTTTGTGTTGTGTTGGGTTTGTGGCCTGGTTGTGCGAAGAGCCCTGAACACAAGGGCCGAGATGAATTCCTTGCCGCTTTCTGGTCTCGAAACCGAGGGGAGTTGTCCGCGCAATTCTGCAGGTCTTCGGCCTGGAGTGCCAATTCCAGCTTTGTCCTATGGCCTCTTGCGTTAACGCTCCAACGTCGTAACGATCGAGTAGCCGAGAGACATGGGGGAGGGACATCCAGGTCATTGTTGCAGACCTTGGCTGCCGTGATGTGCTTTGTCAGAGCCTAAATGTTCCAGCCAAGTTGCTGTTGTTCCTGTTCGATAGGTCGGGTCGTTCATGTCTTGTGCTGGTGCGCTCTGCGCCAGGCCGCAAACTATTGGGCAAGTGGCTTCATGTCATCCAACGACCTTGGCACAGGCAGGCCTGTCGTCCTTGAGGCAGATCGAATTTTTGTAGTGGTGAGCTCCCCGCCCCCCCTTGCAGTCAGGTTTCCGGATTAAATCGGAACGAGTATGGTTCGAAGAGTCTTCGACAAAGTCAAGTTTTCCGGGGTGAGAAGATCTTCAGGAGAGGTCTCCTATCTGTTTAGGTGCGGGGGGCGGAAGGGGATGTTGGGCCGCAGGAAAGACGGTCCAACGCCACAGGCTAAACGTGGCAGCTACCATGTGCTGCCATTGCGAGCATTGTTTCCGGCAGCAGCTCACTGGACCAGGTCTAATCTCGTGCGTGCTGGCTTTGTGGGCGATTTCCGCTTGGCGCGTCTTCGATGTGTCTGGGCGAGGAATTCAGATCAGGGGATGCGATTCACACGAGCCCCGCAAGTAATGGCAACTTGAGATGAATGAACAACCGCCCTTGACCCCGCTCAGGTCGTGTGGATCGGTTCCGCGTGAGCTGTTTGAACCCCGTAAAGAGTCCTCATTGGCGATTTGGCACTGTATGCCTCACGATAGCAGCCCGAGCAGATTCTGGCACCCTAACATGTGCCAGCGTATTAAGACCTGGGAGTAAGCTCTGTCTTCTGCATTCTTGGAGCCCTGGTCAGGGGACGACCACTGGCCTGGTCGTGTCTGCCTGCGGCACAGCGGTTGCACCCTTCAGTGCTTTAGGCTTGGGAATCGTCCCGGGGGCCATTGAAGCTACTGGCCCGAAGCTTCTGGCAATGTTGATCCAGCCATGTTGAATCCTGTTCCGATCGTTTGGGCACGACTTGACGACGCCTGAAGTCTTGTGGCATGCAATTTCCATAGTCAAGTTAGCAAGCTCTTAAGGTAAGGGGGGAACCAGGTCATGACAGCCGTTGGTGGAACGCTGATTGAGGCTGGGCAGCGGGCTCTTTGTGTAGGCGCATCCTAAGATCGTACTTGAAGGCCTAAGCAAGTTGCGCGTCTGGCCTCAGCAGTGCTTGCACTCGTGCGTGATGAGAGGGCCTTCCTTGGTTGAGGTGAGTCACTGTTTTGGTACCGATGCCGGCAGAATGGCAGTGACCTGTTCAATGTGTCAGGTCTTCCTGATCAACGCGCCTTGGTGGGACCTCTATGCTTATTCGAAGGACCGAGCCCAGAAGTTTCCTGCTTATGCGCTGATGGTTCTTTGTGATGTTACTGATCAGCGCCAGGCTGATTTCTGGGGGGTGGACAGCTGGCAGTTGGCCTGCAAGAAGACTTGCAGGTTGAGTTCGAAATGCTTTCGTGCCCTGCAGAGCATTTGCAGGCAAACGTTGGAACTCCGTCTTGAGTTCTTGACAGCTGGACCAAGAGTATCAACCTGAAATCACATACACCCCCGCATTCCGTTCGTGGCAGAGAGGCATTGCCTCTCCCCGCAGCTCAGGATTCCGTGGGTGTACTTCTGTGGGGCGCCAGCGGTGGGCAACCTCTCCAGGTTGATCCGCAATCGCTTGGCGTAGCAGCCTTTGTGCTCCGGACGCTTGAGATGGAAAACAAATGCTGGATCGCGCGGCCACATGCAAAGCTTGCTTCATTAGCTCCCCGAAGCAGGAGGCGTCCATCTCCACTAGTCACTTTCGGCCTGAAAGCGCCTAAGTTGTATTGGGCCTAGAGTGTGCGCTTCTGCAAGTATGATTCGCCGATGTGCTGCTGACATCATTCAGGCTTGTGTCTTGATAAAGTGCAATCAGTACAAATGCGCCCATCAACGCACTTGGGACTTCTCGAAGAGAGCATGCCGCCTGGCAGCATTGGCCCAGCCGTTCCCCTAACTACATAGCTCATTTGTCCTTCATTGCTCTTCGCCGCGATGTCCGCCAACCATACTGAAGCTTCAGCAGCTTCGCAGGAAGCACATATCTCACGTGACTGGTCAGTGATGTGGGTTGAACTCGGATCTGTGCTGCTGGTGTCGCTGATGTGTTTTCTCATGTCTTGGGCTTGCAGGAACACAGGTGCAAGCCGCAGGTCTGCTGGCTTGGAAAGGGCATCTTCGAGTGCCTTTGTCATGGACGAGGTGTGCTCAGAAGCTTCTGCGGACGACATCAAGACATTTGTGGAGGGGGGATTGCTGACAGAAAGGCATATGGCCATGGATTGGTGGTCGCTCTATACGAACAGACCTTGGTTAGCAGAAGAGGGTCCCACCGTGGATGTTCCCTTTCTCAGCTCCAACGCCGAGTGGTTGGGAGATAGCTTTCCATCACCGGACGATGCTTCCATTGCGTGCCTCAGCATCTTGAGAGATTTTTCGCTCCTAAGCGACAAGCTGTATCCTGCTCTTGCTTGCTCTTTGCTGTTAATTCCTGTTCGGCCCAAGCCCCGACAGGTGTAGCGTGGGTCGTCTTTGGAGCTTTCTCTGGTCCAAGAACCGCAGCAACTCCGTCAGAGCTGCTTGCTTGAAGGCCTTCCGAGGCCTGTGCCCAGCAGCTGCAGCGGAAGTGCTCTCGCTCTTTATCTCTGGCCTCAATGATGCAGCCGGGAGTCAGGATACGACATGGTCAGTCCAGGTGTGGGCACTGGTATACATGCTCATATACATGGCTGACGACAGGGCTAACTTCATGTACTGGACAGTTGTACCAGGATCTGGTATTCGGCAGGAGCTGAGACAGCGCCTGCAACATGTCTTTCTTTCAGTGGAAGAAGCGGAGCAGCCAACGTGGCCCATCGGCCGCTGCGCTACCATTCTGAATGTCGATGTTCCCAACACAGTCAAATGCTGGACAGCCCTTTTCGAACTCATTCAGCTTTGCGCGAGCTCTCTTGCTTTGTTGGCGGTTACTATAAAGCAGACTTGCAACGACCCCCAGACCATGGTTATCTGCCTGTCTACTTTTGCCATTTTGTATGCATCAACTGTTGTGAACATTGTGATGCGGCGCCCAAATCTTCTAGACCTTGCAATTCGCAAGCGTGACTGGAGGCACACAGCTACCTCGATAGCTTGCCTCCAAATTGAGAAGATTCCAACCACTGGTCAAAGATGCGACCCGAATCTGGGACCGAAGATTTACGGGGAAGCCGCAGAGGTGTATCGCAGGCGAGGCAACCATTTCAAGTTCACTCAAGTGATTTCTGCATTAACAGCCAGCGAGATGAGCCTTGTTGCGAAGTTTGCGTTGATGATGATCGTGGGGCGCCAGGCAATACTTGGCAATGCCCAAGTGGCACAGGTGGTAGCTCTCATCTCAATATTGGAATCCTTGAGAAAGAGCCTGAGAGTAGCTGCAGACCTTCAACTTACTGTCATCGAAGGCTATGCATCCTTGCTGAGTATCCTTAGTGCTTTCAAGCACCAGCTGGAAGCCAACATTGAGCTATGCAGTAGCGGCGAGTCTTCTTCAGACCGCAGCTGACAAATCCACGCACCCGGACTCCAGCTCTTCTCCCGCACGGCCGTGTGCGACAATGACAGCTGCCGAGACTGCATCTGAACCAACCTGAGATAACACGCCTTCCAGATCGACCAGGACACAGTATGCGGATGTGGGTGTACCATTCTGTACGACCTCGTGTCCCCTTCTCACACTGTGCAGCTTCAGAGTTGCATGAGTTGCGAGATATTGCGAGCGCCGCCCCATCGCCGGTGGATGCTTACGGATCTGCCTTATCCTGCATGTCAGCTGTTAAGCAAGTGCTGCACGCAAGTGCATGCTGTCGAAGAACGTCGGCGCCAGGGGGTTTGAACCAGGTTCTGGGCATTGAGGTCCTATCGAAGCCCCAAGTTTGTGTTGAGGGCGCTCTCAGCCATGAATGCAGCACGTAGCTTTGAAAGCCCAACCTTGGCATTTTCCAGCACCTTACCTGAAGGCCGCTGCTTGGACCTAACACTCGAATGCTGCAAGTCCTGCATCCTCTCCCGAAGCTTGCGTCCCCAAGAGCCCATCCGCAGCTCCATGAGTCAAGCTGTTGGGCTTTTAGGGTTTAGGGTTAGGGGTTTAGGGTTTAGGGTTTGGGGTTTAGGGTTTGGTAGTGTTTCTTTGGTTGTCATCAGTGCGAGCAGTTTGCCATATCCAGGACATGCAGACTCAAAGCGGAGCAGTAGCCCGGGAGTCTGCAATCCATTGAACTTAACATGCAGACCAGAAACCCTGCCTGAAACCTTTTTGGTGCAAGGTACCTTGTGATCTCCTGGCTCAGTCGCGAAACTCTCTATATTCACCCTCAAGCTCCAAAGCCTTAAGTCCCTCAGTTCAGGCATGCACTCCCGGTGCTGATAGCCAGTGTTTGTCACAGCAAGATTCTCTAAGTTTGCGAACGCTGTAATTCGGCCAGCAACACGCAATGGGAGCTTCTCTCTGCACTCCGACGGATCAGCTGACATGCGGCATGCAGGCGACCGTGCACGAGTGCCGTTTTCCCCTTTGGGCTGTCAAAGTCTCAGACTTCTTGGAGATGACCGGTCCGCCCTTAGCCCACCACATGCTGCAAGAGAAGGGCTTGCTGCACGAATGGTATCCGGGGATGTTCCTGATTTTTGTTTCACATCAGTGGCTGAGCGTCAGCCATCCAGACACACAGGGGCAGCAAGTGAAAGTCCTTCAGGAGGCCCTGGTAAACATGATCAACGGGTCTTTGCACGTGCACGAAGACCTCTTAACCTGGACGGATGAGAAGGGCCTGTCCCCCAAGATGCGCCAGCACATTTCCGAAGGCTACATATTTTTTGACTATTTTGCCATCCCCCAGATTACGGCGCGGAAGGATGGCGTGAATGAGGAGAGCACCAAGAGCGACGCAGCCTTAGCGGTTCAGAGCATCCCGGCATATGTGGAGCTTTCGAACGTCTTCGTTGCGCTGGTGCCAGAGCTGACACACAACGACACTGCTCAGCCGGTGAACCATGCGAGCTGGCTTTCAAGGGGCTGGTGCAGGGCTGAGCTCTGGTGCAGGCTACTTTCCAACAAAGTGGACACCAGTATCATTGTCGTCTACTCTGCCACGGAAGCCGAGTTTATGTCCCCACTCGAGTGGCAAAACAACACCATCGTGGAGGGGGACTTCACAGTGGAAGCCGATCGTTTGGTTGTGGTTCGGCTTGGCGAGATGGCAGTGGAAAGCAAGATCCGGCACTTGCAGGCAAATGGTCCACTAAACCACTTCCGCTTCTACGCTGCCCTTCGCCCCAAGCTTTTTTGCCAGAAGCCGCGGAGCCGGAGCCTGGAGGACTTTCTGCAAGACTTTCGCTTTGAAAGCCTGGCGGATGCTGTGCACCCAGTGCCCTCGCGAGACTCAGGCATGACTGCGGTGATGTGCGCAGCCTTGTCGGGCGACGAGAACATGTTGCGGATTCTGGCGAAAGGTGGGGCAGATGTCGGCCACACCCTGAGTGGCTTAAGCGACTTGGGATATTACGACACCCAAACAGTTCTCATGGCTGCAACAAAATCGAAGCAGGAGCCCTCCGTTCTTGCCACTCTTGTTCAACTCCGTGCAGACATCAACGCCACAGCCAGAACTGGACTCTACGCCCTGTTCATGTGCCGCTCGCCCGAACACGTGAGAGTCCTGCTGGAGTGCCGAGCGGAGATGTCCGATTCCGCGCTGAGCGGTGCAGCCATGTTTGGTGGGCCAGATACAGTTCAACTGCTTCTCGCATGCCGCTGCAACCCTGCTGCAGCTCGAGAGTCGAGTCCGCTGCACGCTCTTACCATGAACGCGCGGCCCAATCGCAAGGCCGTTGAGATAGCCGAAATGTTGATAGCCAGCAACGCGGATGTCAATGCGCGCGACATCATACCGGACGACATGTTGTGGGATTGCCGATGCTCGACAGCTTAGCAGGTGTTCTTCGGTAGTGCAATAGCAGTAGCAACAGCCCTAAACCCTGAACCCTAAACCCTAAACCCTAAACCCTATAAGCCTTAAACCCTTGAAATCGATGCCTCGTCCTTGACCCACCAAGGCAAGGCTCAAGTCCAGATGGCTGTGTTCGGCTGGTCCCTTTGCAACAGGATGGCGCGGGAGCCCTTCAAACCCCCGAGCCCGAAGATCCAACCCTAAACCATATAATATCATATAGCTTTTGTAACTAAAATGCAATATACTACTACATCTACATGTGTTTGTTAGTTATGCTCCCTTTTCACATTAGAGTACTCACAAAAGGCACTCCAAAGAACGTTCTTCTACTCCTGCAGACTCGAACCCTGCTATTGAAGCTCAAGACCTTCGAGAAACTTACTTTACATGTTGTTGCATACCGGGTATGTGCACGAAGGCTTAAGACCGAGTCAGGCGACGTGAAGCACTTAGTGCGTAGCAACAGCAACGAATCTTGTGCTTCACATTTGTTTTTGGGGACTGCCACCGGCCAGCTGCTGTGATTTCGACGTTGTTCACTGTGCAAATTCTACAACATGCACCATTCGGGAGCATTTGTGCCATTTGTGTCATGGCCTCACACGCGTCTTGTGAAGCCTTCTAGTGGCCTTTCACTTTCTCGGGAGTCTTTGTCACTTCTTGTGATCTTGATTTTGTGATACATCCTGAAGAAGCTCGATCCCTTCACCAACTCTTGTCGTCTCCTCTTTGCAACACGGTTCTCCATATAGCATTCGCCTTAGAAGCCTTTGAACCGTGCCAGACCTTGCAAGCCCTTTAGGATGACCCGCTTTGGAGCCAGCATGCCTGGACTAACGCCGTTGGGCTACGCTGCCATGGTTGGCCACTGGGTATCCATTTGATATTAAGATATTAGAGATTATTATATTGTTTTATTACTATATTATTATATTCTTATATTATTATATTATTATATTATTATATTATTATATTATTGCTGTAAGAATGGCAGCCTTGGCTTGCTTCGTTTTGGATCTTTTAGTGCATGTCGTGCACAGATGATGCAGTCTTCAACTCCGGACGGGGATTGAAACAAGTCGCTCTAGCTCGTTCATTAGGACAGGAGGTGGGACAGACTTGGAATTGCAAGTCCCTTTTCCTCTCCACACTCTATGCATGCCAAAAATACCACTAAAATGCAGTAGTGCCACATGTTCAAGCTTGATCTGCTTGCTTTTCCCTTGAGTCTTCATCTCACATCAAGTCTGCGCAGTATTAGAAGATGGTGGGTGAGACATGTCGAAACGCACGGTATGCTCCTTGTTGCCTTTCTTTGCCGCACTATTGCTCGCGCTTCGCTTGAGAATCGTCAATCCAACGCTCCTGCAAGAAGGAAAGACACTGGACAGAAGTAAATGATAGCAGAAAGCCCCTGTTCCAAAGAATGCCTTGGCCTCCACATGGATCATGTCCTGGTTGAGTAAGCTTGCCTTCTACCAAGGCCACGTGGGCCTCACGGAGCTGTTCTTGAAGCACGGGGCGGAGCTCCCACGATCAAATTAAACCCTAAGCCCCCAAAAGGTAATTTGGTAGAGTTCGTGTCCCGAGAATACCTTGGGATGTTCCCCCTTTTGCTAACAGTCCTTATTTAATGGGAACTATAGCCCTACTGTTGATGATACAAATCCTGCATTACCTTGAGGACCCTAAACTATGGGAATTATGGTAAATTCTTGATGATGGGGAATGCAGGATTTATATCATCAACCGTAGTATAAGGGGGAACATCCCAAATATGACCGTTTTAACGTATGCTCTTTCCCTTCCAGGAGCTCCTCCCAAACGACCGCGGGGACCTCCCAGAGGACCTGGCGCGGTAACCTGGCTGCTTGAGCACTTCTGTTCCGAAGAGTTTGAGGTCAAGGCATCCGGCTTGAAGCCGACGCAACTTTGGGACTGAGACCCATCAACCTATGTACTCTGGCACTTGTTTAAGTTTTAGCATTCCGGGTTGCCACTTGAAACCCCCCCTCACACGCGAAGCATAAGTGTGAACCAGGTACACACACCACCACCACCTCCTTCCTTTGCTGGCCACCTTTGCCACCTAGTGCCACGCAGGACGTAGACTCAAAGTCTTCAAGTTATGATGTTTTCGGGCATGTACCGAGTATCGGTCAGACGCCAGCTTCGAAGCCCTGGGGCCCTGCAGACTTCTGTTGGACTCGAGGAGGCTTGCAAAGCAGCCGACGAAAAACTCCGAAACCTCCAGACCAAACCCACAAACGTGGGCGGCTGATGCACAAAACGCCAAGCTGATGGCTAATTCTGTTGACTGCACCCCCCCCTAAACCCTAAACCCCAAACCCTAAACCCTAAACCCCAAACCCTAAACCCCAAACCCCAAACCCCAAACCCCAAACCCTAAACCTTTTTGAACCCCGAGCTGGTTGGGACTTCCCCGTCGGGCATTCGAATTCGGTCCTTCGGCTCCCCAATACTGAGGCTTGTGGCTCCCAATCACAGGGTTTAGGGTTTAGGGTTTAGGGTTTAGGGTTTAGGGTTTCGTCCCAAACCCGAACAATCTCAAATTCTCAAGCATTTTAGGGATGAGATGAATAGATTGAAAAGGTGGGTTTCTCTTGACATTTTAAGGATGTTATGATATATAGAGCCGTATCCAGGTTGATTTGGGATGCTTGATAATTTATATTGAATTTTTTAATATCCAAAATCTAAACCCTAAACTTTGGGAGATTCATTCTAGGCTTGATGAAAAGTGAATTCTCTACGAAGGATTCTTGGATAGGTTGATCATATCTCCATAAAAGGCTACGGGCTCGACCGCGATTTGGCTCTGCGGCAGCCCTGTCGTATGCCCGCTCTCTTCTTCTGTTCCTTTTTGGCTTCTTGTGGTGGGGGTGGGTGGGTGGAGGTGGGTGGGGGGGGGGGGGGGGGGGGGAGGGGGGGCTTCACCGACCCCCAGCCCCTTTGAGCTGTGGGGACAGAGTGGGGCCAGAGCGGGCAATGTTTCCCCAGGAGACGGCTCTCCGGCCTTTGGCCCAGCACGGAGGTCAAGCCGACCACTGTTGCTGTCTGAACGAGGGACGTTTTACAACAGCCGCATGGCTGCAGTGAGGTCTGAAGGGTTTCCCTAAACCCTTCGGGCTTGAAGGGTTTCTCTCAACCCTTCAGGGCCTGAAAGGTGGTGAAGTCTGCAGTTTCCCTAAACCCTTCGAAGCCTGAAGGGTTTCTCAAAACCCTGAAGGGTTTCTCAACCCTTCACGGTCGGAAGGGTTTCTCTAAACCCTTCAGGGCCTGAAGGGTGGAGGTGAGATCTTCAGGGTTTCTATAAACACTTCACAGCCTGAACGCTCGGCTCCGGCCCGCAGAGTCTGGGATTTCTTCATTGAAAATGATTTGGGGCCTTGGCCCGAACCCCCCGGAAGGCCCTTTTCCAATTGGAAGATGATATTTTGGTAGAATTCACCTGTTTCAGAAGACACTGTGTCCGAGTGGTTCAGGAGATGGGCTAGAAATCCATTGGGCTCTGCCCGCAGGGGTTCGAATCCCCTCGGTGTCGCTTTGCATTTGGGCTTGTCAAATGGTAGGGCCGAGGGAAGCGAGCCCAGGTAAGCCAGAAAGAATGGCCATGGGCTCTCGCGGCTATGCTGCCCTGGCCACTGACGGATGTATGGACGAACGTCACCTATGCGTGAGGAACTTGACTGGTGACGCCATCGTCAAACTGAAGATCCCCAAGACTGCAACACTTCTGGATGTCTACCAGCAACTCGTAAAACACATGCGCATCCTGCCAGGCAAACGCATCGAGCTCTTGGATGGTGGCAATATCCTGGACGAGTCCAGGTGGAGCAACATCGGCCAAGGTCCAGGCAATGACCCTGGCGAAAATGCACTAGAGATCACATGTGTCACTTTGGCTGCTGGTGCTGGCCAGGCAGCTCTGAGCCTGAGCCGGGCCATTTCCGATGCGAGGGCTGTCGAACCAATGTGTGTGAAAGACGTCAGCTGTCTCAGCGCAGTCTCCTCACTCGAATTTTTTTTGCAGAGACTCCAACCGCGACCTGGAAGTTGTCAAACTGACCACAGCTCTGCAGACGTTAAAGTTTGCCGATTCTTTCAACCAGCCACTGGATGGAGTGAACTTGCCAGCAAATCTGCAGACGTTAAAGTTTGGCGTTGACTTCAACCAGCCACTGGATAGGGTGAGCCTGCCGGCAAATCTGCAGACGTTGGAGTTTGGCTCCAGATTCAACCAGGCGCTGGACGAAGTGAACTTGCCAGCAAATCTGCAGACGTTAACTTTGGGCTATCGCTTCAACCATCCGCTGAATCAAGTGAGCTGGCCAGCAACTCTGCAGACATTAACGTTTGGCCATAGCTTCAACCAGCCACTGGACCAAGTTAACTTGCCAGCAACTCTGCAGATATTGGGGTTCGGCTCTCACTTCAATCAGCGGCTGGACCAAGTGAGCTTACCAGCATCTCTGCAAACATTAACGTTTGGCTATAGCTTCAACCAGCGGCTGGACCTAGTGAACTTGCCTGCAAATCTGCAGACGTTGGAGTTTGGCTCTGGATTCAACCAGCCGCTGGAACAAGTGAACTTGCCAGCAAATCTGCAGACGTTGGGGCTTGGCTATCACTTCAACCAGCTGCTAGACCAAGTGAACTTGCCAGCACATCTGCATGTGTTAAAGTTTGGCGGTAACTTCAACGAGCCGCTGAAACAAGTGAACTTGCCAAATCTGCAGACATTGCAGTTTGGTCCTGACTTCAACCAGCGGCTGGACCAAGTGAACTTGCCAGCACATCTTCAGACGATATCGTTTGGCTGTGGCTTCAACCAGTCGCTGGACCAAGTGAACTTGCCAGCAACTCTTCAGACATTAACGTTTGGCAACAACTTCAACCGGCCGCTGGACTCAGTGAACTTGCCAGTAAATCTGCAGATATTGGAGCTTGGCCGTCGCTTTAACCAGCCGCTGGAACAAGTGAACTTGCCAGCAAATCTGAAGACGTTAAAGTTTGGCTGGGAGTTCAACCAGCCACTGGACCAAGTGAACTTGCCAGCAAATCTGCAGACGCTAAAGTTTGGCTGTGACTTCAACCAGCCACTGGATGGAGTGAGCTTGCCGGCAGGTCTGCAGACGTTACAGTTCGGTGTGCGCTTCAACCAGCGGCTGGACCAAGTGAACTTGCCAGGCAATCTGCAGACATTGGAGTTTGGCGCTTTTTTCAACCAGCCGCTGGATCAACTGAACTTGCCAGCAAATCTGCAGACCATATCGTTTGGCGACAGGTTCAACCAGCCACTGAACAAAGTGAAAATGCCAACGTCGTTGCAAAATTTAGCGTTGGGGCAAGATTTCCGCCGGCCACTGGACCGAGTCATTCTTCTAGAACAGCTGCGGGCCTTGACGTTAAATCACGTGAGCATCTTTCCGCGTGGTGTCAAGCTGCCAGCTAAGCTGCAGACGTTGCATTTGCCCCGTTTGCCTTTGGAGACCCTGGAGGGAATGACGCTGCCCGAAAGCTTGATGGAGGTGAGGCTTGAAAAGCTACTTATCCGCATGCAGGAACGGGACACCTGTTCCTGAGCAGGTGGCTTTTCCCAGAAGGTGTGCATGCTTCTGCTTCTGATTTGTAAAGCAATGCGGCACCGGCCGTAACATCGTTGCTGGGGCCACTAGACGTCCAGAGTTTGTGGTTGTCACAGCATCTTGAAACGACAACTTGCACGTTTCGATGGGTCGTGTTCTCAGGCTTGGGAGCCATGGCGGATAATCGACAGCGTCAATTTCGGTGCAGGAGGCTTCTGCTCCCAAAAGCACCAATTAAGAAATAGAATGTGAAACCCAGGAACCGATCCAAAGCAAAGCAAAACACAATGCAAAATTCGTGTTCTCCAAGATGTCAGAAATTCAACCATCCCACCCGAAACCCTTTAAATCTTAAACCTATAAATCCCGAATTGTCCCCGAGCATCCCCTGCCATCCATGGGTGTAGGGCTTGGGGTTTATGATTTGCGGTTAAGGATGGGTTTAGGGTTTGGGGGCTAATGATTTAGGATTTGGTCAGGCCTTTGTTTGGTTGGTGGGGTTTCTTGGGATTCGTAGGGTCGATGAAATATTCGAAAAAATCGATATCCACAATATATCGAAAGATAATTGACAATATCTATAAATCATGCTATTAAATGAACCGTCCCATGTTTATTTTCTAATCTTTCTCAGGCTTAGTAGAATACATATTTATATTGTGGACGTCACGCTTCATAGAATTCTTGAGTGAATCTTTATTATTTATGGATGGGTATTTTTAATATTTGAATATTAGCTCTTGCAAATATCTATGCTCTTAACACTTGGAAGATCGAGATATCCCTTTTGAAATCCTCTCTAGTAAGAAGATATAATTTGAATTGGACAAATCGTATTTCAACCTAAATTTCTAGGATAATTGAATTTCAATTTGGGAATATTTCAATATTTCTTGATCCCGACCCCCATTGAACCCATCGTCCGCATATTCTAGGCAGAAAAGAACCATCATTATTGGGCACTCCTATTAATTCCGATTATTCTTATACATATTCTCATTATATATTATATTTGATTCAACAATATACTAATATTCCACGAGACGGGACGAAGCCGACGTAACGCGACGATAATCGTACAAGAATTCTTCCGGCAATCCCGTATTGAGATTATTCTTCATATCTTTTTATAGAAGAACTTCATCCTCGTCTTGCCCATGAATCGCGATCTAATGACGTGCCGCATGACCCTCCACACCGCCCGTGTCCACCACCACAAATTGATGGCGCAGAGTCATATTGAAAGATATATTTGCTGGATCACCTTACCCATAACAATGGGGCGCGTATCCCGATCAAGAGAGATCGGATGCCTAGCTTTGTCCATGTTATCCATACTCGCCAAAGCATCCCTATTAGTCAAGACTACATACAACATTAGCATCAAGCAGAATTTGAATGAAAAACTTCAAAAAACCAAGCCCCTCAGAATCAATCGAATGCCCAACAACTCCTTTCAAGAAATCAGCACGCAAATCATCCGGCCAAACCCCATTGAAACGAATGAAGGACTTGCAGCAGGGTAGGAAGGGAATGTCAGGAGTCGGCGGCAGTGCGTTGCGCAATAATGGCCCTGTGGGATTCGAGATGAAGTTCTTCCCCTCTGTATCTTCTATCGAAAGTATCTTTTATAGATATCTTTTGTCTTCATTGACGCTTTTGGGAGCAGAAACCAACACAACGAAAGTTAGCAATTTCTGACGAATATATTCATTATATTCCGCCAATCCGGGCGAGACCAGGCGTTTCAATATTTGTGCCGGGCGACCCAAAGCCACCAAACGACGATCTTCAACCTCGATCTTTTCTCGCGACCCGAGACTTCTCCACTTAATCGAACACGATTGCGAGATCATGACAATTCGCCAAGACTCCAACGAACGACTAGTGCCTGCGTGAAAACAAGAGCTTGGCCTCGCCTCTGCCCTCTCTGATTCTATCGGGTGATATTTTTGGGGAATATCGAAAGCTCCAATACGCTCGGCGAGCGCTCTATACTCAAGGATAACCATATCCCTGTGGTCAGCAACGATTACCTCGCGTACGAGCTTACGATATTCAGTGCGCACCATTGGCCAAAGCTCGGCGGCCAAGAGATCCTTTACGAAAATGGGAGTGCTGAAAATTTTTTGAAGCGATGACAAATCGACAAGAATGAATTCGTATGGATGGGACGATTCCTTCCCATGGGTATCAATATCTATATTTGGGGCCAATACTTAGGATGAATATGGAGGTATTACGAGAGCTGACCATAATTAACAGCCACGTTTCATCCAGACCTTATAACTCCCCCAATCAGGGCAAGTCAACATGAACTCGCAACACGTCTCTGGAAGTCCAAGTAGACCCCCTTCCTCGACTACGAGCGTATCTTGAAATAGGACAATACCATTCCTTAGAGGTCCTAGGATCCCCTCAAAATCCGCCATTATTCTCCTCATTAATATTTTGGATATCATTGATATTGCATCCGATCATTCTCCACCTTATTATAGCGATGGAAAAGATCCTTATGGAAGAAATGGATAGCCCCGCAAGCCCGAGAACGCAAAAATCGGGTCGCAAGCTTCATATCCTGAATCAAGCCCGACCGCCGACCCAAAGAGACAAATGGGCGTCTTGAAATGATGACCCTGACCCCACACGACCGTGGCATCTCCCCAATTGGCGCATTTTAATTTTACCTCTCCGCAACTTCCGAAGCCAAAACACGGCAAAGTAGAAGCTCTAAGCCAAGAGAGGCAGCGCGACGAGCCAATGCAAATTGAATTTCCTTGCTGGAGAGGGCTTCAAGGATATCTCGGCCTTGCAGGCGTTGGGGGTGCAGAAGGAATTCGATTCGCGATCTTTATATATATTGGTCTCATTGGGGCGTTTTTGTTCTCTTTCGTCTGATGCGATTCTGTACCTTTGGGGGTGGTGGCGGGTTGTTAATGTATTGTCGGGTATTTTGGATTCGTGGGATGATGTCGTGTCTTGGGACGACGCTTGATTCGTCAAGAATCATTGAAATCTTTCTAGATTTCTAATTGGTGTTCTTGAATATCGAAATTGCTTATATCACTTGCAATTCGACAGGGAACTATCAGCAAAACAGATAATTCTGGAGCCGATATTCAAAATTCATATAAGAATTTTATGAAACACGGCGGTCATAATATGAATAGATATTCTAAACCTTTTGGAAAGGATGAAAATAAATATGTGGTATTTCATTTGCTACAATAATATTGTGGATATTGTCAGCTCTATTTCTTTCGATATTTTATGGAGATCGATTTTTTTGAATATTTCGATTCGGGATTTTGATGATTATCGACGTTTTGTATTGATGATTCGTCTCTGGGTCGGATCTCCTTTCCCCCCATATAATTCGGGTTGGTGGTGGGTCCTTGTATTGGTGGGCTACAGGAATCCTCGATTGAGCCTTTGCATTATCAGCGTGAATTTCGGGATACGAAAGTCTATTATTGATTTATCTTCTATATCATATCGGCATTGATAATTTTAATCTCTTTGTGCCGAGTGCTTCCGAATACAAATCTCAAATCTGTTGAGGAATATATTTTCTTTCGGATAATATCGAATATAAATTTCTATTCGTCCATTGGGAGATTATAGAAATCGCTTCTCATTATTGCAGAATCAATGATCATTATATCTAATAATGGAAAATCATATATATATTAAAATATTGTAAGAAATATGGGGCAAATTCAAAAATTTCCAATATTTTCGGGATCTCTCGCAATAATGTAAGGGAGATATAGAATGGTCATAGGGGATCTGATTTATAAAGATTCCCAAAAGTAGGGTAATCCTAGGAATTATTTGAGAGTCTGATGCGCGAGTGTGGGGAATATGCATTTATTTTGAGAGAGATCGAATGAATACCGTATCTTGAATATAAGATTTAAGAGATGTGGCTTAGGATTTACGACCTATGATCCTGCCCCATAATTCGATTCATCGTTATATAAATTTGATCATATGCTCAAGCTTTTAATAAGTCCTCAAGAATTACAAAATCTGCAAAGTGCCTTATTTGGGTACCTCCTTTAATCCCTTGACCCTAGATCGGAGATTATATTATGAATCCCATCATATGATATTGAGACCTCAATTTCTGAGGTATTATAAATTCGCTTTTTCAATTGATATAATACGTCCGGGAATTCTATATGGTTGCCGAAATAAGTTATCGAATTCAGCTGAATTGAGTTCTAGATAATTGGGAAGATATGGATATCAATCATACACGACAATTCTCCTGGGGCGTTCAAAGAATATTGAAAATTTGATTTCTTGGATCTTCTTTATAATAAATTTCGTATCAATCCTTAAGACATCTTCGCGATGACAAATATTACGACAAGCAATTCTTGACAGGATATAAATGTCTTAGATCATCCATTCTTTCCGGAATTCTGATGTTGCAATAATACGCCGTCACGCACCAAGGATCCCCCCTCACGTTATTTTGCGGACTTCCTACCATCATGGTCAGCACAGGGTGCTCTGCAATTTGCTTTCTTTTTGGCTGGGACACTTAGCCCATTAGGCTTGATCGCTGCCATTGGAGCAAATTATATCTGCCAACAGAATTCGTCTTGTTGCTTCAAGAAAGTATCTAAGGGAGACATATAAGCAATATTGACTAAAATCATTTCGGATATATACTTTATCAGAAAGAATCACGTTCCAAGGAATGGATGGAATGATTCAATTTCAGAATACAAGATTTGGATCTATCATTATATTGGATGGAGCTCAATATATAATAATTTCAAAAGGAAATCATTTAAAGGTATATTCACGTAGCAGCAGCGTAGCAGACACATAGGCCAAAAATAGATATAATGTCGTAGAGGTGCAGTATAATCTCATAAGAGAAAGATTTGGAAGATCAACCAATCTAAGCAGAAGTATAAATAAAATTCATTAGATCTACCGATTCTCCATTTATATTTTATATTTTATAATCGTAATAATTCTAAGTAGATCTCGTAAGAGAAGAGAAGGAAATCTTATCCCTTCGTGAGGGACGAATCGTCACCCATATCTAAATATCCATTAAATTATTTACAATCCAAATCCACCAAATCGAAATGAATTGAATCATTCCAATATACAAATCTTTTGCTCCCAATAATTCAATTCAGAATTATAGAAATATGAAGCCTAAGAATCCGAATCAAAACGAATTATAATATTAATTTTGAAATTCTCTAAGATGTCCCGCCGTTTAAAAAAACCCATCATAATCTCCAATTATCCAAAGAAAACGAAAATTCCAAAAAGGTGCCCAAATCGAACCAATCAAAGAGAGAGAAAATAGAGATATTATTCCTCATCTTTCTTACCATTTCAGAATCATTTATAAATATAATCGAATGGGGGGGCGTCTTCCTTATGAATCGCGAAATATCTTCGATCGATTAGGATCATGATAATATCCATTAGCGTACTACAGATAATTATCGGTATCCATTCTAATATATCTTTTTTGATCGAATTTCTATAAGATAAGTAGAAGTTAGTAAAGGAATGAAAGGAAGAAACCCAATAAAACGAACGAATAATGAAAGATACAAGTGGGGAATCTTCAGGATGTTGAGTCTCTTGAAATTTTCTTCTACTTGTGCTTGGAATGATAACGTTATACCGAGCTCCCAAGCATTTGCGAGATTACACTACGCCTCTGCGAAGTTGCATTTGCTGCTGGTCGGTGCTATACTGACGGATGAATAGATGCCTGATACTCTCGCGCGATGATTTCGTTTCGTCCCATACGTCACCGGTTGTGATGTCGGCGCGTTGAAAATTGATATATTCTGGAATCGTTTTGGTATCATTGTTGCCTAAGCACCGTGCATTCCCCTAGGCACCGTGCATTCCCGTAATTCGGGATGGCGGCGGGGTCTTTTCCTGTGGGCGTGCATGGGGCCTTTGATTTCGTTGGTCTTCTTCGAATGGAAAGAGTAAAAATCTCATTAATATTTTATGGAAATAGAGTTTTTTTCATATTTCATCATCTCGATATTTTCTTCGTGCTTCTAGGAACATGAATTTCTCGCACTACTTGTTTATAATCGTCCTAAAGAATTTTTCGGACGATTCTATCATCTAAGAGAACGAAATTGAATTATAAATGAATATAATATATATATGACTTTAATGAAAACTTGAATGAATGCCTCATTAAATTATTATATAAATGAAATGAACTAAATTAAGTATTTCATTCATTCACATTAGATTCCCAAAAGTAATTTATTAGGAAGGGTTATTTTGTTGGTTCCTTCCCCACGAATATTAATATTTCACCCTGAGCTCCTCTAAACTATTTAACACTGATTCATCTTTCACTCTTGTATTCACTTCGTTCATATTGAGTAGAAATCTCTCAGAAATCTCTGAGAGTATATGGTGCATAGACGGTGAATTTCTTCATCGAGGCTCTATATACGACATTTCACGCTCATTTGTACGATTTTATCTTCGACGTGCGATTTGGATTTATATCTTGACCCTGATATATCGGAAAAATGTATCATTAATTAAGATTCCAGGTATATCTGGATGCAAGAGCCATTTATCTTGGAAATCACGAGAAGTAAGAACGTAGTTCAATACAAAAGATTTATGTTCCACAAAAGTACCAATGTACTACGAAATCTTCATTGAAAGAAATGTCTGTCTGTTTCCAATAGAAGCCAAAAGAAATATATATATATATATATAATCCTCGAGTAAGATATAAATAAGAGAAAAACGAAGCACAGCTCAAGCATTGCTACAGGAATCTTGAAATGACTCCTCCACCCACATCATCCGATCTATGATTGGCCCGACAGCGTCCCAACATGAAAGAAATTCCCCATTGAATATCTATCGAGATTCGCCCTTTCAATCTGGATTTAGTGACGCCCGATTTCCTATCGAAGCCAAATTGTTACGTATGACATGCCTGCAAAATTCCCTTATGTTGCCGTTTGGTTTCTGCATACGTAGCCGCAATACTCGCCGGATTCGGGGATTGTCGCCCTACCGCTACCGCCGTATATGGAGACACCAACGCGAAATCCAAAGCTATCTGGGGGAATCTCTGCCACTCGTTCTGCTTCAAAAGGGGGGTTGACAGCAATAAGATATCCGCCGGGCGGCGTCCCTCAGCACTTGGCAAAAAGACCCCCGGACTCGAATTTGGGCCGCGTTTCTGCTTCTCGCGCAACCCTGAAAATCGTATCATATAAGGTATAATGCATGCGAATCCGACAACCTCCCGACATACAAGTCATGCTATGGTGGTCCAAAGTATCGAGAGTTTGCATATAGAAGAGATATCCGCCATCATTATCCAGAATATCCAACCCAAGTCGCAGAGAAATGGAATCAATGATTGCAACATTGGATAAAAGAGTCTGAATAAATACTAGGAATAACCCCAAGCCAACCATCGGCCCACTTGGCTTTTCAGGCCAGCAGCCTAGCAGCTTCGCCTGGACCACTGCCGGCTAGGAGGTTCGCACTTAACTTTTCCATAGCTGCCTAATTATGTCAAATCTCGATGGCTGAGGATGATATGTTGATTGTCTAATCGTAAGTGAGGGAAATGAGGACTCAATGTTCGGAGAGCCAACGTCCGATCAAGATCGATATCCGTGACAGCCGCAAGGCCAAACAACGATCGAATCTGTTCCCAAGTGGCCTGCCAAGACCATACCATAGCAATGTCCGCCCGAGAGAATGTAGCCTGTCTCCATTGAACCTCCGACAATTCTTGACCGACTAGGTACCGAAGTGCGGCTCGCAACTTATCGCTATGTGTGAGCAAGAGAGGTTGGAGGTGGGTGCTACCAATAATTCGGGCGCAATAAAACAATTTAGAGAAGCTCAAACGAATCCGGCGAGTGCTGCGGCTACGTATGCAGAAACCAAACGACAAGATAAGGACTATATCCATTATAATTGCCACGACTCATATGACGGAACCTGCCCATGGGGAGTCATCCTACAAATCATATCGTATCATTACTTCAAGCACTCCTAGAAGAATCTCGAAATGACTCCTCCACCCGCATCTCCCGATCCAAGATTGGCCCGACAACGTCCCAACATGAAAGAGATTCCCCATTGAATATCTATCGAGATTCGCCCTTTCAATATGGATTTAATAACGCCCGATTTCCTACCCTGATTTCTGTCGCATTCTTGGCACAAGCTTTTCAAAAAGTGATGTGTCCCCTGCTCACATCCCCCGGTTGTCTCGAATATAATTGGTTCGAAGCCAAGTTGTTGCGTATGACATGTCTGCAAAATTCTGATGATCTCACTTTCTTATGAGTTTATTTTTCTTGATTGTACTTGGGAACTATATCGAGAGAAGTGTCTCATTTCTAGATCTTCCTCCTCGAGTCGGATATTTTTCTTCGATTGATTGGGCG
The DNA here is from genome assembly GCA_905221605.1 of Symbiodinium natans. Classification (NCBI taxonomy): domain Eukaryota; class Dinophyceae; order Suessiales; family Symbiodiniaceae; genus Symbiodinium; species Symbiodinium natans. Next base: position 5,891 of record CAJNDS010002210.1, on the reverse strand, counting down.
GGTTTCTTTTCTCCTAGGTCTAAATCGGGACGGTGGTGGGACCGTGTATGCGCCTAGGAGCGTGGAAGTGCCTTGTATCTTGTCTCTAGATCTCATTTAGATATTCTCGAATAGCAACCTCTTCAAGATCCTATTTTTTTGCCCTTTGATAGAAGACCCATACACTTCTTCAAACTAGAATTTTTGGGAGCAGAAATACCATTTCATTTCGAATATAAGACGATCTAAGATTTTCGTGTCCCCCAAAAAAAACTCATTTCGGCCATTAAATTCTCTAATTCAATTAATTCCAAAAAGAGTATAAATATCTCATTCAAAATTGACAAATTCTTTTAATTTCTATAAAAAATATGAATCTCTAACCATATTCCATAAATCCCCTCCAAAAGTCAGACTAATAAACTATGCACGAATTTAGTGAACGTAGTATATGAATTTTATTTATTTTAATAACGTAACAATCTTTTCAAAAATTGTTTTTGAAATTATTTTTGAAAATATTTCTTGAAAATATATTTTCTTCTTTTATGAGTATGTCTTGTTTTTGGTAAGTTTTAAATATATTCTAGATTTCAATTCTCCTTTTATATTATATCCTGGATTTTCATAAACAGAGAGAATTCTGGCAAATAGATCATAGAGAGAATTCTGATAAAGAAAAATAATTGAGAGAATTCTGCCAAAGAAATATAATGGACAGAATTGGGAGAATTCTACCAAAGAAAAATAATTCAGAGAATTCTGCCAAAGAAATATAATGGACAGAATTGAGAGAATTCTGCCAAAGAAATATAATGGACAGAATTGAGAGAATTCTGCCAAAGAAATATAATTGAGAGAATTCTGCCAAAGAAATATAATGGACAGAATTGAGAGAATTCTGCCAAAGAAATATAATTGAGAGAATTCTGCCAAAGAAATATAATTGATAGAATTCTGCCAAAGAAATATAATTGACAGAATTCTGCCAAAGAAATATAATTGAGAGAATTCTGCCAAAGAAATATAATGGAGAGAATTGAGAGAATTCTGCCAAAGAAATATAATCGAGAGAATTGAGAGAATTCTGCCAAAGAAATGTAATGGAGAGAATTGAGAGAATTCTGCCAAAGAAATATAATCGAGAGAATTGAGAGAATTCTGCCAAAGAAATATAATAGAGAGAATTGAGAGAATTCTGCCAAAGAAATATAATAGAGAGAATTGAGAGAATTCTACCAAAGAAATATAATCGAGAGAATTGAGAGAATTCTGACAAAGAAATATAATTGAGAGAATTGAAAGAATTCTGGCAAAGAAATATAATCGAGAGAATTGAAAGAATTCTGGCAAAGAAATATATTCGAGAGAATTGAGAGAATTCTGGCAAAGAAATAAAATCGAGAGAATTGAGAGAATTCTGGCAAAGAAATATAATAGAGAGAATTGAGAGAATTCTGGCAAAGAAATATAATAGAGAGAATTGAGAGAATTCTGGCAAAGAAATATAATCGAGAGAATTCTGGCAAAGAAATATAATCGAGAGAATTCTGGCAAAGAACTATAATCGAGAGAATTCTGGCAAAGAAATATAATCGAGAGAATTCTCGCAAAGAAATATTATCGAAATAATTCTGGCAAAGAAATATAATCGAGAGAATTCTCGCAAAGAAATATTATCGAAATAATTCTGGCAAAGAAATATAATCGAGAGAATTCTCGCAAAGAAATATTATCGAAAAAATTCTGGCAAAGAAATATAATCGAATGAATTGTCGCAAAGAAATATTATCGAGAGAATTCTCTCAAAGAAATATTATCGAGAGAATTCTGCCAAAGATTTATTATCGAGAGAATTCTGGCAAAGAAATAACGAAACCGCGTCAATGGCATCATCTCCATCAACATTGGGCATGGGGTGAATCCATGCAAATGGACTTGGCCCCATGCCCCCTGGGGCTGGGGGCATGGGGCTGGGGGCACACGTTTGAATCCGGGCCGATTGCCCCCAGCCCCATTGGATTCTGGGGCTAGGGGCATGGGGACATTGAGATAAGGTCATCTCGCAGGCATGGAGACCTGGAGCTCTTTGCTCTCCTCGAGAGGCATGGGGCTGGGGGCATGAGGCATGGGGCTTGGGGCTTGAATGGACTTGGTGACGTGTTTGAAGCCATGCGAATGGGCTCGCCTTGCTCTCCTCGAGAGGCATGGGGTTGGGGGCATGGGGCTGGGGGCATGGGGCTGGGGGCATGGGGCTGGGGGCATGGGGCTGGGGGCATGGGGCTGGGGGCATGGGACCCTTGATCACCCCCCCAACACACAACACACAACACACAACACACAACACACACCTCCTTGCCTGCATCATCTTTTTCTTCATGAAGAAAAAGCTTAAGTGTTTAAGCTTTCTAGGGCATTCGCGACATTCCCATCCCGTGATAAAAACCCTTGGAAATTCCATGGAAATTCAAGCTGTAGGGGGGAAATATAACGAAACCGCGTCAATGGCATCATCTCCATCAACATTGGGCATGGGGTGAATCCATGCAAATGGACTTGGCCCCATGCCCCCTGGGGCTGGGGGCATGGGGCTGGGGGCACACGTTTGAATCCGGGCCGATTGCCCCCAGCCCCATTGGATTCTGGGGCTAGGGGCATGGGGACATTGAGATAAGGTCATCTCGCAGGCATGGAGACCTGGATCTCTTTGCTCTCCTCGAGAGGCATGGGGCTGGGGGCATGAGGCATGGGGCTTGGGGCTTGAATGGACTTGGTGACGTGTTTGAAGCCATGCGAATGGGCTCGCCTTGCTCTCCTCGAGAGGCATGGGGTTGGGGGCATGGGGCTGGGGGCATGGGGCTGGGGGCATGGGGCTGGGGGCATGGGACCCTTGATCACCCCCCCAACACACAACACACAACACACAACACACACCTCCTTGCCTGCATCATCTTTTTCTTCATGAAGAAAAAGCTTCCCCTCCCGCACCAGCTTCCCATCCTCCGAGCCGTATTGCACCACCATTCGGCATTTTTCGCTGCATCTGCAGTAGACGTATGTCCGGCTCGGCCGTTTTACCAAGCAGCGCTTTCTGGACCCCCACTCCGCCTCAATGATGTCCAGCACCTTGCGCCCAGCCAGGGCTTCTTTCTTTCCAAACCATAGATTTCCAAATTTGTCTTTCCTGCAGGGTTTAGGTTTTAAGGTTTAGGGTTTAGGGTTTAGGGTTTAGGCTTTAGGCTTTAGGCTTTAGCGTTAGTCTAGCGTGGCATAACACTTTCAAAGTTCCTAATGCACACGCCGGCCTCTCGTACCTGTCTTCCTCCTCGTCCGCAAGCTCCCACGGGACCATTGCCGGCTTCAACTTCCACATTTTCCATCTGTTGGTTTATTAGCAGACGCGGAGCCGAGAAGGTCTTGAAACCGCGAAGCCGAACAAAGAATCAAGTGAGCAGCGGATTGTTCATGTGAGTAGGGACTCTTGCCCTTGAAGCACAGGCTTGTTCTAAGAGATACAGACACGGGGTGCCTTCTTCCGACTTTAAAACACACCGACACGAAAAAAAACCTTGTTTCAACTTTCAAATTCGGTTTAACCTCCTAATGAAACAAAACATCATAACAAAGTTTTCTCTCATTTCGCCTTAGGTGTGTCTACTTTAGATATTAGTGTGTGTCACAACTAAAAGATGTGCGTGCGTGCGTGCGTGCGTGCGTGCGTGCGTGCGTGCGTGCGTGCGTGCGTGCGTGCGTGCGTGCGTGCGTGCGCGCGTGCGTGCGTGCGTGCGTGCGTGCGTGCGTGCAAAAGATAGGTCTCGCGCAAAACTTGACTCCACAAGGCTTGCACGTTGCTGTTTCGGTGTTTCGTTAGTGTGTGTCACAACTAAAAGATAGGTCTCGCGCAAAGTCCCTTTCGATGTGCGCAAAATTTGCGAAAAAAATAGGTGCGGCATGGTGTTTTAAGGCTTCAAGAGGGGGCTTGAAGCCCCAATCATTTCGTCTTCCCCTTGCGTCACCAGGCGCTGGCATGTGCATGCAGGGTGCTCGTCAGCCCCAGGGGCCCCCGCATGCGCCAACTCCTGGGTCCTCCGCAAGGGGAACCCTGGGGTATGAATCGGTTTTCTCTAACGGCGGGGCGGGGCCCGCCGGGCTTTGGAGTTCGCGGTTGCCAAACCGCTCGCCGCAACCCGCAGGTCGCGACTAATTGACATGGGCCCCGATCGCCGGCCCCGAAGGGCCGGCGATCGGGAAACAAAAATTGAGTCCCATGCCTCCTCCTCCGCCGGTTCTCGGGTCGGTCACCCCCTGTCCGCCTATACGCCTCCGCCGTGTATTCTGCTTGTGTGCTTTAGTTTTTGTGCCTTTCAAGTCCATTCTGCTTGTGTGCTTCAAATGAATTCTGCCTGTGTGCTTCAAATTGGTGCCTTTGAAGTCCATTCTGCTTGTCTGCCTTAAATTGGTGCTTTCGAAGCATTCTGCTTGTGTGCTTCGAATTGTGAAAAGCAGAGCTCGCGCAGCAGTCTCTTTTTCACTCAGCACTTGAGCCAAACACCGAAGTGTTCAGCAAGGTTCGGTTCTTGCGACCAGCTCTCTCCAAGAGCTAAGGGCTTCACAACAACTACAAATTCCTTATCAATGTTGTTCTACAAAGGAGGTGTAGCAAAAATATCACGCAAAGACTTTGGTATACACCTCGGGACTTACTAACAGCAAGACAGCGAAGCTCCAGAGTTCACTCTGCACTTCTACTCACATCCTACACGTCGAACACTTGTTGTGTTTTTTTTGGGCTTTGCGTTTGGGGTTTTCTATTCATTGACCTCTCTGCTACAACGGGCTTCCTGTGGGATGCACTGCACCCGACAAGTTCGACATCGGGCTGAAAGCAACTCCACTACCGACAACGGGGTTCCTTGGTGGAACTGAGGAGTGTCTGGACCCTGAAGGTCTCTCATAAGGAGGCTCAGCCCCTCTCCTGCCTCTCTCACGAAGCATTCCGGGTTCACCCTCGCCTATGTGGTAGTACGATGGCCTTCCACGGCCCTCCATACCAAGACAACTCAAGCACACACCAAGTCAGCGTATTGGGCTCACTTTCTTTCTTTGCAACAGAGCTACGCTCCGCTACCACGTTAAAAACCCAAGATGCCAAGCAAGGCACCAAGGAGACAACCACTCACACAAGTCCAAACCAAGCAAGCAAGCTCAGACACTCGGACAACACTTCTGTTTTGGCTTGCAGCACTCACACCAATGCTCGTCACTTGAGCCAAAGTGGAAAACGTATCACAGCTCTCCAACTAGCTCGGCTTAAAAGACCTCCAATCTGCTTGTGCACTTCAAATTGGTGCCTTTCAAGTCCATTCTGCTTGTGTGCTTCAAGTTGGTGCCTTTCAAGTCCATTCTGTTGTGTGCTTCAAATTGGTGCCTTTCAAGTCCATTCCGAAAAGTCTTGACACCGTTCAAGAGCTTCCAAAGGTTCTCCAAGACGTTGGTTCCAGTCAAAGCTTAACACCGTTCAAGAGCTTCCAAAGGTTCTCCAAGACGTTGGTTCCAGTCAAAGCTACCCAAGCTTCAACTAAGCAAGCAAAGCTGGCACTCGGACACTTTTCTTTTCTCACTCTCGCCTTGAGCCAAACAAGTCCAGTTCTTCTGAGCTCATGCTGCTGGCAAGAAACTGTACGTGAGTCCTACTTCACAGACAAACAAAAAAAAACAAGGTCATGCAAACGTTCCCCTCAGAGTCTTCTGCATACTAAGCGCAACCAAGTGCATCTCAGGACACACTCAAAGGTCCAGGTGCTTCACACCTTATTCTCATCACTGAGGAACTTCTCGACCAAGCTCAAATTCACAAAACTCAAGGTAAAAACTCAAGCATGCTCCAAAACACTCATGCTCACAAAACATGT